>CM044955.1:11154631-11485948 GCA_024516035.1 Bactericera cockerelli | reverse complement strand
AGCTAATACTTAACTACTAATCTAGCTACAATCTTTGTTAATTAAGATGTTTTCCTCGTGAACATGGGTAGGTTAATTAACTAAAAGAATTGAGAACTGAAAACCATTTTTTGCCAGTCTCATACATCTAAGCATTCCAAGCTTGTAGCATTGATTATTCTATGAAGAAGGAAAAATAAAATAGACAATCCGTTTAAAGTAGGTAGTTAGAGGAGAGGTCAATATAATTATTTAATTCCACCTATAGTTAAGTTTATAGTTTTTACAGGTATAATGTTACTTAAATCCTGTGGTTTATAGTATTCCTTAGAACATGCGGATTTTTCTTCCAACAGTGAATATTGAAAGTTAATTCTAAGGTTGTGGCAGTGTTTTACTGAAGGGTGCCCTTCCTTACACAACCACTCTCTATTTCATCCGCGTTTGTAATGGGCTTCCAATATGCTGGATTACACACCAGTATAGTTTGCAGAGAAAATAAGGACTGCATGAGAGAGAAGCGGATTAAGAGTGCATGAAGAGTACGAAAACAGAGTAATTGACAACAAGGTATAAAGATTGATGACATTGATGTGAACTTATGCTGGAAAACCAAAAGGTTGTTTGGACACATTGAGAGATGAGATGGAATCTATGTCAGCAGGAATATTGAGAAGCTAAAGATGGGTGAAAGTGGAAAATAGGCCCAAAATTAGGTCGAGAGATAAAGCAAAAGAAGAAGCACTAGACAGCAGGAACAAGTTGAGAACAAGACTTTCTCAAAACAACGCCCACCTCAAATAGATTTGGTAGAAGTTAGAGTGAAAGAAGATGATATTGAAAGTAGGTATACATACATACATATTACAAACATTTTTTTCTTCTTCTTTATTCGTTACATTACCACATTCACCATTATAAAAATGGCAACAAATGTATTTTAAAACAACCCTGTCAGCTGAAAGTCGGTGACGGGTGTTAGGTACTGAATTTATAATCTTTTATTGATGTATCACGTTCTGTTAACTCTTGCACAAGGAACTTCTATCACATTAATATAGGCTTTGAAATGAGAAATGCTTTTTTTTGGACGTACCATAACATCGACTTTTTAAGGGAACAAAATATGCAAGTTGTGTTTGGATAGATGGATAGGATAGTATAAGTTCAATCAATTTAAAGCGTTTATAAGCCGTTTTTAAAGCTTCTCTGTTAAAAGAACAATAAAATTGTAATTGTACTATAATGAACAAAATAAAATATTAAAGTCAATTTTTTTAATGTTTGTTTCTTTAGCAAATGATCTTTTTAACTGCAGAGGACATGCTGATTATGATCTGTGCTTCCTTCAAACCAATTTATTTTTACTACACAGCCTTTTTCAATCTAACGTTCACCGTTCACGTGGGTTTTAATCGTCCAACAGTTAAATGTGCACTGGTAGTCAAGTGGTTAACGCGCCAGTCTGGTAATCCAGGTAGCGTAGGGATCCGTTGGTTCGAATCCCACCCAGTGCACGAATTTTCCTCATTAATTTGAGTTTGTGATCACATAATAATAAGACTCTAAGGTTTAGGTGGTAGAACATGCTTTGAGCATTAACATCACCTGGTGGTTACCTTCCACTAAAGAGTGTTATTATTATTATTATAAATACTATCATCGTACAATCAACGATTTTCGTTACATGTATTGTGTTAGTAACTTGTGCTCTACCAATGTGTGGGTACGAGAGCTCCACTTAACTATTGTAACACATCTATCTGAGTAGGCCATCTAAATTTCAGTTCAGATTGTTTGATAGCACATCGTTGTTGTTGTTTTTGAGTAAGCAATCACTGATGAGGCGGAACGTTCTGATTAATTAGATGTAATATGTAATTTGAAGTGTATCTAGTATAATAGTTTGTAGATAGTTACAAGTGGGTGAGTGAGATTATCATGTATTAGTAAAAGAGTGATTTTTTATTTAAAGATGTGTGTTTCACAGCCGTTTTTATTTCGTAGCCATCAAACAGGAGCTACTGTAGACGCTTGTGGTCTGTGTTCTAGCCTGCCCATCCCGTAGTATGCCTCCTCTCTGATGGGCGAGAAGTGACATAATACTTCCCAATTAGGTGCTGGTTCAACACGAGCACACCGGAAAGTCTCCCTTACAAACAATTGTAACCAAATTAAGAATACAAATTTTTGTCGGCACGGGGGATCAAACCCGGGACCTTCCGCATGGCAAGCGAGTGCTTAACCACTGAGCTAATCGCGCGCTCACGATTAGCTTTGTTGTCACGATTACTCAAACACACATAAAATTACCCCAGCTTGGGACTCGAACCCTGAGCTTCCAGGTTGCGAGTCCGCCGCCTTAAAACTTTGAGTCCCAGAGCTGGGATCGGCGAGTGAGCACGAGGGACCACAAATTTCAGAACCCAACACTCATACATTGCTCCCAAGGACCACTAGAACCTGTTCCCTATGAAATACACATAGAAACGAATACCATAGGGAGTACTCATGTCTTCCAAGTAAAGAAAGGTCGTGAATACCTTATAGAGTACACACGTCTACAGTGAAATTTTGGGTGAGGGTCATATATGGTACTCATGTCCTTTGTGAAATGTGCTGAGGGTCATATATGGTATTCATGGGCTCAAAGTGTTAACTATCGAGCTACTGAAGTTGTTGGTACTCGTATGTGGCATAGTGATTGCTTCCGAGAAATTTCTAATATTAGAAATCGGAAATTGTGTTTGTTTTTGTAAAAAATAAATATTTTTTTGCTCCAATTTTTTTCATTATTGCCGAGTGGCAGTCAGGGCAGCTCAGTGGTCACGACGTCGCCGTTCGTTTGGTAATCCAGAGTACGTGGGTTCGAAACCCAGCCGGGTCATGACAATCCTACCATTTGGGATTTTGACCTCATATAATAATAAGACTTGGGCTTACTGCCCAACCGACCTCAGTAGCTTGATCGATAAGGCGGCGGACTTGTAACCTGGAGTTCGGTGGTTCAAGTCCGGGTTTCAGCGTAAATTTAGTAAAGCGAGTTTGAGTAGTTGTGACATCACGAAAGTGATCAACACAAATATGATGAATAAAAAATTTAATAAGAATAATACTTTAAAGAAATTAACATGGTTTTAGTCGTATTTTTAACTGACATTTTGCTGGAATTTCAACGTCCAATTTAAGCCAAGATTACAGTATGTCAAGCGTGGTTTATGTGTGGTGAATATTATTTGATAAGAAGGTATAAGGTAACCACAACACATTTTTATTCGATAAATAAAGCGGAATATACTTCTAACCTAATTACAAACTTACAACCTACAAACTAACGCGTCCGTCGGTCAGCACTCCGTGGGTAACGGTTGTGACTACTGCCCGTAGTCCAGAGATCTGAGTTCGATTCCCGGTTGGAGCAGATTTTCGCACAGAAAATGCTGTTCCCTCTAACATGTGAGGCTGGCAATTCCGGCCCTACCCAGGCTGGGTGAGGTTAATGTAGGTAGCTGGTACGATTCCCAGAGAATGAAGGGTAAAACCCCCGTCCTCTCTACCTCAAGTCAGGACGTTAAAAATCAATGGACATGAAAGGAGCCTAGACATTGAATCTGGGCGTCCATATAATCCTCTCACCACAGTGACTTAGGTATCAATACCTAACTCACGGTCACGGAATTATTATTATTATGATCGCATGTTGCACACATCAGTTTCCTAAGCAACATTCAACGAGTTTCAGATTTGGTAGGTGACCACTGAAATTCAAAACCTTGTGATTCTACTCATCCTCGCTAACTCGAAATACCGATAGGTCGAAAATTCAATGAACTCGAAAGAATTCATCGGCCCTTGAAGTTAATGTGTGTTGCTCTTTAGGAATTTTCGCATGAATGGAAGTTGAAACCCCTGTTTGGAATGACATTATAACTGTTGATTAAGGCAAAAAGAAAATGATCTTGCTGATACATCCATTAGGACAGAACAATGTTGCGTGCAAGTAAATGCAACAGCATCATTGAGCGAGGGGTCTAGGCAAACCATTATATCACGTGACACCAGGCTGCGTTTGGTCAATGGAAACCTTGGCAGAAATGATGCCAGTATATTATCTTCCAGATCCAATAGCTACCCAGTGACCATTTCCCTGATCTCATGACTCCCTGGCCTTGACAGCTGTGCATACCAGCATGAAGGCACTGGAGATTCTCACACATGAGGGACTGCACACTTTTACCATGGTTATGTAAGAATCCTATACAGGGTGAAATGGGCGATCCTCGATGCGAATAATTTCAGCCTTTGAAATGTTACTCTTGTTGAGTTTGATTTTGTAATTCTGCAAAGCAAAATTGATGGTGATTGAGTTAATTAATGTTGTTGTTTGAGCCAGCTTGGCTACAGTTCTGGAGGGGTGAGTGATGGTCTCCAGGCAACTTTATTTCAAAGTTGGATCGTCCTGACACATTATTTCTATGTGCGATCAACCATCATGAGGACTTGGACTTTTCTGTACAAGCCATTAAACCCTTAGGAAACTGCAAGCTAGCTTGTAAGGGTTGGCTTAGTCTGTTCTCTGTTTATAGTCCTCTAGCGAGACACTGGTCTTCTCCCTGTTTAACGTCCCCCAGCCAGACAGTTAATTAATCTGGTCATCTGTCTTCACCTTTGAGGACATCTAGATGGCTTTAGTGTTCACTGTCGCCAAACCGCCATATAAAGTTGCGCGGCAGCGCTCCGCCCCGCAAAGTCAAAAGTATAAGAAGAGCGTACTAAGAGTTTAATCTATTCTCCTGATCTTATCCAATATACCTACCACTCCTACCAGTGGTCACCGTGGTCAAGTGGGTAATGCGCTTAACTTGCAAGCACGCGGTAAATTGGGTTCGAATCCTAGTGAGTATGAAGTCGGAATTTTGGCTCTGTACTTTGGATTGGTATGGGGTCCATCATACTTCGTGAGGAAATAGAAGTATCAGCTTTATGTAAAGCGACCAGTCGTAATTTATGGCAAAAGAGTTATTACCAATAATAATAGTAGAAGTATACAAAAATATAACACAATTATTTTTTAAACCAATGTTGCTTTGAACGGTCATCACCACATTCGCTTGTGCCTCCTTTTTTCCGTTTAGTTTCACATCGTTGTTCTTGAGTTTTTTTTTTTTTTGATCTATTTACATGTGTTTGCACCCCATCAGTTTGCCCGGGTTCACCTCCAGCATGAGCACCTCACTGGACTTGTCAGACAATAAAACTTTTAACATACCATTTCGCTTATTGACCGCGTGACTTATGGAAGACGAAGAAAAAATCGAACCGTTTATGAACCATCATCCTTGCTCATATATTTGACCTTTGAGTATCTCTGCGTTTCGTGAAATTCATGATGGAGCCTCATGACCAAAGGTTACCTAACTATCAGCAATTCAATGCTCTTGGTTAGACATTTGTACTTCATTTTGCATTTTTTAAAGAGAGACTTTCAACTGACAAGGGCATATTAAAACAGAAAAGAAGGGGTCAGCATTTTTGTGTTAATCACAAGATACAGATAAAACTCAAACCTGAACTTGTAAATGCTTTAGGCACCTACAATACCTATGTACAATACACCTATAATAACTCCATAGTATTATCGATCGAGCTATTGCGAAGAAAAACATGCAAGTAAGAATAGTATTGTCTATTACTGTGAAAGATGATTTAAATAATATGCTGACTTTTTTTATAGTTATTTACAGAGGAGACTCAACAATCACAGTCCTAATCAATATGCTGACTTTACATCAAAACTAACGCCTAATTTATAAAAGAACACAAGGTACAACAAAGACGAGGGAAGACCATCCCTTAAGTCGGACTATCCACCAATCAGAGCGCACCGTACCTCAGATATAGGGCCAGTCTTCCCTTGTCATCGTGGTAATCCTGTTTTTTGGGAGGATAAATTGTCATATCCCGTCTGGGTTTCGAACCCACGACCTCTGGAACCTATGGATTCACAGAGTGCCACCTTTATCACTGACTATAGTGCGGTGTGATTGGTTGTAACTCTGACTTGAGGGACTTATGGTTGTTGTGTTCCTATTTGAATATTACTTCCGATAAATTTCTAATATTAGAAATTGCAACTATAGTGTTCGTTTTTGTAAAATAAAAAATTTTTTTGCTCCGATTTCAATTTTTTCATATATCTGGACGTTTCATGACATCCTGAGCAACTTTGGTTTTGTGTCTGTCTGTCGGTTAAAAACATTCCTTGTTACGCGCAAATCTCAGAAACTATTGAACAGATTTTTTTTTCATATATAAATTGGTCCTAAAGTGTGATACGAATGATATGAGCACTGAGCAGCACCCAGCTATACCAGAGTCCTCCACTCCCAGTATATCATAGCTGCTACCACAACCTACCTAATCATTGTTATTATCACAAGTACATATTATTAAAGTACTAGACCATTATTTTTTCATTAGATAATTTGCATGGAGATTTCAAGGATGACAGGAGAAGCATGTGGGTTCTGGGAGCTAGAACAATGTTTTGTTCACATATTGTATGATTTCTTACTTGAAACTTTTTATAACATGAGCTTTGAGTTTCATGATCAAAGTTCTGTTTTTTCATAGATATTTACAAGGAACTGGAGAACCTTTGTCCTCTTCGGTAACCTGAGTAACAAATTGTTATCTTGAGTCCTATTTGTAAAGGTCGGTTGTTCACTTCTATGAATATTCCTTATCTTCTGACCCATGTGATCAGTGGTCCAGGTGTCGTTCTGGTAATCCAGAGTTCAGGGGCTTTCGGGATTTTGACCACATAATAACTTGAAATATTATTATTCTTAGTCATATGGGTGAGTAATTAAGTATGTAGGAAGTTGTAATTGAGTCTGGCCCACCAATAGCGTTTTCTCCTGGACTAGGTACCTAGGTACTCGACTACTCGTACATACATATATCAGCGAGAATCTTCTTGCAGAAAGTCTGCTGCTTGAGGCTACCCATCTATTCTACCTGTGGTTATTTTGTCTTTTTTTGACAGGGTCTTAAAATTATCTTACAAATATTTATATAAATGAGATGTCTATATAAATGGTTCAAAGGCGTCTCATCTTATTGTTAATTTTTAAATCAACTGGTGTTTGACACGACTTTCCTTATCACTCGAAAATAAGTCAAATTCCGTCACTCAACAGTAACAGTTAGCTAAAGCGGGACACTCAAAAATGCCGTTAAAAGTTTAACTTTAAATGCAACGATACGACGCGACGTACGATTTGAGTAAAACATGAAATCTTAATTTGCTTACAATTGTTTGTAAGTGATACCGTCCGGTGCGCTCGTGTTGAAAGCACCTAATTGGGAAGTATTGTGTCACTTCTCGCCCATCAGAGGGGAGACATACTACGGGATGGGCAGACTACAACACAGACCACAAGTGTCTACAGTAGCTCCTGTTTCATGGCTACGAAATAAAAACGGCTGTGAAACACTCATCTTTTTTTAAAAAAATTGAGCACTCATAAGGCATCGAAGGGCTTCGAATTTTTTCGACATTTTTCGAAAAATTCTCAGAGATAGGTAATTTAAATGCATGTCCCTTAGAGTAGATACTGAAAATTTCTATATAAAAAAACTGGGACACCCTGTATAGCACCACCTCCGAGCAACGAAAATCCTATTAACCATTCTGTGTTAATTGTGAATTACACAGCAGCTCTTTTCAATAAAACTATTCATGCCAAGTAAAGAGCTCCGTTAAGTTGGCCCTGCCACAGAAAATTCCGTTTTTCTCGAGAACGGTAACGGTACTAACGACGAACTTTCAGTACTCATGGGTACTAACGAAGATCTATCGGGTAAGTACTAACGTTTGAACACGAAATTCCGTCATGGCAGGGCCAACTTAACGGACCTCAAGTATATAACATTTATTTTTCATGACTGAATCTAGAATTTAATTAAAATTAAATTATTACATTTCAATCCAATCTGGAATCCCACAACACTCACATCTTATGAAACGATCATCAAAGCTTTTAGTCAAGTTCAATTTTTTTCTTTATATGGCAGAATTTTATATACGATCAGTGTTTGAGTCGTAGATATACGAGTATATACTCGTGTATGTTGAGGTGCCATTCAATTAATTATAACAGTGTGGGCCCAAGAAAAATCAAAGGTACCTACTTACAGTACCTAATACCCTCTACATCTCTATATATAAAACAGAAAAAAGGACTACCTACCTATTACCTATGTTTGTTTGTTTGTCCGGAGTTGTTTAGCCAAAACGGTAAGAGATAGCGAAAAATGTCTCAGAATTGACCCCCCCAAAACCATTATCGCTTTGTCCAGAAAAATTATAAAAAGTTCAAAAAGGCATTGCTGTCCAGCAGTACGGCCATGCCTTAGTAAATTTGAAATTTAGTCCCGTTGCAAAGCACGGGCAAACGGCTAGTTATGTATAATTGAGAGCTGAGTGCTGGAAGCTGTTCTGAATAATTATTTTTCCATTAACGTTATTAAAAGATAAAAAGTTAAAATCCTATTTGTGGTAATCACAAACATGACAATTAATCAAACTAGGTTTACTAAATGTTTGCTTAACTTGGGACTTGAACCACCGACCTCCACCTCCAGACTACAAATACTTACCGCTGCCTGAAGGATCAAGCTACTGAGGTCGGTTTTTCAATAAAATCTATTCAGAAATCCAATGAATGAAATACATTACAAGCGGTACGAAGACAGTGTTTCGAACACAATGAATATACCCAGTTTTCGTCAGATCACTGAAGTTAAGCAACGCCCAGCGAGGTCAGGACTTGGTGGGTGACCACTCAAATTCGCACCCTCTAGATGCTCGCTACTCCTGATCCAACCTGGGGTCAGTCTGAGTTTGGGAGAGTAGGCTGGTCTGTGAGTTTCCAGCAAATGAAGGGTAAAATCCCCTACCCGGATGCCCTAGGTAGAGACCTAAATGATAATATAACATAGTACACAAAAATTAGATAATACAGTAGAATTTCGCTAACTGGAAATCCCGATAGATTGAAAATCAAGTTAACAAAAAAATTCTTAGGTCCTTGTCGAATTTTGCCTCTTCTTTGACGTTATCGGCAATAACTCAAAATAGCAGTTCGAGGTATCGTGATTCTACTGAAATCAATAATAATAATAATATCGCCTTATTTATACTGCCCGATTAGGACTATTAAGACCCATTATTCCAGCAGTAAGCCCAAGACGCATTATTATGTGGTAAAAATCCCACATGGGAGGATAACTTTTCATGTCAAAACCGTCAAACAGAGTAGAAGAAAAAAATCTCTTACCTTAGCAGAAAGCAATCCAGAATTTCTTCCTTCGCATGATATTTACAGTTGAATCAGATGATCTTGGAAACGGCCAGCTCTTGTTAATAATAACTGTTCGTGGATGATCCGATTCAAGAGATCCATGACTCTACAATGTAGGCAATTATTTCAGTTCACCAAGTCTCAATTTCTAGTTTCAGAACCCAGGGTCACATCAGCGCACGAAGAAACTAGGTTAGAAAATCACAATTTGTCGTTAGTGAAGTTACTGTACATCCAGAAATAAGCTTTGGTTTTGGTATTTAAAATAAAATTTATTCAATAATGGAGTTCAATGACTTCAGTTCAAGAAGATAAATACTGTTTTTTATTTCATTCAAAATTAATATAAAATAATACTGTTACACAATAGCCTGACTCTTGGAGCTATAATTTACAGTTTTTGCATACCCATGTGTACAAAATAATTTGTCTCAAAATTTGAATTTTAATTTAATGTAATATTAATTTATTGAAGATACAGAATTTATTATTTTACAGCTGAGATAGCCTATCAGTTATTAGTGTTAATACCTATTTATACCCACAGGACAGGTAAAAATACAATACTTTCCTTATTTTATTTTTATATATTATATATTTTTATATATTCCTTATTATATTATCCTCATTAGGATAAGGAAAGTAAAAACATTCTCCATCTACAGAAGAGGAAGATAAGATTTAGGTACCTATTTCCGGATAATGTCATATCATGAAAGTACACGAGACTTTATGACATGCATACAAAGAAATTACAATATTGCAATATAGAAGAACCAGAAATGACTTTAGTGTTATATTCGTAAGAAAATATATCTCAAATGGAAAGAAAAAACTTGTTTCTTGTAGAAACTTGATTATTATTGGGATTTAGCACTTCGGTTTTCATATGGTGCGAGTACCTACCTACCTACCTACTTCTAAAGAACGCGCATACTTTCTTTAAAATAAAATTAATAATAATAATAATATTATGTAATATAACAGGTATTATTATTATTATAGTATGCTTTATTGGGAGGACAGAGTACAATGTTAACAGTATAAAATTAAGAAAAGACAAACAAAAGACAAAATAAATAAGTAAAATAGAAAATAACACTAATGTCCTAGCTAAAGGGCGGGGTTATTGCCTGTGGCAATCTCTTCCACCCAACAATTTATATGTTATTTAAAATTCAACATGTTATTTTGGCAATTAATAAAATACATAGTTTCCTACCTAGCTGTGGTCTTGTCTTGTAGCTCTAAGCATGGTTGCATAATCATAATAGTATGTTTAATAGCTTAAAATATTATTCCTTATATTATTGATGTGGGTTGGATCTTTGTTTCCTCTCACACCCATGCTACTGCTAACTCTCGAATAATTTAATATTCACGCATAGTACTTTTTATTCCTCTCGCTTTGAATAACCAACTATAAACGCTTGCATCCACAATAAAACATTAAATTTCTCCCTGCAAAGTTTATAGGTTTACATGATGTCTCACATCTTCACACCTTAACATTTTACATTAAAATTGCCAGAGCCTAGCTAGCATTTCACACGATCGACAAGGATTCGTGCGAATACGTTGGTAATCCAAACTCCGTAAATAATTATGTTTTTACATTTCGAAGGTGAGAATTATTCTGATGAAAAGAAGAAAAAAAATGTTTAATTCTAACATTGACTTGGAGAGGCCAAGTTCTCCATGGAAGATGTCGTTGGTTCACGACCAACGAGTTTTGCATAAATATCATCAATCTGTAATTGAGAAGCTCTTAACATGGTTCAGTGGTAAGACGCCCATCCTAACCTTTACTGATTGGATAGTTAATGTTCCGTGAATATCAATCATCTGGCCTCAGGACGCTAGATTACTAGTGTACTCACTCACTTGTGAGATGAGTAGCTATTATTATTTTAATCTCAATGTGCAATGATATGCTAAGTAAAAGATTGTTGCTACTTGACCCAGACAAGCAACGTCCAGGGGAGACATTGAACTTGGGGAGGTGCCATCAGAAGGAATTCCATAGGATGGAAATACATGCTTGACCATCCTTCCACAGGATTAAAATAGAGAGGCAAGAGAGGTTAGTTGATGACATGGATATTCAGAACTATTACCTGCTGATGAGAGCAAATAAGCTCGAAACAGCTCATACAACTTCTCACTTTTCTGTTTATACTGATACCATTCGGACTCGTCCTGACTCCATCCTCATAGAGGCCAGGATGGCTCAGACTTCTCAAGACTTTCAGATGTGTGACGAATGTTACGGGTGAAAGTGGTGAGCTTACAGTCCTTCGCAATTGTTAGGGAAAAGTTTTTAGAGTTTTAAAAAATTGTAAAGAAAAAATATTTTTCTGATGATACCAATTCTGATGAGACAAAGTAGAGTTTGTGAAATTCAGATAAATATTAGATCTTTTTGACAGCTACTGACTGAAGCTTCATTGATGAGATGGCGGACTTGTAACCTGGAGGTCGGTGGTTCGAGTCCCAATTTCCGTAACGATTTAGAAGCTTGACTTTGAGCAGTAGTGACATCACGAAAGTGATTAACACAAATATGATAACTTACTTTCAAAAACATTCTTTTTGACAGCCCATCGCGGTCATAGGAAAATGTTGTGAGTTTCTATTCAGACCGCAGGCATATTTGCTATGAAAAAGGTCAACTTTCTTCATGACAAATACATAATTATGTGTGGTTATACGACACGAGACTATTACCAGAGTTTGACTGCACATGGTATACAGCCGTCATGGTCGTGCTAATTGTACAATGTACATATTACAATCTCTGTCCCGGAGCTCAGTGGTAAAGGCGGCACTCTGTGAATCCAAAGACTCCAGAGTTCGTGGGTTCGAAACCCAGCCGGAATGACATTGAAATGTATCTATCCTCTCATTTGGGATTTTTACCACATAATAATATGTCTTGGGTTACTGCTAGAACAATGGGACTTTAATAGTCTTAATCGGGCAGTATAAAAAGGTGATATTATTATTACTACATTGTATGTTGTATGACGTGTAACCTTAGACAAATATTTTATCTAAATGTACTGGACAGTCAAAATCAAAATGGTTAACATTAGGTACTTTTTCATGTTCCTAAATTCTCTACACAAATAACTACTTAAAATCTCACTGAGAGACACAATCGAGCCCTACTCCCGCACAAGAGTATAATGGCAGACAAGTTTGACCACTCATATGAGTTACGCGAAATAAAATCGGCAATTGTTAATAAGTGTGATGCAACACATTATACCGCAAGTACGTTAACATTCAGCACTTGGAATTTTATTCAAGTGTAGGATTAGGTGAAACACACGATTTGCGTTTATTCTGATATTCTTATGTCCATGAATAGATCTGGAAATATGTATTTCAGTATACAGGGTGGCTGCACCACCGAGGCATGGCCTTATATTCATTTCTCCTAACCCTGGTCTACAAAATGAGGCATTACCGTACATCGTTTCGGCGCCACCGTATAGATTTGTGGAGGTTTTTTTTGAGAGGGGGAAATCTTCAAAAGACGAACATCATCAGTATAATCAGTATAATCAGTATAAACAGAAGAGTGAGAAGTTGTACTAGATGTACATGAATATCAGAACATACCTGGACAGCTGTTTCGAGCTTATTTGCTCTCATCAGCAGGTAATAGTTCTGAATATCCATGTCATCCACTAACCTCTCTATTTTAATCAGTATAAACAGAAGAGTGAGAAGTATTGTTCATCATGTGGGAGCATGATGAACAGTGTGGGATTTGTGCTGGAAACAGTGCACACCTACCCACTAAAACCTTTCTCTCATTTTAAAACACCTGCATTTGGAACCATTTGGGAGAACATTACTTCAAATGCAGGTGTTTGGTCCCTTTTCATCGGTTCTCAAATAACATACCTACTTTTTATTCATATCTTTATGATAAATATAATTTTAACACATAATTATGTCAGAGAGAAGTCTTACTCCAGTAGTATACTGTCTAATTTATCCCCACCTTCAGCACAAGAATTTTTATCTTTTGAAGGTTGGTATACCCTCACTGTTTGTTGAAGATGTTATTGTGAAATATATACATGAAAACTTAGATTTTTTTTTTTTTTTTTTCAAAATCGTATTCTGATGAAAAGAAGAAAAAAAAAAATGTTTAATTCTAACATTGACTTGGAGAGGCCAAGTTCTCCATGGAAGATGTCGTTGGTTCACGACCAACGAGTTTTGCATAAATATCATTAATCTGTAATTGAGAAGCTCTTAACATGGTTCAGTGGTAAGACGCCCATCCTAACCTTTACTGATTGGATAGTTAATGTTCCGTGAATATCAATCATCTGGCCTCAGGACGTTAGATTACTAGTGTACTCACTCACTTGTGAGATGAGTAGCTATTATTATTTTAATCTCAATGTGCAATGATATGCTAAGTAAAAGATTGTTGCTACTTGACCCAGACAAGCAACGTCCAGGGGAGACATTGAACTTGAGGAGGTGCCATCAGGAGGAATTCCACAGGATGGAAATACATGCTGGACCATCCTTCCACAGGATTAAAATAGAGAGGCAAGAGAGGTTAGTTGATGACATGGATATTCAGAACTATTACCTGCTGATGAGAGCAAATAAGCTCGAAACAGTTCATACAACTTCTCACTTTTCTGTTTATACTGATACCATTCGGACTCGTCCTGACTCCATCCTCATAGAGGGCAGGATGGCTCAGGCTTCTCAAGACTTTCAGATGTGTGACGAATGTTACGGGTGAAAGTGGTGAGCTTACAGTCCTTCGAAATCGTTAGAGAAAAGTTTTTAGAGTTTTGAAAAATTGTAAAGAAAAAATATTTTTCTGATGATACCAATTCTGATGAGACAAAGTAGAGTTTGTGAAATTCAGATAAATATTAGATCTTTTTGACAGCTACTGACTGGACCTTCATTGATAAGGTGGCGGACTTGTAACTTGCAGGTCGGTGGTTCGAGTCCCAATTTCCGTAACGATTTAGAAGCTTGACTTTGAGCAGTAGTGACATCACGAAAGTGATTAACACAAATATGATAACTTACTTTCAAAAACATTCTTTTTGACAGCCCATCCGATTTGCGTTTATTCTGATATTCTTATGTCCATGAATAGATCTGGAAATATGTATTTCAGTATACAGGGTGGCTGCACGCGAGCTCAGACCCGAGGCATGGCCTTATATTCATTTCTCCTAACCCTGGTCTACACAATGAGGCATTGCCGTACATTTCTAAGTTTTTTTTTTTAATTTATTGTTATATTTTTTGTTGTTGTTGATGATTGTTTTGTAAAAAAAATAAAGTGTAAATAAATAAATAAATAACATAAATAAATTGTTTCGGCGCCACCGTATAGATTTGTGGAGGTTTTTTTTGAGAGGGGGAAATCTTCAAAAGACGAACATCATGTGGGAGCATGATGAACAGTGTGGGATTTGTGCTGGAAACAGTGCACACCTACCCACTAAAACCTTTCTCTCATTTTAAAACACCTGCATTTGGAACCATTTGGGAGAACATTACTTCAAATGCAGGTGTTTGGTCCCTTTTCATCGGTTCTCAAATAACATACCTACTTTTTATTCATATCTTTATGATAAATATAATTTTAACACATAATTATGTCAGAGAGAAGTCTTACTCCAGTAGTATACTGTCTAATTTATCCCCACCTTCAGCACAAGAATTTTTATCTTTTGAAGGTTGGTATACCCTCACTGTTTGTTGAAGATGTTATTGTGAAATATATACATGAAAACTTAGATTTTTTTTTTTTTTTTTTCAAAATCGTAGATGTGTGATGGTTTTGCATACCGTTTTTTGATACTTTCATATGTGCAATTTCTAAGTAATACAGCGTGAGCTTGCCTTGAGATGTCCCTGGTTAAAAATCCAGAGTCTATTTTTTTTTTTACAAATATTTGTAAGGTATTAGGGTTCTCTTGTGTTGACCCAGTACTTGGATAGAAAGTGGGTACTGTATCTCCTCTCTCCAATTATAGGGGGTTATTCAATGAGATCGTCAAGATAAAACACAGGTCAAAGTGTGCACTGTGGCTCTTGTTGCATTGTTGAACATGTTTTATTTTTTAAGTAAGATATCATAATATTTTTTTGAGAAAACATATAAAGCATACCTATTTATCTATGAATATTACATAAAAAAAAATCAACAATGAAATACGGGCATTCCCCCATCCCCCACCTTCATAAGGAAGGGCCATTCTTCTGAGCCTAAGCGATGATCCTCTAATGATTGAATATTGCTCCTAAGTCTTCACCCATGCTAAGAAAGTAAGACTATCATTAATTATAGGTAGTTATCATATTCTTGATGTTGAACACAAGTGTGATATTTAAACATTTTACATTACTCAAACCCCAACCCTAGTACTTCCAATGCTTGAGACTCGAACCGCTAATCTCCAGGTTGCAAGTCCACATCACCTTATCAATCAAGCTACTGAGGGCGGTCACCGACCTCAGTAGCTTGATCGTTAAGGCGGGGGACTTGTCACCTAGAGGTCAGTGGCTCAAGTCCCGGATTCAGCGTAGATTTAGTAAAGCGAATTTGAGTAGTTGTGATATCACGAAAGTGTTTAAAAGTATTGGTGTGTTATTTGGTATAATCATAATACAAAAGCCTCATCAAGCCCTTGGTTCACAGGAAATGTGCCAAGTATGGCCGCCGCATTGCCTCTTTGGACGGCTAGGTTTACTTAGGTTGGTCAGATCGAAAAGGCAGTGAAGCACTCGAGATTTTCACCATCGTTCACCCTGTATGAATAATAAAAGGTTCAATAAGATTTGAGATTAGTGATGTAGGCGTGAAGTAATCATAAATCACAGGTAATCATTCCCTGTCAGAAGATAAAGACTGCAGACTTATTATATGAACTTTACGGTAAACAAAGTTAGCCACTATAGGTCAGTTTGAGGTGTAACAAATCGTGAAAACTATTGCCAAATAATTACACAGGTCTGCGGTGAGGAGTATACTGAGTGCTGGGCAGTGCGTGGGTCCATAGCCAACCCCGCCCATGAAAATTTGTAATGTTGAGGTAACTACTAGTAGAGGGGTGATAAGACTTCAATTCGTATGATAACACTATGAACAAATGAACATATCTAAAATTAAATTTGGCCTTAAACAAAAATTAAAAATTCTTAAACATCATTTTGTAATAATTTCAAAAGCCAATGAACTGCTCATTTAACCGTAACATAGTGTAACCTATACAAGAGAATATTACTTGATATGCCTTAAACTAAAGACTTTCTGTATCTGATATATACGGAAACCTTTTTTTTAAGCCTTTTTTTGTTTTGTTTTTTTTTTTTTTTTTTTTTCAAGCTATTATGAAGTACCTATTTCCTACAAATACCTATTTCCTTCCGTGAAGACATGTTCAGTTGTTCACCGAATAAGTATATGGAGCATCTTATAGGCCTTACTTGTACACTTGTACTAGGTAATACTTAGTACCTATCATTTGGTAATTTTATGATTTTATAGAATCACCTGAGATATAAACGTACATGCGTTCCCACAGTTCCTCTATGTTATCATGTCATGATTTAGGCTAGAATCACTGCATTGTAAGGTAGGCAGGTAGCTTTAATTTTTCCATGAATCCAAATTTACCGACTTATGTAATAATTAATAACATATGATTTTTGCAGATGGTATTACAAAAATACTTTTCTCATGAACCAATTACATCTTCACAAACACATCGAAACTCATTCAACACACTGTGGTTAATATGATAAAACAATAAAATGAAAGTTGCACTGAAAAGCTCAATGATTCTGGACTGCATAGACAAACGTCTCTTGATATGTTACGTAACTCGATGAACCTCGAGATATACATAGGTACCAAGAAACCAAGGATCAAATTTGATGGCTCACCCAATCTCTGGACCTGCTGACCATAAGGATGGCCTTCACGATGGACGTTTTAATAATAAAGCTAAAAAACAAGTATACCTAGAATAATTATTTAAAGATAACTATGTATATGTTGTTTAGTCCACAAGTCTTGTATAACCCTCTCCATACATTTATATTACGCCTTATCCTGAAAGACATGGCAAATAACTGTGAATGTCATTTTTTTTGCCATTATAATAAAACGGGTAGATGCAGCGCCGATGGCGCGTTGAAGCACCGGTTCTCATAGGATCACCGAACAGTAGCAACATCAGCAAGGCGAAGACTTCGTGATGCATTCCGGCCAAACCCAGGCTGGGTGAGGTTAATGTGGGTGTAACGAAGGAGTGCAATATCCCCGTCGTGATATGACCATGAAGTTGAAAGCGACGTTTAACCAAATTAAAAAAAGTATGTGTTTTTATAGACATACTCGTATGTTGTTTTGTATTCATGCATGCTTGCATTGGCGTTAAGATTGTCTACCGAATTATACATGTAAAGTTGCATAACGAATTGAGGCCCGTGTATCGGATCTCTCTAAATAAAAAGCATAAATTCACATGAGTCATGATATCTGTACCTACCTAGGAGTATGTATACGTAATCACAAGTCATACCTATACATATAGGTACCGAGTACTTACAATATTGTAAATGATTTTTTTGTGTAAATGTTGCAAAAGCAAGGTCTTACCATCGAAAATTCAATGGCAATTCTAATTAATTCAGTTCTAAAAATAAATAAAACCAAAGCAACAGAACGCGGAGCTGGTATGACGAAATACTCGGTGAGATCTTACGGTCGGTGGTTGGATTATTGTACTTGCATTCCACAGGCCATAATATGGAGTGGTGTCTGTTATTCGACCTTTAAAATTTGAAACCTGTTCTATCTCTTATGGACCGTCACCACTGTCGCCATGTGTTCGACCCTAAGGGTGGCCCAACAGCCAGTGCCGAACCAACCCTTGAGAGAAAAATAGCAAATAACGGAGGGGCTGTAAAAGAAACATGGCCATTGTGGCCACGCCTTTTTTGGTTTGGAAATTATTCCCGCAAAAAAGTACGGGTAGACGTCTAAGTCAAACTTATAATGAGAGCAAATAAGCTCGAAACAGCTGTCCAGGTATGTTTTGATATTCATGTACATTTAGTACAACTTCTCACTTTTCTGTTTATACTGATTTCTGTTCATACGAGATCGATTGAGAATCTCTTTAAAGGTGTACATTGTACAACCTTGGTGTTTTATAATTCAAGCAGTAAAACAGAATCTCGTTTTGTGATTTAGCCGCATATGCAGGGCCAATCATAGAAGAGGGAAAAAACGAATGTAAGGGCGTCTTATTCACTTACCATTGCCAGCCTCCGTGGCATAACGGTTGTGACTACTGCCCGTAGTCCAGAGATTCCGAGTTCGACTCCCGGTTGGAGCAGACTTTTCGAAGAAAATTCTGTTCCTTCCAAACTCGTGAGGCTGGCATTTCCACCCTACTCAGGCTGGGTGAGGTTCATGTGGGTACCTGGTACGATTCCCAGCGAATGGAGGGTAAAACACCCGTCCTGACTACTTCAAATCAGGAGGCAAGTCTGTAATTCAACATGTTGATGGCAATCAATAACTTAGAGACCCCTCCACAAGAGTTCATCTGCTGATACTTAACCCTAGCGCTAACCAGCTTATCAGCAGGAGGCTAGTACCAGATGTATCGTGCACATTCAATTACGTCAACTATACGTGCTTTCTACGATAGTAAGAGATAACACATTATTCAGAGTGTTAGTACCTGCGATAGCAAAAAATACAGGGTGTTTGTGTAAGTGTAGGACTATGTATAGGTACCTACTTGTATAGAGTTTTAGTATGGTATGCTGAGTCCTCACTGTAGGGATGCCTGGGTCATTTGTCCCTTCAGCGGATTTTGTTATGCAGAGACGTTTGTTTAAAGCGTCTGTGCGCATGCGCATTCAGATGTTTCTTTAATAAATAACTGTCAAGGTCGAAGTATTCCCTATAGCAAGCTCGGGACCACCCTACAGTGCTCTATAGGGGCAACAAAAACGTCTCTGCATACCAGCCTTAGTGTGCGAACACAACGGATCTCCTCACCCTAGAGTAGCCCCGGTACTAGAAGAATCTAACCATACGAGTAAATGTGAGCGGTCACAACGGAGTCCCGAAAATCGTTGTACCTATAATTAGGTGAGCCTCCGTGGCGTAATGGTCGTGACTACTGCCCGTCGTCCAGAGTTCCCGAGTTCAACTCCCGGTTGGGGCAGACTTTTCGACGAAAATTCTGTTCCATTCAAACACGTGTGGCTGGCATTTCCGGCCCTACCCAGGCTGGGTGAGGTTAATGTGGGTAGCTGGTACGATTACCAGCGAATGGAGGGTAAAACCCCCGCCCTGACTATCTATCTCAGTCAGGACGTTAAAACCAAATAGAATCAACTGATCACAATAGATCGAATTAGGTCGCAGTGTTCATTGTAAGGATTTCACTGAAAACCCTGCAACCAGGTCAGATAATAATAATAATTAGGTGTAGAGACTATGACACTCTAGGGTCTAGGGTCTAGGGTCTAGGCCCAGGGTCTTCATTGTGGCCGCCTAATTAGAAGACACTGTGTATGTTGGGTTGGGTGGAAGAGATTGCCATAGGCAATAACCCCGCCCTTTAGTTAGGACATATGTATTTATATATTTTTCTATTATTTTTCATTTTATTGTATATATTGTTTCCATTTTTTTCATTGTTAAAATAATTATTTGTATTATATATTACTAGCGGGCTGCACCCGCTTCGCCAAGCCATCACACACACCACACCCACACACCACATACACACACCTAACACACCCATCCACACACACACACATCCACATCCACACACACACCCATACACACACCCACCCAAACACACCCACACACACACAACACACCCACACACATCATACACACACACACACCCATCCACACACATACAACACACCCACACACATCACACACCCATCCACACACACACACACACACACACACACACAGCCAACACACAACACAACACAACACACCACACACAAACCATACACACACACAACAACATCACTACACACACACACACACACACACACACACACACACACACACACACGCAACCATCATCGCTGTAAATTTCAAAATCCCGAGCCAAATCTATCATAGCGGATATTGATAATGTAGCAAACTGGCCCATATTTCGAGAACGGTTTGACAGAATATGGCAACAAAGGGCTCAAATAAAATCATGTGATGTTCTCAGACAGTTTTTACAATAAAAATATAGGTCCTCGCGATAACTTTTAAGTTCCGTGCTGGAATCTGTAAAAAAAACGTGAAAAGTCTGAAAAAATGGTCAAAATTTCGAACATTCTCGCTTCTATCTCGAGAACGGTACGTCAGAATGTAGCCTAATATGAATTAAATGAAAGCTAGTTTTGTCTAATGTGTTATTAAATAATAAAAAATATAGGTCCTCGCGACAAATTTTATGTTCCGCGCTGGAATCTGCTAAAAAACGTGAAAAGTCTGAAAAAAAGGTCGAAATTTCGAACATTCTGGCTTCTATCTCGAGAACGGTACGTCAGAATGTAGCCTAAAATGAATTAAATGAACGCTAATTTTGTCTAATGTGTTATTAAATAATAAAAAATATAGGTCCTCGCGATAGATTTCAAGTTCCAGGGCAAAGACTGTCTTAAAATCGGACCCTTCCTCAAGGAAATACTTGAGGAAGGTCATAACTCAAGGACGGTTTGGAATTTCGGACTTTTGATAATTTTCCTGGTATTTTCCGGCAATTTTACTTGGGGTCATCTCTCATCAATTTTTCGCTATCTCTTACCGTTTCGCCTAAACAATTGCTGCACACAAAGCCACAAAGACACAAAGCCACAAAGTCCGTCCATATTTCTCATTTATATATAGAGATGTCCATTTATATCTAATAAAGTGTAAAATAATAATAATGTATGACATTTCAGAACCTAGCTGTCAGCGGCCGAAATGAGTATCAGTATGAAAACATTTAAAACAGTTCATGTTGGAAAGTAAAAACCTCAAAAACAATATACATGCCTCAATATGTATATACCTAGGCAGTAACCTTTAGAAATTACATAGCGTTTCACTTGAATTCATACAGGAATATTCTGCTGTATGTACTTGCAGTCAAACTGGTATCTGTGTTTCAGAGTGAGGTTTATACATAGACATACGATGTAATCTGCAATTGACTGGTGTCGATTACATATTTGGTCCCGAGTTCTTTCGTAATATTAATTGGTAGATGCTGACCATTTCACCGAATCCTTGGAGTTCTAGGTACTTGTAAGATTCAATGGATTGTAATTAAGTTCCTTTGAAACCTTATATATAAAAATATCACTGTAACATAAAATTATGTTAAAAAGACCTGTAATAATCGAATATAATCATAAAGGTAAACTATTATTGGCTGTTTCTGGCAGAAAAATAAAAGTCGTTCCTATTTTTGCGCAAGTAGAACTATGTCCAAAACTAATGTTTGTGCATTGGGTGGGATCCAAACCCGCGAATTGTCGCTCTGATTATCATTCAGTGACTCAGACCACGTGACGAGCAAGTCATTACCTACTGAAGTAAGGACTCTTTATCCTTCAGTGTCCACTTTCCTCCCTAGCAGAAACCACTGGCATTGATTGACTGTATAGATGTTCCGAGGTTTATGCTAGATTCAATAAAAACTCATCAATACCGTTTTATAAATACGTCTTCTCCTTTGTTAATGATTAATGATGATTAAAGGATCTCTTGTCCCTCAAAATGCTCTCAAGAAATGCTCAGAACTCCTTCTACATAATTATATGTATACCTATGTAAGTGTAGATAATTTCATGTACCTACTGTCCGTATACAATAGATGAATAGAAAACCCAATATTTCACTAGTGTAGGTACTATATGTGTAATGCACAGTTTAATAAATTTAATTATACTGTCGCAGGAAATTTACAAACCGGCTAGCCTCATTAAACTCACCCAACCTGAGTTGGTCCGGAATACAAGCATCATGAAGTCTTAACCTCGCTGGGCGTTGCTCAACTTCGATAATTCTAAGAGAGCCGGTGCATTCAACGCGATATCGACACTGGCTTAAACCATTACTATTGCAACTGTTGATGAAACTGACAAAACTCGAAAACACGAACTTGGTGAACCAAACATTGTCAAAGATTGGAAAGGTTGAGTCTGATCCACGTGACCGCAAAGTCACTTGCGAAATTATGAAAACCCCGTGAGAACTTTTCAGATATATAAAATAAAAAAAAACCGACCTCAGTAGCTTAATCGATAAAAGCGTCGGACTTGTAACCTGGAGGTCGGTGTTTCAAGTCCCAAATCCAGCGCAGATTTAGTGAAGCGAGTTTGAGTAGTTGTGATATCAGGAAAGTGATTAACACAAGTATGATATAAAAATAAATAAATAATATTGCTGTTGTTTTAGTAGTTAAAAAATTAAGGAAAAAGTTAACATTCGAGAATTTGCATTAATGTATGTTTTCGGCCAAACTCTTTTTTAGGACAAAGTACGCCTACAATAGTTTATTCAAGGCTAAACAAGTTTTATTACAAACTATGTAAGTTAGGCTAGGTTACGTTAAGTTAGGTTAGGAGGCTTTACCTGAAGTATGGGTCAGGCCTAGTCAAAAAACTACATAATATGGTCTAAGTAATAAGATGACAACACACAGAAATAAGTAATTATAAAATAGGTATTAATGTTTTGTTATCTTAAGAATAGGTAATTGGTAGTTAAGGTAGTTATTAAGAACTTATGGCTTTTTAAATTTACAGGAAAAACAACAATGTTTTATAGTTTACGTTAAAAAAGAACTGCAATGTTACCACTTCATAATGGACAGTTAAGGACCAATAATCCTGTGATTATGTAGTTAATTATTATCCGATTTAATATGTAGGTAATGCATGATTACATTGAGCAGCACACGAGATATCACATTATTCACCCTGGAACTTTACATTGAACAAATGAACACAGCTCACTATTAATTAAAAACACAGCAAATTGAATAAAAAGAGTTCGCTGTTAAATAATTTCAATCACCGCGGCGATTATCTAAGAATACCGTTATCACGCGTAACACTCAACTGAAACTCCACACAGTTCGGATAGAGAGTACTCACAGAACTTTGCGTCCAGCTCTCAGGTGAAAGTGATATGAGTGTATTGTGTACCTAGCCAGCTAACAAGCAACTCTTCTGGTGAATCCTCTGGGTCCTCATCAATTACTAATTACTTCAATTGCGATTGGAAAAGTACTCGAAAAACAATACTTTCTATAACTTATAGTAGGTAAGAAAGTAAAAGCGGGTACCGATGTACAAATTGAACAGTTTATCTCATTTTGGCTGTCATGGAATGTACCTTGCCAATAATGCAAAAAAAATATAACTCAAAACCCTACTGCCCGGGGCTGCCAATATCAATGTTACAAATTCTGCGCCGACCCTAGTGGGCTGGATGGCAATCAAATGTTCAATTTGAATAGTCAATCTTAACTTATTTAACAAGAAGAAGAAACTGTTATCCAACCTCTCAAGGTTTAAGTGAATTAGGCTTTTTAGGTGAGGAGATTTGTTTGCTCAGTGATCTGATGCTATATCGATTTGTATTCTAGTGAGGAAATGTAAATTTGAATAGTCCCCAAGTGTGCTAGCGCTCGTTGTGGATGTTGTGTTACTCAGTGAAGAACGAGAATGTGAATCAATGAATGGAGATAGTTGGTGATAGAGAGTTTTTAGTGTGGTAGGAGGTCATATTGTGGTTCGCTTAGTGTAGGGAGATAGGAAAAGTAGGTGAGTTGGAGGTAGATGTAAGGATAGGTGATGAAATTATGTTGTGTATTGTGGTTGTGTCTAAGTGTGTTCTGTGTAAGTGTGTATTGTTTGTGTGTGTTGTGGAAAGAGAGGAAGAGTATGTGAAAGACATGGTATGAGAGAGGTGAAGATATGTATTATGGATAAAAGTGTGAGGTAAAGATAAAGGAATAAGCTTCCGCTTTAGTAGAGAGAAATAAAAAAGATATGAAATTTAGTAGATGATAGGAATAGGTAAGAATTGAATTATGTTTCTTGTACATTTGTAAATTTGTACCTAATACTTTCTTTTACAAAATTATGAACTTAATAATATTGTGGACATGTTCTGGGCTTAATAGCTGTGTCTTGGCATCATCAGTTAATTTTATAATTCATTACTTAGTGGTTATCACAGTTGGGTGGAAGAGATTGCAATAGGCATAAAGCCGGGCCTTTAGTTAGGACATAATATGTAAAAACATTAATAATTTTAAATTTTATCTGTAAAATTTATATTACAATTGTGAATTTTGCATTTTACCTTATTGTTGAATATATAAACTTATGATATATCCTTTTAAAAAAGAGTTAATAATATAATCTGGTACATAAGGCCAATTAAATTCCTAAGATAATTGAAGTAAAGTTCTTTCCTATTGGGGTCTAACACACGTGCCTTTTGCGAGTCCACTGCCTTATTGATCAACCGATTATGATTAATTATCACTTCCTTTAAATACCGTGCATTATGCTAATTAATTTAGTAGAGTTATTTGTAATAAGACTAGAATAATTAGTTAGTTTAAAACTACATCTAAAGCCAGATATACAGTTTTAATTATCACATCGTAAAAATTATGTAGTACCTACTTACATTTTTAAGTTTTTGTTACCTATGGTTAAATGAATCAACCAATCATATGAAAAATAGGTCTACCTAAACTTAACTTTATGTAATGGTATAGCAAATAGTTTCATTTTCCTTTGGATTCTTGAGTTGTCATTATCAGCAGGCAGCTCCATGAGTACGATGGTACATTTATATCTCTGGCTAGGACAAGAACACTCGACTATCTCAAGTCTTGTGCTGCATTTACACGCTTTGTATCCTTAAACTTTATGGAAATATGTTTCTAGTTTTTTATCAAATTTGTCCGTAAAGAACTTTGGAAATTTATTTTTTGCTCTTTTTGCATTGATTGCGGATAAGACTGACTGAGATCACAAAATGACAGTTCCAGCACCAAGAGATGATGGCATGATGTAGTTTTTGTAAGTAAGGAAAATTTAAACTGAATTTTACTTATATTATGTAAAAGTCTTTTAGCAAATAATATCGATATGGATTAATATGACATCTGATACCAAAAGTGAAATTGCTATGGTAGGGTTTTTTTATAACGATACCAAAACTAGGAAGTTTGAATTTGTTTTAAAAGAATTATTTTATGATTAATATCGTATATTTTCTATTCAAATTTAATGGGGTTTCGCCTATACTCTAAATAATTTCATAGAGAGGTATAGTAATTACGTTAAATTAAATGGCATTGATAATGCGTCAACGTTTATTTTTAGGGTAACTTGATTTCATATAATTAGTACTTCCCTACTACCACAATGATTTTGCTGAGAATTACTAAAATCATGATAATGATAAGGCTTTGCATATTCGCTGTTAAAGGTACGTTTAGAATTTTAATGAGCATCCGAATTTAATAAAACACTGAGTGCTGTGAACGAATATTCAATATATGGATTTATCTTTACTCTCTGAATTTCAGATTGCTTTTTTAATCGGCCAGTTCCATGTATTTGAAATTTTTCTACGTGGTTTATTGCAGATTTTTTATAGGCCAAACTAATATTTGTCATAACTCTTTTCTTTAACCTTTTTGTTATATGTTATAGGACTAATGTCTCTGGCGTTTTAATTTAGGAGGACTATGTGATAGTACACATTAATAGTTTTTCACAGCAACTTCATAGTTTGGTTATTCAAATAGAACTAAAGGAGGATCAGAAAATGGTTTAAGAAAAGTTTTGTCGTCAAACTCCGCACAGTATCATGCTTCATTGCGAATCTTTTTGATAAGTTCTGGATGGCCTTTATAGTAGTTTTTGGATATAATACATTATGATTAATATAGCCTTCTATCCTAGAAACAATGCGATGGTAGGGTTTGTAAAATTCAGAAATCTGAAACCCCAGTTTTATATTCTGTTGACGGTCTTAGGAGAAATTATACTGTGGGATTCCACTAAGAAGCTGAACTTGTTACTGTAGGTTATTAATCGAATTGAAACCACTTCGATTATATGTGTTAATCTGTTTTTGTGAGCGAATAACGATTTGCATATATTGTTGCACTTTCCTACTCCTAGGCACATTTTCGGTGCAGGTCATGTGTAAATATGGTAAAAATCTAAAATCTTTTCATTTCTGCTATTCGTGATGTCTTATAGACTTGTTGATATCTTGAAATTTTTTAACATAATGAAAGTGCTGGAACGAACCATTTACAACAGTAAGATCACCCACAAACACGTTACAAAAAGGGCACATTTCCAAACAACTATCCAAGTTTGCATGATGCTATTTCTTGTTGCCGGCCAGTTTTTGTTAAAATCTTACCTTTTATTAATGTTTTCAGTTCGCCACATGTTTTACTTTTTTTTAAATCATTACACTTTAGGCTTGGCAAAATTAAGTTTAGACATGTGATATGAATGAATCCCATATATGTATTGGTACAGAATAACAATATAACCATCACAAGGAGCGACACTGGCCAAGTTAGAGGATAGTTTGCAGTTAAAAACATACCAAATGAGGAACTCAGAAAACAGGGTTTAATAAAAGAAATAGTTTAGTACCAAGATAACTTGGCCGCAAACAAGATATCACTGCATTCATTGGCGAAACCTTTTTGGATAGTTCTGTTCTTGAACTTGGCCCTTTTTTTAACGGTAGTTTTTTGTGGGATAAGCTGTACACAAAGCCAAATTAATATTCCCCTAAGATATTGTTGAAGTTCAAGTCCCTGAACCTATTGGGGTCTTGAACCACCGACCTCCCGTTTGCGAGTCCACTGCCTTATGATCAACCACAGAGGTAGGTAATCTCTTCCTTATGTAAATACTCGTGCATTATGTAATTAATAATTACCAAGTTATTTGTTAATGTGGACGTACGTATGTATTAAGTTGTTTACTACATTCTAAGCCAGAAATACATTTTAATTATCCACATCGTAAAAATGTTCGTGTAAGTACCTACTTACATTTTTTATGTTTTTATTTTACCTATGTTAAATGAATCAACCGAAGTCATATAAATAATAGGTCTACCTATGAACTTAACTTGTTAATGGTAAAGCAAATAGTTACTCATTTCCTTCTTGTGTTTTGAGTTGTCTTATACAGAGTTTGGCTCCATGAGGTACGTGGTACCAATTTATATCTCTGGCTATGAACAAGAATCACCGGACTTGTATCTCCAGAGTCCTTGTGCTGCTTTACACGCTGGTATCCTTATCAGCTTTATGGAAATTATGTTTTGCTAGTTTTTTATGCATTTTGTCCGTCAACAGAACTTGGGATGGAATTTAACTTTTTTCGTCTTTTTTGCATTGATTGCAGATCTAAAGACTGAGCAGTGAGCATACAGCGAGGAATTTTACTTTAAGTTTTTATTATTATTATTATTAAGTTAGTGAGGAGACACATCTGACTCGTATGGGTTTTTTTTATACGATACCTAATCTAGGATTATGTAGTTTTTCTTTAAAAGAATTATTATTATATTATTCGTGGATTCTTCTTTCTTAAATTTAAATTGCGGTTTCGGTCTATACTCGTTTTATTTCATACAACAGTATAGGCTTCTTATTTTGTCAGTACTGATCGAGATGATTTTATTCTTGGTTTGTGAACTTTCCAACAATGTGACATGTGTCTAGAATCACAAAATGCTGTAAGTAGTTTTGGTTAGAGGTATTCGATTTTTAAATCTTTAAACTGCTTTATTTTTGCATAATGTGTTATGATCCCAGTTGTTGATAGTATTTTTGGTCTTATCTTTACTTCTTCTGAATTTCAGAGTTGCTTTTTTCTATCGCCAGTTCCATGTATTTGATAATTTTTCTACTGTAGGTTTCTTGCAGATTTTTATTATAGGCCAATAACTAGAGATATGTCAATAACTTCTACTTTCTTGTTTACTTTGTTATATGTATAAAACTATGTCGGGTCTATTAGAGGCTATGGTGATATCAGTTAGTATGTTTTTGTCCAAGTTCAATCTATAGTTTTGGTTTTCAAATAGGTACACTGGGGAGGATCATATTTGTAGTAGGAGCATTTTGGGGTGTCCAATTTTAGCTTATTTGCTATTTCTAGAAATATGATGTTCACAACATTGTTAGGTATGTCTTATAGTGTAATCTGTTGGTGCTAGACTTGAGCAAACAACCGAGATATGTTCGATGGTTTCACCTCCTTTGCCACATCTTCGAAAGGTATCAGTTGTGTTTATGTCTTTTATAATATATTTTTTGTATTTTCTTGTGACAATGACTCTGTCCTGGATAGCCATCATAAACTCTGTTGTTTCTTCATGTACAATTTCTCTTTTCAAACCATATGTTTGATGCTTTCAGATCGACATTTTCCAGTTCCAGATCAAGCGGCTGAGTTCCACGGAGTCATTTTCTTATCCATTCTTCAATCAATTCAGTGGTATTGTGACTTTTTTCTTAGTATCACCTGCCTTCCTTTTTTGACATTTTTATAGATCTGCTAGCCACTTCTTGTTAGGTGTTGTTGATCTACTAGCCACATGCTTTTACTCTTTTTATGATACTTTTGACCAACTTTTTAGGCTTTTGGAAAATTTAAGAGTTTAGAATGATGAATTTAAGTGGAATCTATGATATTATTAGGGATATAATTTTCTTATTGTTTCTTCTGAACAATTATTACGAAGACAAAAACGTTCACTATTTAAAATCATACTTTTATGTTTCTCAAGACTACTAAACTCCCTCTATAAGCTCGCAAATAAGGAAGGTTCATAATCCTAAAATCCTAAATCCCACATACCGAGGTGTGTGAGATATTTTCCTTTCGACCTTTCAAATGGCAACACTGTATAATTTGAAGAAAGAAAATACCCGGGAATTTTTTGAAATTTGTTTACTTCTGTTATCATTTATCAGCAAAAGAAAATTATCTTATCAATTTGATCCTGAATTTAGGATCAAATTTAATTTATGTTAGGTAATATTGTCTGGCAAGAGTTTTATCAAATGGATATTTGTTAAGCAGACGCGATAAGGTGTTAGAAAATTTATTACATCATAGCAATATTGCAGTTGAAATTGAAATGTTGTAATTGTCTTTCCTATTTAGAACAAAGACTGCATTCCCTATTCTTGTTTCATCTGAATTCAATAGAAGACAGTTGCAAAGAAAGAAAACTTATTACATTCAATATATTGTAAGTAAAACAAATTATAATATTATTATATTTTTCTTGGAACAATTAATAACAAATATATTTGAATGGTTTTTAGATTTGTTTGATTATGTTTCAATGTTAGTGAGTAGCATTTGTATTATGAGACTCCTAGGACTTTAATCAACATAAGGGATGGTCTACTTCTTTTCTTTGTTGTAATACTTAGTACTGTAAATTATTGATGAGACCAGCAACCAACCAACACACTGATTATACCTGTGTGAGTAATCGTTGATGAGTTAGTTCTGATATCATGAAAGTGATCAACACAAATATGATAACTTAATACAATTATTTTAATCCAGCTTGTCCAGGATTATTCTGATTTTATCTCTGAATTCTATCATTTCATTTTTGGAAGGGAATCCAAGAGCATTACAGTTTATCAAAGATTTGTCTTGTTACATAATTTTTTATTTAAGGCTAAATTTCAAGCAAATTTAAAGTGACAGCATCTTTGAACAACAGTTTTAATATTATTTTTTGTATATCTTTTGTGTATTTATGCACTTGTGTTAGAAAAATTTGTTTTTTATAACTCTGTGGCATATTGATCAATTAACTAGCACAGCAGTACCTACCATAGTGTGGAATTTATGTAAGGTAATATCTGTTTTGGTGCACTTATGGAAAAAGTATGTTTATGTTTGATTATATTCTTTTAAACCTTAATGAAATATTCTCATGAAAATAAATTAAATATACAATAAGGTTTTGTTGTTTGTTCTGCGTATCCTACATTAATTTTTTAATTGATTAATTTTTATTTCCTACAATTTAAATATTGATCAACATTTTTGGACACAGGTACAATGGATAAATGGCTAAGTCTGGCTCTATCATGGCCAGTGATTTTATTGGCTATTATCACCTTCCTTTACTGGCATTTCACCAAAACTTTTAACCATTGGACAAAAGAGGAGTTGAGTTTGAAAAACCTGTCATCTTGTTTGGAAACATCAAAGATAGAATGTTATTCCGAAAATCATTCCATGAATTCCAGCTGGACACATATAAAAAGTTCAAAGGCCTCCGTTATGCAGGTAAAGGTTCCCAATTAATTTTTTGCCATTCACATTAATTTATTTTTCCTTTATATTTAAATTAGAAACATCATTGAACTTTTTATATTATTTATTTGTACTTCATTGACCTTTTATAAAGATAGTAGTATTCTGTGGAAACTAACATAAAAGCTAAGACATTTTCTTTTCTTTTTAATTTTTCATGAAAGATTAAACAAATTGTACCTAATATGTAATACAAAAGTACCTACTCATTATTTTGTTAACAAGTTTCTCATTTTTGCATTGAGTTTCATGTTTCTGTTTCAGCTTGGAATGATTTGAAAATCCATTAAAGAGACTATAATAATAACTAAGGTACTTGGTTCTCCAGGTACCTTAGTGTGATAGTACATATAGTGTATACTGTATACTCATATTATTTTATTTTATTAATTTTAAGTACTTTGTTGTTTATTATGTTATTGTTATGAAATTATGTACAAATAAAACACAATTCTTGTTAAAAAAAAAAAAAAAGTATAAATTGAAGAAAAAAAAAACATTCAGAGCTATCATTATTTTTCTTATATCTGTCATTTTTTTTTATATATATAATTAGATTACCATAACTTATCTTTTTATTTTCAGGTTTATTTGAAGGTAAAAGACCAAGTTTAATGTTGTTAGATCCAGAACTCATTAAGTGTGTTATGGTCAGAGATTTTGAGCATTTTGTTGACAGGCCAACATTTCGACTTCGCTCACCAGATTACATAAGAAATATGCTCATCAATTTAAAAGGTACAGTACTTTATTATAAATTGCTGCTCAACATGGTGAGCTAGCTGTTTTCCCATTTAACTGAATACATTTTTATGTGACTGAAGAGTGATATAACTTCTGTTGTGTAAATCAGAAGATTTTTAATTTGAATAAAAGAAAACAGTATCAGAATTTAGACTCAATTCAAGATTTATGCAGGAAGATTTACTGTAACCTCAAGAGAGAAAAATTAAAAACTATGTACAAAAAACAAAACTGTACGAGTGCTTGAAAAAATAACAATTATTATTGAACTGTTTTATATTTAAAACAGTTTTATCCTTCTTCTTTTTATCTCATAGTAGGTCATATTCCAAATTCTAAAGAAAAAACTAATGATAATTCAAAGAAACAGTACAGTGAGTATGATTTTAAAAACATGTATAATCCTATTTCTCACGTTTCTTTTTTTCTGGAGTTTTGCTGATTATGCACGGATGAAACTTGCATTGAGTGTAAATTATGTTTTCTTTCATTCAAAACAAAAATCTTCTGAAATTAAATTTAACTGTTGAGTAAAATAGTATGACACTTGATGAATGCACCCTTAATATTGCTACTGGTAAATTCCTAAATATTGTACAGTACACATATCTGACATATCCATACTTATTTCCATCTAATGTCTTCATCTCTCATGACAGGAAATGACTGGAAACAAGTAAGGCAAATCATGACTCCAGCTTTTACATCTGGAAAGTTGAGGCAAATGTTGAGTCTGGTGGACCAGTGTGGAAAACAAATGGAAGAATATTTTGATACCAATATTACTAAAGGTAATTAACTTGCACCTTTATCTGTGAATTAGATTGCTTTCTGGTTTCTGGGCTCAAATTAATTAAGCTATTTTGAGCTTATTGTAAATCATTACAAAAATTATCATAGAAAAAAAAGAACAATAAAAATTGTAGCCTACACTCTGAAGAATTATCTATCTATCTTAAGTTGATGGCACAATATATATAAAATTATATATATACATATTTTTATACTGTACTTACTGTTAAAAACAAATAGAATCAACTGGTCACAATAGATCTAATTAGGTCGCAGTGTTAATTGTAAGAGTTTCACCGAAAACCCTGCAACCAGGTCAGATAATAATAATAATAATAATATCTGACAAATGGTAGAGCAATCCCCAAGATATTTACCATTTTATATTTAGTTCAGATATATTTGTCTAAAACGGTTTTATAGTAGACTAGCCGTTTGCCCGTGCTTTGTAACGGGACTAAATTTCAAATTTACTAAGGCATGGCCGTACTGCTGGACAGCAATGCCTTTTTGAACTTTTTATAATTTTTCTGGACAAAGCGATAATGGTTTTGGGGGGGTCAATTCTGAGACGTTTTTCGCTATCTCTTACCGTTTTGGCTAAACAACTCCGGACAAACAAACAAACAAACATAGGTAGGTAGGTAGTCCTTTTTTCTGTTTTATATATAGAGATAACTCATAAAATACTGTTTTATCTCGCAGATAACCCCAAGATAGAGCTGGAAATGAAGGACTTCCTGGGTCGCTTTACTCTGGACGTCATTGCTACGTGCGCTTTCGGTGTGGAATCCAACTCCATCAAGTTCCCCGACTCTGAGCTCATCTGCATGATGGCCAAGTTCAGTGATATTCCCCTTTACAAGCGACTTACTCTCTTTGCAATCATTTTGTTTATTCCCATGTTTGCCCGCTTCATTCCCATCTCATTCTTCAATTCCACTGTGATGGATTATCTCGAGCGATTAGTCCAGAAAGTGACGCATGTCCGGCGGACTGAAGATGTAAAGTAAGTTATTTTGTTATGTTTACAAAGGTTGTCGTTGAATTCCTAGTCATTAATTTGTTCAACAAACTTAGCTTATTCCCAGTTGTCAAGTTTGTTGAAAAATAATAATAATAACATTAGCTAAGAGTTCAACAACAACTTTTTTTTATCGTTGTAATTAATATAAAGTTGTCTGATTTCAAATAAATTATTATGTTATCAACGAACCTACTACAATACGTAGGTACCCTCAATAATTTTGTTAATGTATATTTAGGTATATTATAGGTACATGAATTTACGAGTATATTATTTTTTAAAAAACTTCGATAAAAAAATCAATATAAAAAAAAGTTTTCCAAATCTAAGGCAGAATTAATAGACGTTTTTGTAATAACTCTGTGGATCTAATTCTCGATTTGCGTTCTGTCTCAAATGGGGAAAACCAATACGAAGTGGAAACTAATGCTAAGAAATAAAGAGGATCACAAAACCCTGATTTCCAAATCTAAGGACAGAATTAATAGACGTTTTTGTAATACCTCTGTGGATCTAATTCTCGATTTGACTCTGTCTTAAATGGGGAAAACCAATACGAAGTGAAAAGCACTGCTAAGAAATAAAGAGGATCACAAAACACTGATAGGTTGGCCTCACATATTGTTGCGTAGATGTATTAATTACTTTTTACTACTTGTGATATTACTTTTTAACATTATATTTTTTTTAATCTTTGTATTTATTGACATTTTTATTGTTGACATTGTAAATAGGGCTATTCCCGTAAAAAAAAAAAAAAAATGTAATAGTTTCTCAACCTTACCCGGCTCTTGTTCCATTATTGTGTATTTACAGGAGAAACGATTTCCTCCAGCTCATGATTGAAAACCAAGACGACACTCTGAGCTCCAGTGACGCAGTGATCAGGATGAAACCCGTGCCAGTAGACGAGACGAAACAGGACACCAAACAGAAAGCCTGGGTGTCCGAAGGCACTGTGACGGCTCAGTCCATTCTGTTCCTCATAGCTGGTTATGAGACTTCCAGCACGCTTCTGACTTTCGCCTGCTACCAGCTCAGTCTGAACCCTGACGTGCAAGACAAGCTACGCGGTCAAGTGCTTGAGATCCTGGAGAAGCATGAGGGACAATGCACTTACGAGGCTCTGCAAGAGATGACCTACTTGGAAATGGTGCTCAATGGTATAGCAACGAATTTCAGACTTTTGATTTCCAATTACATTCAGATGAATGTACATTTGTACGTTCATTATGTTCAAGTATTATTATTATTTAACACTTTATTGGTCAATTACATACATTCAACAAAATAGGACATGAAAAAAAAGAACACAATAGAATATGTAGTGAACCAAGGGGCGAGGTTAAAGCCTGTGGCTTTCTCTTCCACCGAACCATTTAGTGTGTAGGTAGGTACTTAAACTTATAATTGATCTTATATATTTTGCTTTTTTAAATAGTAGAATATTTATAATTCTTTTTATTTGTGTCTAAAACAGCTTTATCTTAAATTCACTGACAGTGAAAATACATATTATACCTACCTACACTTGAAAAAACACCTAATGAAGAAATTATTTTCCGTCGAATTGAATTTTTTTTATCTAGGTACTATCACTATGTTTTTTTATGTCGCATTGCACACAACTTATCTATACCATCTGTTAGCACAACATATCAATTCATCAACCCCAATAAAATCTTCCCGGTAGCTCCATGTCCCGGTAGCTCTGTGGTAAAGGCGGCACTCTGTGAATCCAGAGATTCCAGAGGTCGTGGGTTCGAAACCCAGCCGGGACATGACAAGTTATCCTCCCATTTGGGATTTTTACCACATAATAATATGTCTTGGGCTTACTGCTGGAATAATGGGACTTTAATAGTCTTAATCGGGCAGTATAAATAAGGCGATAATATTATTAATCTTCCCACAGAGACTCTGCGCATGCACCCCCCCGTAGCTCGCGTGGACCGCCACTGCACCATGAACTACACCCTGCCTGGGTCCCAAGTGGTCATCCGGGTCGGTGAGAGCGTGAATGTGCCCATCATGGGTCTTCACTACGACCCTGAATACTACCCTGAGCCCTACAAGTTTGACCCAGAACGGTTCACACCTGAAGAGAAAGCCAAGCGTTCGCCATACGTGTTTCTGCCGTTTGGTGCGGGACCCAGAAATTGTATAGGTAATGGTGTATACAATTTATTATTTGTTTTATGATTTGAGATACTAGATATCCTACTTTTTAGTTTTTGGCCATATCAGATTTTTTTATTAATAATAAGAGCACTCTTTAGTGGAAGGTAACTAGGCGAGGTTAATGCTCAAAGCACTTTCTACGGCCTAACCCTCAGAGTCTTATTATTGTGTGGTCAAAAACTCAAATTAATGACGAAAAATTCATGCACTGGGTGGGATTCGAACCAACGGATCCCTACGCTACCTGGATTACCAGACTAGCACCTTAACTACTTGAATACCAGTGCACGATTTATTGAAAATTCTGCCCAACTCTGACCATTTAGTCTTAGCGACTAGACCAATTATTTTGCGTAATCAGTCTGTCCCGGTAGCTCAGTGGTAAAGGTGGCACGCTGTGATGAATCCACAGGTTCCAGAGGTCGTGGGTTCGAAACCCAGCCAGAACATGACAAGTTATCCTCCCATTTGGGATTTTTACCACATAATAATATGTCTTGGGCTTACTGCTGGAATAATGGGACTTTCATAGTCCTAATCGGGCAGTATAAATGAGACGTTATTATTTTTTTTTTTTTTTCATTGTTGAAATAATGAATTGTATGTACACATAATGTCCATTTATATCTCATAAAGTGTTGTATAATAATAATAATTTAGTCTTAACGACTAGACCAATAATTTTGTCTAATCATTTCCCTCCCACAGGTCTGAGGTTCGCCATGCTGAGCACAAAGCTTGCCATGGTCCACATCATCAGGAAGTTCAAGCTGGTGCGGAGCGAGAAAACCAAATTCGAGTACAGCCAGTACTCCATGCTGCTGAAACCCAAGGACGGCATTCATTTGAATGTGGAACGCTTGTGAATCCAGAGACTGTGAAAGTAATGTCGTTAGTTGATTCGAGAGCTTGTGGGTTCGAAACCCAACCGGGACAAGACAAGTTATCCTCCCATTTGGGTTTTTACCACATAATAATGTGTACTGCTGGAATAATAGGACTTTAGTAGTCTTAATCAGGCAGTATAAAAAAGGAGATATTATTATTATTATTATTGAAGATAATCATAGTGGTTTGTTAATAATATTCTTTCAAGTAAATTGAAAACTTTAAAAATTATGTTATTAATCAATCGACTTCAGCAGCTCGATCGTTTGCTACCTAAAAGATCGTTCGAGGGCTCCAAAGTTTGTTCCAAGCATGGTGTTGATCAGTACGGCGGCCTTGAGTTATTGTGGTATCATTATTGGGATGGATAACACATTCCCCTGAAACCTTGCAAGTTCGTCCTGGCAAACAGGATTCATATGAATGATTTGGTCGGGTCCTCCTTCATCATATAATCGCACCTGGAAATAATCCCGTGCCTGGACAACGGAAACCAACTTACAAAAGTTTGGTTCTCCTGATAACAGCTATGATCCCTCCTTGAAGGCACGGGACTGTCAGAATCTTCCCGAATCTCAAGTGAGTGTGTCCACAATTTACTTTCTTTCTTTCAACTTGTGGCTTTCCATTTCCCAAGAAAAACCAGCGGCCTTCTCTTGCTACCAACCCATCAGATTTCATAAGAGACCAGAGACCAACTATCGCAAGGAATTTTGGCTTCTTCGTCTGTTTCAAGCTTCTAAACTTTTTTTTTTTTTAAGTGGGGTTTAACGTCGCTTTCAACTGCCATGGTCATATCACGACTGGGGTTTAACCCTCCATTCGCAGGAAACTTACAAACCTGCTACTCACATTGACCTCACCCAGCCTGAGTGGGGCCGGGAAAAGCCAGCGTCACGAGAATTAGAATTTGAATGGTCACCCATCCAAGTCTTAACCTCGCTGGATGTCGCTTAACTTCGGTGTTCTGAAGGGAACCGGTGTATTCAACATGCCATCGACGCTGGCTGTTCTAAACTTTAAACCCTTAGAAATCGACCAGCTAACATATTACATTATTATAGTATGCTTTATTAGGAGGACAAAGTACAATGTTAAAAGTATAAAATTAAGAAAAAAACAAACGAGTGACAAAATAAATAAGTGAAAAAGAAAATAACACTAATATCCTACCTATAGGGCGGGGTTATTGCCTGTGGCAATCTCTTCCACCCAACCCTAACAAGACAGTTTAGGGATTTGTTCCTCTGTCCTACTCTTTCCCTGGGTACCACACGGGTGTAGAACATAGTGGTCAATGGTAATGATCATGTGAAACATTTTCGCAAATTTGATTTGATATCAAATGAAGATGAGCTGAGTTGCAGGTTGAAAAAGGTTTTGGGAGCAGTTTTAACATTTTATTTTGATTTATTTTTTAAAAAACACACACCTATCGCTATTACGTTTTTCCTCTCGTTTTGACATACTTATCTTTTTCTAGTCTTAAAATTTATTTACTTTTGAAATCTGGTAAATTATATTTTGTGTGTAGGTATATGGCAGCTATATTTTAATAAAGTTATATAAAATGAAATTTGGAGGTACTATTAATAATACTTGTCTCAAGATAACTTGAATAATGTTCTATTATTTTATTATTTTTTTAACGTTAGATAAAAAAAATAGTTTTAAAATTATTATTTAATAAAAAATGTATGTGAAATATACCTAAGTATTTTATATTTTTTAAGTATACATTATATGCATATTTTGGTATAGCAAACTACCCTATTCCTTTATTTTTCATACAATGTCTTGGAGGTAATTTATATATGTTTTTGTCATATCTTCAGTACTCTCATTGTCATCTCATTTGAAAATTTACTCATCAGAGGAACTAGAGAGTGAGCAGTGAGCATATCATGTGTTAAAAGACCTCAATGCAGCGTTTTCAAAAAAAAAAAATTGAGTTCGTTATTCTGACCGATAAAGTTTTCCGAAGCCGAGAACACGATAAAATCCTCGGTAGAAAAAAAACACCATAAGAACGTGTAGATGAAAAATCAAACTGTGTAGATATGACGTCACAATAAAGTATCAGCTTTTTTCGTATTCGGCAACTTTAAATAGCTTCGCGTTCGTTTTTTTTTGTCGTTTTGATTGTGAAAATGGCGTTTCTGGTATATTTGTTTTAGAAACAGTTATATACTAAAGAAAAATTCCATTTGAAAGTGACTCATATTGCATCCAAAGTACAGAGTGAACCGCTGGGACTCGAACCCAGGTAACTGTTATAGCGTACGTGCAAGCCTAGTTCACTCCCAGACAGCACGGCAGGTGACTTCCAGTCTGGATTTAAGGTGGAAATATCCAGGTGTATAAAGTCAACTGGACCTCCAGCTGTCCCGACAGCTGGATTTTTCCATTATGGATTAAATCAGTTGACCAGCCACCTGGATATTTCCAACAAAAATCCATCTAGACTCAGTCACCTGGGCAGTCAGCTGGAAGTATAACGAATCTCTCCAGCTAGGACATAAATAGAATTTAGTCAGTTGACCAGTCAGCTGGAGATACTCCACATTTCTCCAGTTTACATAAAACGCGTCCTTTGTTGAAGACGCCATCTTTGATCTTTCGTAATTTCAGAATCATTAGTAAGATTTCGCAAAGTTATCGGGACCCGATAACCTATCCCCATAACGATAAAGTCTCGAATTTGCGTCTCTGCGCATGACAAAAATTATCGGAGTTTGGTTATGGTTATCGGGATCCCCATAATTCGAGTGGATTATGGGGTTCTCTCTTCGTAAACGATAAAGAAATTTTTGACTCAAAATACCGCGTGATTTCAAAAAATACATAATTATATATAAACTAAACCTCCGTTCCCACTTTTTTACATACAGTAGAATTAATTTTTACATTTTAATTCTGATAAATTTAAGATTTTTTTTAGCAAGTATTATTTTTTCTCTTTCATCTGCATTTTTTGTTTTATCTGTGTTAACAGTATTTTATATTCTGTGTAATTATGTCAATTGAAGAAGCATTTTTTTTCTGAATGAGATAGGTGAAATAAATGATGATGAATTGGACTTTGCCATAATGGATCATTTGGAAGATGCTCAGTTAGGGCGGTTTTAAAAAATCAAAGTCAGAAAGTTTTATCTGCCAACCCCACAAAGTGTGCAGTCTATCCAGACATTAAAATAAATAGCCGCTGGGCGCTCAAAGTTTGGAAAAATCGCGATTTTTGGCTGGTGAGCGAGACTTCGGAGCCGTAACTCCAGAATGTAACTCCAGTACTTTGTCTTTAAGTTTATCTCAAATGAAAGCTTACATTGTTTTGAATGTTTTATATTTTGGACACTTTTAAACTTCTTCTCTAAATATAATTATGGTCAAAAACTTTTAGTCTTTAGAAACTTTTAGTCCGAGCGAGCAAAATAGCACTTTTTCCCTCAAAAACGAGAGTAGGTATCATTTTTATATAATGCAACCCATGGCTAATACATGCCATTCTATTCCAACTGTTATTTAATGTTTTGGACCATAATTATTTTTAGAAAAGAAGTTTTTTTTCTTCTTTTAAAACTCTGGGGGCTGAGACTCCTAAGAGGTAGACATGTAAATAGACATTTGCACTTCTCAAGATAGCGAGGAACTTCCTGGACCTTCTGGTTGCAAAAATATGGGAAGCGCTTGGACATAATCCTGACAATTCCTAGGGTATATTGCAAAGGGTGGTTTAACGCCCCTAAGGCCCAGCTGGCACCTATGCAAGACTTCAAAATGTTGCAGAGTCTCTTAAGGTGTAATTCCGATCCTAGCGACCGAGACCATTTTGCTGCTTAAAGTCGCTCCTACCAGTCGCGCGACCCGGTCGCGTGCTTTGGTAAGTACTTCATTAAAATACACAGATAGCAGTAGTTAGATTCAGTCGCCTGTCGGGCGTTGCGGTCGCTAGGATCGGAATTGCACCTTTTAGGCCGAGGCTACGCTAGAAGCGTCAAGCGGTGAGCGGTAAGCGGCGAGCGGCAAAATGAGAATTTTATATTTACATTTAAAACAATGGAAATGCTTAGTAGGTTTCATCTTAGTAGCGGCAAGCATCAAGCGATTTTTTTTTATCGTAGCCACCTACTAAGCATTTCCATTGTTTTAAATGTAAACATAAAATTCTCATTTTGCCGCTCGCCGCTTACCACTCACCGCTTGACGCTCCTATCGTAGCCTCGGCCTTAGAGTACGAGACTATTGATGAAGAAATAGCAGACATAAGTTTGACCAAATTTTCAAACCACTTCTGCAATTTAAATGCAGAGACGATTGGCCAGGCCTTCTTTGACGCCACGATTCCTGACGAAGAAAAATCCAGAATGGCAGAAAAGATATCCGCAGGATCAGAGACAGAGAATTCAAGGATCAAAAATCCTAAACTGCAAAAACGTCAGCTGAAGGAGGCTGACGCCCCCGTTAGAATATAATAATATCCTTTCTTAGAGCGCATCTAAGACCTAAAAGTGACCTAAAATATTTCAGCCTTCTAGGACATACCAGTGCTGAGAAATCGAGATGAATGAGTGATTCAGTGTTAACTTTGGCATTTATATATAGGTATAGATTTAAAGCAGAACATAGTTACCTACAAAAGTCGAAAAGAGAATGAATTGAAAATTTAAATTTCAAAAATATTTGTTTTGTTTTCATGAAAAGCTTTCTTAGAATATCCGGTAGAGGCGCTAGAGTTTTCGTTATCGGGTATCGTGATGATGCGAAATGTAAAAATCTTCTTCCTATGAGACACGAAACCGATAAACTTATCGTTATGGGGATTGATTATGGGGACCCGATAACGATAAATGCGAAATGTCTCTATTGTGATATTGGTGATATGGTGATTGTAAATTGTTTTAAATAATTAATAATTCTTTTAAATATGTATTTCATTTAGTTTTGAACATTTTTAAATACAATTTAAAAATTTAAAATTTTAAATTTTAAAATATCATTTTAATTAGTTTTGATCTTTTTTATAACTACTGGAATAGTGTTTAGATAAAACTCGTCCTTTGTTAAAGGAAATTCAGAAATTGTGATATTTTTGTGACAAATTGTGAATTGTTTTAAATAATTAATAATTCTCTTAAATAATAGGTATTTCATTTATTTGAACATATTTTAAATCCCCCAAAAAATATCACTTCGTGACATAAAAAAGTCCCGCCAAGTCGTTCCCCAAAAATATTTCAGTTCCCAAATTCATCCCTCCCTCCCTTCCCAAAAAATATATTAGTTATTTGTGACCTCCCCAAAAAAATTATTGAAATCAATTTATGGCCCCGCCTTTTATTCATTCACCTGAGTGCAACAGTATACTTATTAATAGCCTCCCCTCTCTCTTTCTTCTAATGTCCTCTTTCTTTTGTTCCTTATTGCATGTTGGAATGTTTCCTTTACAAACTCAGAACTTAAGTCTTATTTCCTTGCTCCTTTCACCGACTTGGGCTCTTGGCGGAGTACCACTAACTGGGAATAATTTTTTTTAATCTAATAGACAGTGCTATTTTGAAAGAATTAAAAAGAGATAATTTAACATAATGGTTCTTATGGAGAACAGGAAATGAGAAGTCTAGCCGACCGCGACCCAAGGATGCATTATCTGTATCTAAGTCGCAAAATATCTGCCACCAACGAGAATTGGACCATCAGAACAAGTCACGATTCCGGCTCATTTCCAAGGAACACATGTTTACATATGTCTACATTTATATATAATCTTAGAAAAAAACCAAGACATCAGTTCCTTTGGCTAAGAACGGACCTGCTTGGTGGTACTCCGCCAAGAGCCCAAGTCGGTGAAAGGAGCAAGGAAATAAGACTTAAGTTCTGAGTTTGTAAAGGAAACATTCCAACATGCAATAAGGAACAAAAGAAAGAGGACATTAGAAGAAAGAGAGAGGGGAGGCTATTAATAAGTATACTGTTGCACTCAGGTGAATGAATAAAAGGCGGGGCCATAAATTGATTTCAATAATTTTTTTGGGGAGGTCACAAATAACTAATATATTTTTTGGGAAGGGAGGGAGGGATGAATTTGGGAACTGAAATATTTTTGGGGAACGACTTGGCGGGACTTTTTTATGTCACGAAGTGATATTTTTTGGGGGATCTTATAACTTTTTGTAGTGGCCCTGTACTCGTATAGGTGTGGGGTGAATGATACATGTTGTTTCAATATAAAACTATTTAACATATTAAATAATGACTTTAAAGGAACAAGTGTTGATAAATGAAACAGTTTGAATGTGAAGATAAAGATTTTAGTTTGATATTCATACCTAAGCACAGTATCCTTCTCCAAATTATTCTTTCACCTAAAAAGTAGATATGCGACTTTTGACTCATCTGGGAGAGTGATAATACACCTATACACCAACTTTTTTCTGAGCTCTGAAAATGATCCTTTTCCCAATTAAGGGCCAAATGTCCCTTTTAGGATAATAGAACAATAAAAAAGCACACCTACCACTCACGAGAAAAAATTTTGCCATCTTTTGTGAAAATCGGTCAAGTAGTTTTGGCTGTAGAGCGGTCAACGTGAAAGAAGAATCAGAAAATGATGAAAAAAATGACGTTTTTAAAGTTTGGTTTTCTCCAACTTAACTCAAACGATTTTGATGGTTCTTTTTTCAAAGCTTGTCTTTATCGTGCCCCAATCTATATTTATATATAGTCCGAGTTCCTTCATCACTTGTACTTTTTTTCCTACAACTACAAAAATTGTGCTAATTTTGCTCTGGCGTATAACCTCACTTAGTGAGTTCGTTCTCACTGTGTTCGGTTAATTATGTTTAAAAGAAGGTAAGATAACAAGCGAGACCCTCCCTCAAGTCGAAGAACGATTAGAGAGAAAGTCCGGGTTATTCTAAAATTAATCCCGTTTCATAAATTGGCACTGTGTCACAGATTTTTACAAGGATGCTGTGTGGTGCCATTCATTTTATCCAGATGGGCCCCTCAACTGGTTCAAATAGTGGGTACACCCTGAACATATTTCCTTAATTTATGTCAGATATAATAATAAGGACTTTTAAGTCCCATTATTCCAGCAGTATGCCCAAGATGTATTATTATGAGGTAAAAATCCCAAATGGGAGGATAACTATGTATTTTTACAATTCATTTCTGTGAAAGAATACTGAGAACGAAGCTTATTGTGTTGAGTAATAAATGTATAAATATATTTTTTTTAACTGTTAATTTTTTATTTTATATTATAAATGAGGTACAACACAACCCACAACAAAAAGGTTAATAGTACCTCATAAACTCACTAAATTTAATGTAAATTATGTAAAACTAAAACAAGTAAAGAGTATTTTGTTTTAAAAAAAATTCTCATGTCTCAGCTCGAACCCGCGGACCTCTAGCATCTCCAGCTTTACACAGTGCCGCCTTAACCACTGAGCTAACTGACCTGATGACATACTGCCGTGGTGTTTGCAACATATAAAAGCTTCAATTTATTTTACTTTGTATAATAATATTTTTAGCGGCCAGTGAAAGAAATATTTACTAGAGAGAATTGGATAGGGAGGAAAAAGCCTTTCACTTCCTATGTACCTAACATTCCTAATTAGGAATAGGTATTAGGTAGTGTAGGGGCTTTTACAAAGTTTTCTATGAAACTTCTACATTTCCCACTTAAAATGGTCCCCAAATATTTATGACATTCATGTTACACATACATTATGTAACATTGGGTACTAGAGATTTTTTTTACATTTTTGAACCTAATATACCTAACCAACATTTTAGAAGAAAAAAAAATCTTGTATTTTTCACTCCTTGGGCATTACAGGTTTATTATAGCTATGTATGTATGAAATTATTTGTGGTCAAGCACAAGGCCTCTTCACAAATTTTGTGGGTAGTGCAGCATTACTAAGAGCCTCCTTTACTTTTCAAATTCTATTACATTAATTTATTTTAACTCTGGTAATGCCGTCACTGGTCGTTACTTATTCAGTAACTACTCATTTTTCCTCACGAGGTATGAGTGGACCCCAAACACCCAAGTAAAGTGCAGAAAAATTCCTGCCCAGCTGGGCATCGAATACAGGCCACCATGCGTGGTAAGCTTAGCGCGCTAAATCACTCAGCACCGGCGACTATTTATGGGTTAGTATACCTTTATACAATTTCACATCGGGACATGTGGATTGAAAGGTTTGTGAATGAATAGGTATATACATAATAAACTAGAGTAAATATCTATACTCCAATGTTATTCTGAGCTCTGAAAATGATCCTTTTCCTAATTAACGGCCAAATGGTAGCTTTTGGGATAATGAAACCATAAAAAGGCACACCTACCACCCAGAAGAAAAAAAAATAACCTAACCAACATTTTAGAAAAAAAAAAATCTTGTATTTTTCACTCCTTGGGCATTACAGGTTTATTATAGCTATGTATGTATGAAATTATTTGTGGTCAAGCACAAGGCCTCTTCACAAATTTTGTGGGTAGTGCAGCATTACTAAGAGCCTCCTTTACTTTTCAAATTCTATTACATTAATTTATTTTAACTCTGGTAATGCCGTCACTGGTCGTTACTTATTCAGTAACTACTCATTTTTCCTCACGAGGTATGAGTGGACCCCAAACACCCAAGTAAAGTGCAGAAAAATTCCTGCCCAGCTGGGCATCGAATACAGGCCACCATGCGTGGTAAGCTTAGCGCGCTAAATCACTCAGCACCGGCGACTATTTATGGGTTAGTATACCTTTATACAATTTCACATCGGGACATGTGGATTGAAAGGTTTGTGAATGAATAGGTATATACATAATAAACTAGAGTAAATATCTATACTCCAATGTTATTCTGAGCTCTGAAAATGATCCTTTTCCTAATTAACGGCCAAATGGTAGCTTTTGGGATAATGAAACCATAAAAAGGCACACCTACCACCCAGAAGAAAAAAAATGAGCCATCGTTCATGAAAATCGGTCCAGTAGTTTTGGCTGTAGAGCGGTCAACGTCAAAGAAGAAGCAGAATTTTTTGAAAAAAAATGACGTTTTTACAGTGTGTTTTTGACCAACTTAACTCAAACGATTTCGATGTTTCTTTTTTAAAAGCTTGTCTATTATCGTGCCCCAATCTGTATATGTAGTTCAATTTCCTCCATCACTTGTACTTTTTCTCCTACAACTACACGAAATGTGCTACTTATGCTGTCGCGTATAGTATACTCTTGGTAGCGCGCGAACTATTTCGATTGACTTGGCGGGTCGGAGCGCTACCGCGCTCCTTAATACAAATAATATTTTAATTAGTTTTGAACATCTTTTTTATAACTATGAAAGTGTTTACTTTGTCATTTCTGAACTCCAAATTTGCTTTCGAGATGTTTCAAAAAATAGTTCTTAAGTTTGTCTAAATCGTGACAGAAGGAAAGGAGAGGACAAGAAGCAGTTAATACTGGATCACCTTTTTCATCTGACAATAACCATCCATTTCTAGAGACATCCACTTGGACCCTAATGAACTTTCTGCACTCTGCTGTTCCTGGACCTTCAGTGGGATTAACACCTTCAGTTCACTTGGAATCATACCAGCTACCCATATTAATCTCACCTAGCCTAGCCAAGCCAAAGCAGGACCATGAATGCTAGTCTCATGTGTTAAGGGAAACAGAATTTTTTATGCTCAAGATCTCTTGACCATAGGTTGGCTAAAAAAAGGTTCTGGTTCAAGCAAAGAAACAGCTGAATGCATAGTGCTAGATAGTGAAATTTTTCACTCTGTGGATTTTATTTAGATGTACAATACTTTATAAAATATAAATATTCATTATAAAATGAATATTTCACTGATAGGTGGTTCTGCCACACTAAAAAATGATGTTTACTTTGTGACATGCTTCCTGATTTCTTGATTTAAAATTATTTGGCCAATTTACTGTGCACTGTTCATAATAACAATAATAACTATTGTGCTCTCTCTACCACCTTATTACTATGAAGGCCCTTAAATTTTGAGTTAATTTTATATCTATTTAAAAAAAGTGTTCCACACTATTGTGTTTTATAATTTCACTAGTCTTAACAAGTCAATTTTGTTTTAATTTAAGTATAACAATGTTTTTTGGTAATAATTCTCAAAGCAAACAACCCAGCAATTCTAATTAGCCACAGCAGTATATAAATTGTCATGGAGGATTACAAATACATAATAACATTCACTAATCCATGTTCAACCCCGTTAGACATTGCTTAACTTTTGCAATTTCATGAAAACTGGTGTATTCCATGCCCCATCTTCATTTTCTGCTGGCTATTAGTTTATTTCTTTGTTATTTTTGGTTTCTCAAAAGAAATATATTTTAATTTACATAGTATTATTATTTTATTGTGATTATGTACTCGTACATGTTATGAGCATATTTTATAATTGGATACCATTATTTTATTTCTATACTAGCTAAAACCTGGCATTTTGTCACCATTAAGGTTTTTTCTCATGGCCGGTGTCCCAATAAAAATAATAATAACACTTTTAACTGGAAGGTAACCACCAGGTAAGGTTAAAGGTTATGCTCAAAGCATTTTCTACCACCTAACCCTCAGAGTCTTATTATTATGTGGTCACAACCATAATGAGGAAAAAATTGAAACAACGGAACCTTATGCTAGGTTGATTATCTGACTAGCGCATTAACCACTTGATTACCAGTGCACTTGAAAATTGTATTAGATATTTTAATTTTGATAATTTTCTAGTATGTTGAAGGTGGCTTAGGGGGGGGGAACTCTCAGTGAGAGTACCGTTTGGTATTGTAACTCCAAGAGGACATAGTCAGCCAGACATGCATAACTTTGAGTTTTATATATAGAGATTATACCTTCTTAGAAATACTTGTGATACATTGGTACAAGGTCTTGTGACATGGTGGAAATTTGATAGTGCATTTTACACTTTTGGGACAATTTTTTTAATAATAAACACTCTTATTGTAAAAATATAATAATGTTAATTATTTGAATTGTGTTGTTTAAAACAGAGTAGTTATTTTCTTTTTCTTTCCAAATTTATATATGAAAAAAAAATATACTCAAAATTGTGTGTGTGTACGTGTTAAAAAAACCTATTTAAAATTTATTACTTTATTTTAAAAAAAAAAAAATATTCTTCATGAGATTTGAGATTTGAATGTATGGCCTCTAAATTAAATAACTGAAATTGAATTTATGCCTAATATACATTTGTTTCTAGTATTTTTATTACTATTATTATTTGAAAAAAAAAAAAAAAAATGCATATAATGGGATTCGAACCCACAACCTCAAAACCAAGAGCGTAGCATTTGATTATTATGTAGTATAATGTACAGTATAGGTAAATAGGTATGTCAACATTGTGGTAGTGAGTTACTACCCATCCACTAGAGAGCGCTACAAGTAGCTGGAAATAAGTGGAACAAATCCAGTTGACTTTGGGCAACTGACTTCCAGTTAAAAGTTGGGTTACTTTCCAGTTCATTTCCAGTTGATTTCCAGGTGGAGGTCAGGTGGAAGGTGGAAATCTCCAGTTGATTTCCAGGTGGGCAAGTAGACTTTTTCCACCTAACAGTATGGTATACATCCAGTTGACTCTGCTGTCTGGGCTAGACCACTCAGCCACGGTGACTACTAAAAGTAATAGAAGAACATTTTGAAAAAGACCTCTCCAAATATTATATTAATGGGACCTATAGACCACTTGAAAGCGCCGCAGCCACTTTTTTAATGGGAAGTGTGTGTGAGAGAGTATTAATTCCTATGTGTGTGCGTGAGAGAAGGAGAGAGAGAGTGTGCGTGTGCCTGTGTGTGGTGTGTGTTTATTCTCTCAGAGATGGAAACTCATGTCGCGTCAGAAAACAACTTTTTTGTTATCCTGAGGCTATGATTCGTCCAGAAATGCGAAAAACTGGATAGGTCAAAATTTCGACGAGTACAATATACCTACTTTCTTTATTAATAAGCAAAAGCAAAGGATAAGCAAAGTAAAAATGCTGTTTTGAAATCCCATAAATATAAATTGCTCACTCTGTATTACCTACTCATACTCATATCAGTACAGGTATTCTAATTTTTGAGAGTAAATAACATCCTCAGATTCAGGAGCAAGTTTTCTTTATTTTATCATGGTACCCAAGAGAGAAAATAAAATAAACGAAAATTCTAGAATTTTACTCGGGTCCGCGCCGCGTTGAAATAGAGATTTTTTTTAAACCCCTAAAGAGGGAATTTTTGCAGACCCTGTCCTGGCTCCCGGAAAAAAGACCCTGAAAATTTCTGTTGTAGTTTTGTTTTTTTTTTTAATTTTTCAAATTTTTATAAAAAAAACAATATTCACAATTTTTGATTAACAAAAATAAATAACAAATATTCATTTAACTAAATCCAGAAGTACCCACAACTATCCCTTCTCTTCTCTCCTTTGAGGGCAGGCAAGTATAGTACATTGAATACACAAGTTCCTGTAAAATCACTTAAGTTAAGCAACGTCCAGTAACCTTAAGCCTTTCTGGGTGACCCAAAGTTTGCATTTAAGTGATGTTGGCATCCAGGCTGAGTGAGGTTGATTTAGGTAGTAGATTTGTGAGTTTCATACAAATGCAGAGTGACACTTGTTACCATCAGAGATATAATGTTGAATATTCTTGTTCTCCATAGTGAAGTTAGCATGCAGAGGACATGAATTATTGAATTAATCTCAGTTGAAATGCCTGTTCATGTTCTGTCAGCATCCTAGTTCCACTTTTGCATGACATGACTATTATGGCAAGGTTAATGTGAAGCCCTGTCACAATATATTGTTAGCAGTTGAAAATGATGTTCAATTCACCGAACCATAGAATACAATTTGTTTAGTTGATGAAACTGATCAAGACCTCACTCTAGAGTTTTCATGAGGGAGGAGCTCTATAGACATCACATTTTAAATTGAGAACAAAATAGTCTGTCACAATATTGGACAACTTGGTGTCCTGATTTATGTTGCATAATTATGACCTGTTTCTTATCCTAGATGCTAAACTAATGCTAAGTGCAATGACTTGAGTTAATAATTTTGCCCTTACAATAGAATAGAATATACCTTGTTTATACTGCCGAGGTAAGACTGAAAAGTCCCTTTACTCCAGCAGTCAAACAGGTCTTAAATATTTTATACAATAAAATATATACAGGGTGGGGCAAAAGTCTGGAAACCCCTGAATAACTTCCGAATGGCTTCTTTGGTAAAATTAAAATTTTGTAAGGTAAACCGGGCTAGTAAGACCTTCTTTTAGACTCGGGTCAATTTTTGTTACCGGCCCCCATGTCGGGGCCAGGGGGGCCAACTTCATTTTTATATGAACCCCCACCTTGCGATACATTTTTGGTAAGGTCTTTAAATAAGAAATACATTGGTGCAAATTTTATTTTTTTAATATTAAACTGTTTGCAAATGGCGTCCAACTTTGTGTATGCAGTAAAGTCTGGAAACCCCTGAATATCTTTTGAAAGGACTTTCTCAGTTACTTTAAAATTGTGCATGGTAATTAGACCTTTCCTAAAATGTATTGCAAGGTGGGGTTTCGTATTTAAAAAAATAAAGCTGACCTCCCTGGCCCCGATGTGGGGGCCAGTAAAAAAAAATCGGTCCCATTCTAATAAAAGGTCTAATTACCAAGGATTACCGTACACAATTTTAAATTTACTGAGAAAGTCCTTTTGAAAGATATTCAGGGGTTTCCAGACTTTACTGCATACACAAAGTTGGACGCTATTTGCAAACAAATAATATTTAAAAAATAAAATTTGCACCAATGTATTTCTTATTTGAAGACCTTTCCAAAAATGTATCGCAAGGTGGGGGTTTGTATTTAAAAAAATGAAGTTGACCCCCTGGCCCCGACATGGGGGCCGGTAACAAAAATTGACCCCACTCCAAAAGAAGGTCTTATTAGCTTGGTTTACCGTACAAAATTTTAAGTTTACTGAAGAAGGCATTCGAAAGTTATTCAGGGGTTTCCAGACTTTTGCCCCACCCTGTATGACCAATAATACTTAGAGACCAATCTCTTTTTTTTTACAGTGTTTTTTTCCTCCTAAATGTGAGAGTAACTAATAAATAATCTACCTATAACATAATCAAACTACTTGAAAAAATTAAAAATAATTCTACCTAAGAAGTAATCATCTACCTAAGCAGCAATGGATCAAATGCTTCCGAGTCCTGGGTTCAGTATTCCCAGTATTGGAACCCCGCTGCACCAGCCAGAGGAGGACCAGCAGATTCTACCCCATGCACAACAGCAGCAGCAACAGAACCTGCAAATGCCTCCGTTAATGCCACTGCAGCAAATGAACTCACAACCAAAAGTGTACGCTCCAGGCTTTGCAACCCCTCACAGCATGATGCAGCCACAAACCCCTGTAAGTGTCTCTCAACTAATGCATATTAATAATCTATTGAATAATAAAAAATACGAAAGAAAAGTAATATTTTGATTATTAAGATATTTAATCAATTATTTAAAAAAAAAAATGTGGGATTTGCCCATTGCTCCATTTTGACTTCTACTATTACTTTTCTTTGAAATAGTTAACTGATAACAGAAAAGTCAGAGCTAATCTTTTTATGGAATGGATCACTTGCACCAATTTTTTATCTATTGAAAGAGTTCATCTTAAGGATTTTCATGTTTCTTTTTTGAGCTCAGGAATTTTTTTTGAGGTTGTCCTGAACCATATATTTCTATGTGTGATTAACCATCATGAGGACTTGGACTTTTCTCTACAGGGTGGACCAAAAAAACGTTTACACCCGTTAATGGTAGATTACTGACGACATTTCTAGGACGGATCTGCAATCCGTTTTTTCGGATTCGCCTTTATAACTGCACAAAGTGATTTTTTGCAACTTTCTGAAAAAGTCCGACTTTGGCTTATTCTTCAGGTCAGAACTTTTTTCCTGTTTAAGATGAGTTGATTCTGAACAAATCTGCAGAAAGCCAACAAAATTTCGATGTTTCTAGCTACACTACTTTGTTTTTTACGGTTTGGTTTGGCATCTTTTTTGACACCTGAATAGAAAAAAAATTCTCATGTAAATTTTTTACACTTTGAAACACTCAAGATTTGCCCGAGCAAATTTTGGCACAGACATGGGCAAGTTTGATAAAAGTTGGCGGCCAACCCAAGGATGCTAAAAAATAATTTTACGATTTTTTATCACGTGATCTTCTGGGTAAACAAACCAGGTAAGTCTCAAAAAATGATGTTCAAAATCTTAAAAGTGTTGACCGTGTAGGGTCGTCTTGTACCTTGTACTCAAAGAGTAATTAGCTATTTATGTCCGATAATTATTTTCCTTGGAATTAATTAAAGGCCAGTCAAATTAATGATTGTTTGTTTCTCGATGATAGTTTTCAAGCATATTTTTCTGCATTCTATGAAATATTATCTTTAAACTTCTTGAGTTTTTTTTAGTGCAAGTACAAGTTAGTTACATTATTATAATTCGGATGCTGAAATGGCAGATACGCATTTAGGATATGGAGTTGCCAACAGGAACATTTGGGATCAAGTGAAAAACATAGTTTACGAAATCTGGTAGCAAGAATCCTGTTGGCATTCGATGACCTGACAGGAAAACCTGGAATCTTGCGCAACATTCGACGGAACATGATAGAGAGGTTCAACCTTTGCATCCAGGAAGGTGGACGCCACTTCCAACAGTTCCTCTAAGGGAATTGAGAAGGGAGAGAGAGGCAGAGAGCGAAAGAGAGAGAGAGAAAGGCAAGAAGAGGGACAGTTCTGACTTTCTGAGTTAGAACTAAGGTACTAAAGTCACCATTGGTTTCAAAAATTTGTGTGAGGAGAATCCATAGTGTGTACTATGGCTAAATAAAAAATGGCAACAGTCTTTTTTATTTTGTAGTCATGAATTTTTTGCTGGCTCTGGCGTTCGGACCGGGTGGACTAGCTTACCACTGAGCTAATCGTGCGCGTCTAATCGTTTCTCATTGAACATACTAACACAAAATGTTTTTTTAAATACCTTTTTGTTTATATCAAAATAGTATAAAACATAATAAAGACTGCAAAAGTTTATTAATTTTACAAAATATTATCTTGTTTTTTCAAGACTTCTATTAAGAGTTGGCAATCGGTAAATATTTGTTATTTAATTAGTATTGTTTATGATAGAAGAACCTACCTACATATTTATCTGGCTTTATTTTATAAAATCTACTTTCGTTAGGAAAGTTCACAAGTTTTTTTTCTCTCTTAGGGAAACATAAGAAAAACTATCCTTGCATTATCAAGGCAGTCTCTCAGGGGCTTACATGAATAATAATTATGTGTATTGTGATACCAATAGTATCTGATATAACTCAATTTACAGATGGTATCACCCCCAAAAAAACCATAAGTTGTTGGTGTTACAACTGGTCAGATACAGGTATGAATAAAATATTCCATCAGATGTTTTTGATAATTAAAATAATATTGACCGTCGAGAATTGAACCTCGGTCATGCGACTGACACTCTTAGCACTACCACATCTAGCTAACACCACTGACAATCTGAGAAGCACGAAATTTATGATTTGAATTTTCCTAAACTGGCTGATGAAGGCATGTGAGACCGCGGTATTCAAAAAAAGCAATGTAAACAAATTTTGTAAACAATACAAGACGCCCTTACACAGTCTACAGCTAGAAAACTCTTAGGATTTTTGAAGAGTTTTTGGCAAACATCTAATATTTTTTCCCAGAAGATCACGTGATAAAAAATCGTAAAATTATTTTTTAGCATCCTCGGGCGGCCGCCAACTTTTATCAAACTTGCCCATGTCTGTGCCAAAATTTGTTCGGACAAATGTCGAGTGTTTTATTTAGTAAAAAAGTTTTTTTGGGTGTTTTTTTCTGTTCAGGTGTAAAAAAATATGACAAACCAAATCGTAAAAAACAAAGTAGTGTAGCTAGAAACATCGAAATTTTGTTGGCTTTCTGCAGATTTGTTCAGAATCAACTCATCTTAAACAGGGAAAAAGTTCTGACCTGAAGAATAAGCCAAAGTCGGACTTTTTCAGAAAGTTGCAAAAAATCACTTTGTGTAGTTATAAAGGCGAATCCGAAAAAACGGATTGCAGATCCGTCCTAGAAATGTCGTCAGTAATCTACCATTAACGGGTGTAAACGTTTTTTTGGTCCACCCTGTATAAGCCATTAAACCCTTAGGAAACTGCGAGCTAGTCTGGATTGTAAAGGTAGGATAGTTTTAATATGATAAAGGAATAGATATTTTGATGATTTTTAATATTTGAAACTGCAATAGAAGGACTCTTTAATAAATAATAAAGATAATAATAACAATAACATAGAACAATTTAATAAACATAACCTCGCAATAAGTTTATTTTATTTTCCCTTTCATATTTATTACTCACAATGTCAAGACAATTTTGTCAAATAGACAAAAAAATAATAAAATTACAGACAGCATTGATCCATAGCAGTTATAGTTTAATTTGTAATCCATAAGCAGCATTATTTTTGATCCCATGCTTGATTGAAAGTTACACAGCTTTGTCGAGGTTTTCCGTTGAGTCTCAACTCACTAATTGATTTGAAGTTAGGAGAAGAGACACTGGTTTCAAGATGGACTTACATAGCTCAGTGTCGTGAGACGTTCAAAGTTTTCTGAGTGAGGTACATACGAGTACTTAGAGACAAGATCACACTGTTGTTGATAAATTGCTGAATTTCTTCAACTAATAGATATTCCATCTCGGTGATTATTGTTCCACATCCTGTAAGGCAGTGTAAGGGAAGCTTATTAGAACTGACTATGATTTCAATATGTTTCAAGACGATCAATAACGATTGAATAGCATGCTAAAAAATGTTTCCCATTTAATCTTTACTCACTATGTAAAGTGAAATCCACACACCGGTTGATGTATCTCCTGAATAAAAACAATATTTCTGAAGCAAAAAGATTTTCTGTACATATATTATTACCTGCAATGTGGCCAGTCTTCAAATTGTCACTAATCAGTTGTCATATGAAGGGTGAGCCATCTATTGGTAACTGCTGACTCCATGGATCATGTGCAGGTGTGAGACTCTCGGATGTGACGCAAAGAAAGAGTTATCTTGAGTTATTAGTTTGAATGTTTTTATTGGATAATTTTTGTTACTTTATTTATTGATGAAGCACCTGGAAAGACAAGCAGAATTACCCAGCCCAGCCTAACCTAAACTAAAGCTTGGCTAAAATTATGTTCACCAGACTAGTTGTGCAATTCTGGTGGTTGCGAGTTTTCTGTCTGTTTTGTCTTTCATTCCAGAAAGATGTATTTTCTTGAAAATCACAGAACCTTAAATCCAAACTTAACTAAGATAGAGAAGAGAGAAAGAAAAGATAGAATCCCTTAGCGAAGAGGAAGAAGAAAAAGGTCCATGGATGTGGTTAATGCATGGTGTGTGCTCTCAACCACTCTGTAAGCAACTAGACCCCACTCAGCAGAACTGAAGAGTGACCTAGCTGAAGAGCCGGGATGCTACTCCCGGACCACCTGAGAGTTTCCCCTCAGGCGCTGGTCGGCCTTTGGCGAGTTTGATTTTTTATTTTTTAGCGAGGTTGGAACTCCGGAGACCCGGGACACATACAGAGCGTTGTCCCGGGCCCTAGTCTTGGGTTTGTTCACTCCCTCATAGCTTCCCATTGAAACCAGTCCTCGGGCAGAAAGAGTATTTTTTCCCACAACCGGGGGGGCCAACCCCGGAAGTGGCACTGCTTTTGGGCACCTCGACAGAAAAGCAGGTCCGACAGGGGTTAGTAATGTTAGTAGATACCTTCGAATTTGGAACGAAAATTTTGGAAATAGACTACTGAATTAATTTTTACAATATTGATGTGTGAGCTATAGTAATTGCACTGGCCAATTTTTAATATGATGGATGGATATTTCGAAAAAGTCCAACAGGCCACGTTCACTTTTTTCGTCGACGGACGGTCTGTTGTGTCCATCGACTTTCGTGTGATTGCAGAAGTTAAGCAACGTCTAGCCTGGTGACGGCTTTGTCTGTGAACATCAGGTAAAATCTTTGTTGATGTTGGTGGCTTTTCCGGTTCAACAGCAGTCATTGTAATCCAACAGCAGTCGATATAGCGCGCACGCTAACCAGGGTTCGAATCCGAGCGGTGTCAGAATTTTTCGACACTGTACTTAAGTTGGGGTTCACTATTATCTAGAGGTCTGTGGTATTGTAGTGTAGCAAGCAAGTCTGTGAACCTGTTTTTTATTTTTCTAAAATTCTTACCTTCTCTAAGTCAGTTTGATAAGGAATAAGTATACGAGTATTTTTATGTAGTTCGCTTGAAATATGTTAAAAGAGTATAGACGCACGCCTGAAGAGACAGAAGTTTTGCGAGGAAACAAATCTTCCTCATGAGTTGTGCTGTGCTTTGTTAGTTTTTCCACTGGCATGTTTACTTTATAAAATATGGAAAGGATGGCACGAATGAGAGCGGATAGTCATTAATGCCTACATGTGTGTTATTCTCCCCTCATTATAGTTATACGTGTGGTTTTTCTACACTCAGCTGCTCAGTCGTCTTGGCAGCAGCAGGAAAACACACACGAACTCTTCGAAAAGTGAAACTAATGAAAAAACGAGAATGAACTCTCCTCACTTATTTTTACGTTTGCTCTAGTTTCCTGATATAATTTAAAACGTGTGCCCATATTTGTCAATAGATCTCTTGTAAATCGTTCACTTCATTACTTCCCTACATATCGGACTACATCGGAAGAACTGTTTTTTAAGTCACTCTTTTGCAAAAAAAGACCCTGTTTCGGCTGTACAAAAACCGTTGTTATAACCGCTCATAATATTTGGAAATGTACGGCTACCTTGATCCATACTACACGCCATTTTACTACAGGAGACCCAGGTTCTCTCCTTATAATTACAACCTGGCCTATTATCAGGTACTCCTCCCCCCAGTCACCGTCCAGTGTAATTGGCATGTAATTAGTACTGTGGTGTAGTGTTTACCGAGTTATCGATTTTAAAAGTGATTCAGTGTAATATGATCTCTATACTCTGCTTTCTGAAATAGTTCTGCTCTTAATCATTCTATTTCATCCTCGGCTATTTTCCTGATTTTTTTTTTCTAGTCTGCGTGCCTCTCTAGATATGTCATTTCTAACTGTGCCTTCCACTAGTACTCAAGTTCCATTGTCAGTAAGGTTTTACATTCAGAAGTTAAACTGTGCAAAATTTATCGCTTGTGAAACAATAATGGATAGACAAAAGGTGTCTCGGTCGTGGAGATGTATGAAGTACAAGCAATCTCAGGTTGGTTTGTTCGGTTAGGTAAAGGCGCACAAAAGGTCAGAACTCCTAACTCTTGTGAATTTGACTAGAAAAACGGCATTTCGGTAGTTGTTTCTCACACCAGTTTATATTTTTTGGACACAGAAGGTAGTAGTAGTAGTAGTTCTTTATTTAGACTGTCGGCTCGAGACAAGAAGTCCCATTACGCTAACAGTTTAATATAGCACCTTTTTATTTATTGTAAAAGAAATTAAGGTAGTGCTTTATTTAGATTTTGACTGTCCGCTCGAAAGAGAAGTTCGTTTATACCAAACATTTAATATAGCAACTCTTTATTAAGTTAAAATTTTCGTACCCAAAGTTGAGGAACAGCTTGCTAACTCTCGCTCTCTGCTCTCCATTCCAGCAACACATGATGACGCCCACCCAGACCCAGCCCACGCCCAGCTCGGTGCCGCCAGCCCAGCTCATGAACATGTCGCCCTCCACCCCGGGCCCGCCCATGACACCGGTGGATATGGGCGGCATCGTGCCCCAGCTTCAGTACGTACTCTCACCTTCCATTTCTTTTTTTTTCCCCCCGTGGTAAAGCACTTTAACAAGGAATTACACCTGTCGTTCGTGTATTTCTTTTTGAAATTATAAGTAGGGAACATATATTTTCTCTGGACCTTTTTTTAATTGGTCTGGGAGTAACCAGTCTTACAACAGTTAAATTTGAGCGGTCACGGTCACCCAGAAAATTTGAAGAAATCTTCGGGAATATTTGCTATTTTCTTGTGAAATAAATTCTTGTGAAAAGTGAAATAAAAATATCATGACACGAAATTTCTTTGAAATCAAAATCTCATTTTGTTTATTAAAATTTTCTCTCAGTATAATCAAATGCTTTCAGATTTACCATTATTAATTTAGTTACTGAATGACATAACTACAAAGATACACTGGAGGGCGTAATTAGAGGAACGCAAGCTGTTCTTACATTAATAATGCCCTTACTTACATTAATAAAGGAAGAGAATGCCGAAGGCATTATCACTACCCTTGATCAGGCTTTGTTTATATTTATTTCTTAACTTATTACCATGTTCATTGTATTTATAAAAAAAAATGTAAATAAAGCTTGATCCAATTGTTTATAAATTAATAATAATTCCGTGTCCGTGAGTTAGGTATTGATACCCAAGTCGCGGTGGTGAGAGGATTATATGGACGCCCAGATTCTATGTCTAGGCTCCTTTCATGTCCATTGATTCTATTTGGTTTTTACGTCCTGACTTGAGGTAGTCAGGACGGGGGTTTTACCCTTCATTCGCTGGGAATCGTACCAGCTACCCACATTAACCTCACCCAGCCTGGGTAGGGCCAGAATTGCCAGCCTCACATGTTCGGAGGGAACAGAATTTTCTGTGCGAAAAGTCTGCTCCAACCGGGAATCGAACTCAGGATCTCTGGACTACGGGCAGTAGTCACAACCGTTACGCCACGGAGGCTGGCTAAATTTAAATTAAAAGTTGAAAAGAACTCAAATTGAAAAACATTTTTGAAAACTCGAAAAATAATAATTTGCACGAGAAGTAACGTGACCAAGCGACGATCCAGTGCACTAGGTCCCTTGAACTCCTGTTTGTACATTTTTTCCTATTAATAAATAATTCAAAAATAACATTTTTTCCTCACGAGGCTATGCGTGGACCATGGACATTCAATTACCAAGCAGAAAAAAATTCTGTGCTGCTGGGAGTCGAACCCAGGACATAAATTTACCTTTAAAAAAACTGGTGTGTAAGTCAAATTCCGTAGTGGTGACTAAACGGTGACAGTCAGCTAAATATAAATATCAAATAAATCTCTGATGGGCGAGAAGTGACAATACTTCCCATTTAGGTTTAGGTGCTGTGTCAACACGAGTTCACAGCAGGCTTATATTTACATTTAATGGCTTACACGGAGGCTAGCTAACATTTAATCCTTTGTAGAGAAAAGATGACACGTACCTACTCTAATTGCCTTCTCGTCTCCGGTGTGTCTCGCCAGGAACATCGTCTCCACCGTGAACCTGGGCTGCAAGCTAGACCTGAAGAAGATCGCCCTCCACGCTCGCAACGCCGAGTACAACCCCAAGAGGTTCGCGGCCGTGATCATGCGCATTCGAGAGCCTCGCACCACGGCGCTGATCTTCAGCTCGGGGAAGATGGTGTGTACCGGGGCCAAGAGTGAGGAGGACTCGAGGCTGGCGGCGAGGAAGTACGCGCGCATCATTCAGAAGCTGGGCTTCCCGGTGAGTATACTGACTCATATAATAAGTAGTCACCGTGGCAGAGTGAGTTAGCGCGCTAGGCGTTGCACGTATTATTAAACATGGTGGATCAAGTTTTATTTACAAATAACATGGAATATATACATACATGGAAGTTAAAATTAACAAAACAAAACTTGATCAAGGGCGGTGCTAATGCCAACGGGTTCGATTCCCAGCGGGGTAGGAATTTTTCTACTCTGTACTTGGATGTTCGGGGTCCACTCATACCTCGTGAGGAAAAATGAGTAGTTACTTGTATGAGTAACGACCAGTGGCGGCATTACCAGAGTAAAAAGAAATTAATGTAATAGAATTCGAAAAGTACAGGAGGCTCTTAGTAATGCTGCGCTACCCACAAAAATTGTGAAGAGGCCTTGTGCTTCACCACCAATAAAATCATACATACACTGACTCATTTAACTCATATGTAAGGGTTGTGTGGAAGAGATTGCCATAGGCAAGAACCTCGCCCTTTAGTTGGGACGTATGTTTTTATACATTTTCTATTCTTTTTCATTTTTATTGTATGTATTATTTCCATTTTTTTTCATTGTTAAAATAATTTAGTCTATGCTCATAATGTCCATTTTTATATCTAATAAAGCGTTGTATAATAATAATAATATCTTGGGGAATTGAGGCTATTGCCAGCAGGTGCCCCCTTTCAATCGCCCAACAGGGGTGGATGGAGGGATCTTACAAAAAAAAGAAAAAGTTCAAAATTATTCGACAAAATTGTTTTGGGAAATTAAAAAAAAGTACACTAACTCAGTCTCGGCACTTTTTTTCTATTTGGATATAACATCGCTTTCAACTGCGTGGTCCATATCACGACGGGGGTGTTACCCTCTATTCGCAGGAAATTTACAAACCTGCTACCCACATTAACCTAACCCAGCCTGGGTTGGGCCAGAATGCCAGCATCACGAAGTATTCGGCGCAATGGGCGTTGCCTCACTTCGGTGATCTTACGAGAACTGGTGCATTCAACGCGCCATCTCGGCGCTTTGTCGCCACACAGATTCCTCTCGCACGCTGGCTGTGCTTATTGAAATTTTGAGAAAAAATAATAGGAGACAGGGCTTGAGAAAAATTTATTGTTGGTGAAAAAAAAAAAAACTATCACTGTCATACAGGTAAAAACAAATTAAGACTAGATCGAAGAGGAACTTAAAGTTTGAAGTGGAACTAAATTAGACTAGAACATAAAAGATTAAGAATGGTGGTATCTATGAGGAAAGGTCAGTAAAACATTTATTACTATAGAATAACCTTACTTCTAGTGAGGAAGTGCAGAAAAAGTCAATGTGGTCCTTGATCATGTTAGCCGACCTCTGGAATCTTATCATAGGGCTGTTCTGTAACTAATTTGTTCGCTCGAAAGGAGGTCGAAATGGGAGTGAGGAACGCGTAGCATAGCCAGGAACATTGATGCTGATAGATTCCAGTAGGTCAGGAGTATCCAGTTTAGAGGTAAGGATATTATGGAAGTAGATCATGTCGTACATCTCCCTCCTCACGGATAAAGGCATTAAATTAGCAGATTTTTCACGGATAAAGGCATTAAGTTAGCAGATTTTTCAAGATTACTATAGGACAGGTCATTTATCTTTTTATTAATTCAAGGGTGGTCCTTTTTATTTTTGTAAACAGAAAATACTTGGAGCTGTCACTAAACGTACGTGTCTTTGGTTTCAGGCTAAATTTTTAGACTTCAAGATTCAGAACATGGTGGGCAGCTGTGATGTTAAGTTTCCCATTCGACTGGAAGGTTTGGTTCTCACACACGGTCAGTTCAGTAGGTAAGTCACTCAAAATGAATCAGTTCAGTAAGTAAGTCACTCAAAATGAATCAGTTCAGTAGGTAAGTCACTCAAAATGAATCAGTTCAGGAGGCAACTCATTCGCAATAAATCAGTTTAGATTGTGAGTTACTCAAAATGAATCAGTTCAGTTGGTAAGTCATTCGAAAGATCTACTATTTTATTATAAGGGATAAGGATGTTTTTATCAACTCTCAGACTAATCAATTGATTTTATTGGTTATCTTCCAGTAGTATTTGTACTGCCATTGCCATCAATCATGTCATTGATACTCACACCAAGGGCACTAATCAGCTGATTAGTTTAATTATTATGAATTAGCACCCTGTTTAGTATGATTGATTAGATTAACCAAGATTGTTTGGTTTTTCAGTTATGAGCCCGAGCTGTTCCCTGGTCTCATCTACCGTATGGTGAAGCCCAGGATTGTGCTACTGATTTTCGTCTCGGGGAAAGTTGTACTTACTGGTGAGTTGAAAATCTTAAATAGTGGGTCAGTTTTATTGATTTAGATTTTTTTATTTATTATTTTCACAACAAAAACAAACAAAAAAATCATAAATAATATCATTGATTCTCTCATTATTAGAAAAGTACTTTGGCGAGATCAAACCAACCTTTTCTTTTTCCTAAACGAAATGATGTGATTACCAATAAAATATTAAATCATCATGCTAGATTTAGAAAAACCGGCCCCTGCCCATGTTTTAAGTTAAAATTCTAGTATGCTAGAATCTTTTTATTTTTACAATAAAATTCTTCATTTATTATTTTCACAACAACAAAAAAATTTACAAAAAAAAAATATTTAAAAAAAAATTATTCATAAATAATATATCAAAAGAATCACCCACCTCCAGATTTTCCTTAAATAAATGAGAATAATAATATCGCCTTATTCATACTGCCCGATTAGGACTATTAAGTCCCATTATTCCAGCAGTAAGCCCAAGACATATTATTATGTGGTAAAAAATCCCAAATATGAGGATAACTTGTCTTGTCCCGGCTGGGTTTTGAACCCGCGACCCCTGGAATCTCTGGATTCACAGAGTGCCGCCTTTACCACTGAGCTACCGGGAACAATATGTTGATATTCACATTTATCTTACATTTCAGGCGCAAAAGTGAGGCAAGAAATATACGAGGCGTTCGACTGCATCTATCCCATCCTGAAGAGTTTCAAGAAGCAGTAGAAAGGTTTTGTGTCGCTCCAACTTACTGTTCCTGTTAATGTATGCGAGGTATGGCTGCAGGACAATCATCCAGCGTTTCTAGTCAAGAATTTCAGTTCGATTTTAGTGAGGAAATACAATTTGCTGATAATCTCAAGTCTATGGTAAAAATCCCCGCGCGAATTTGGTAGTTGCAATTTTAGTATAAAAAAATTCACTTGACTCCAAGTAAACATTGTAGAACTGACAAAGTAACCATGATGAGTTGTAAGATACCACAAATACCAGGAGAGTATCAAAGCTTGAGTTTTCAAACTTGATTTCTCACTCGTAACTTAACTGTTTTATGTTAAAATCCAGAATGTATAGCATCTGTGTTTGTCGTGTACTACATCAGTATACCCCCGTTATGGATTTGATTCCCGGCGTAGTCGAAAGTTTTGATTCATTCAACGTATAGAAGATATTCGTATAGCAAGCATTGGTAGTTAATGTGTTTAGGTGCTAGAACCTAGATTCGATCACACCCAATAATTCTTGAATTTTAAGAGTTAGAAAATGCTTTTAGCATTAACCTCGCCTATTGGATACTTTCCACTAGAGTATTATTACTATTCATATTGAGAGAGTAATGTCAGTTTGTAAGAGATCATTTTTTTCACAAGTGGGAATCGCATCTGCAACTTCGGAGTTGAGAAACTGGCGCTCTCTCTAACCTTCTTAGACGACTAGATATTGTTTCTTTTTAATCAGCTTAATTTTACAGATCTCGAGTATTTTTTTTCCCCCTCCTATTTTTAAGTAAGTACTTGAGACAATTTGGCCATATTATTCTTTGGCTTAAATCTCTCACAGTATAAACATAGCGTGTAGATTTAAGAAGTGTGGAAACGAACCCCAATTGCATAGAAACGCCACATCGCGGGACACCATCGCAAAGGAGTAGAATATTTCTCGCGGTCTATTTATGTTTACATTTGATATATTTATGTTTACATTTGATATGTTTATGTTTACATTTGATACGGGTGAGGGACGAGAAGAGGAGACTCCTTTGCGATACTAGCGCTGAGGACGCCACGATGTAGGCCGGCGGGGGGTGGTTTCCACACTTTTTAATTCTACATGCTATGGTATAAATTTTCTATCAAATCAAAGCCGGTTTCCCACTGAACGATGTTTGGAAACGATTTTCTATCAAATCAAAGCCGGTTTCCCACTGAACAATGTTTGAAAACGTTTCGCGCGTGATATTTTGTCTAGAATTTTAAAAAAATGTTTCAGCCAGTGGAATTCGATCTCATTTGATTCTAAAGGAAAAGCGGAGAACGAAATGTGTTGGGAAACGCTTTGCAATATTTCGAAACAACATGTTGCGCTGAATGGGAAATCGGACTTAAAATATTTCCAACAACATGTTGCACTGAGTGGGAAATCGGCCTATAATATTTCCTCGGAGGTATTGACGGAGTAGTCGTTTTTATGTTTATTTATTTGTTGTAACATTTTTTGTTGTTGATGCTAAGATAAATCCATATTTATGACATGTAGTATAATGTGGCCTATATTATGGAGTTACAATTTTTCATCAATACGAAGAAGAAAAAAAATTGAATTTAGAAAAGATTTTTTTTTTCTTGTCTTGAAAAAAAGTTATTTTTTATTTTTTTATTCCATTTATCTTTAGCAAAAGATAAAACAGAATGTTAACTGCTTTGTTTTATCTTCTCTTTTTTAATTGTAAAAATTGTATTTTTAAATGTAAAAAACAATGTTCTAGAAAATTTAACTCTATTTTTCAATGTGCATTTGATTTGTTAATAGTAAATACACATTTGACTTACTCGATATTTGCAGAAAGAAAGAAACAAAATGTATTAAAATTTCCAAAGTCAAAGTTGCTTTTGATTTTATTTCCGAAATATAGGTACAAGGGTTTTATTACAAGATGTTAATAGCTGGTGGGGTACCGCTTCCCGAATTATGTTGAAAGATTTGGGATCCTTTGAAAACTGAACGAATAATTCCTTTGCCGCTGTCCTGAAAAAAGAAGATTCAGATAATGATCTTATTTTTTTTATTATTATTATTTTTTTTTTTTTTCAATAACTTTATTATATTTTATTTTAATATTCATACATATCCTTCATTTAATATTTAATAGTTACTGCAATCCAATGTACTTTTCAGTATGATAGTATGAATGAAAACGACAAATGCCAAATTCTCTAACAAAATCCATCACATTTGGAATCAACTGGTCACAATAAATGTCACTATGCCGCAGTGTTAATTTTATGGATTTTCAACTGAAAACCTTCAACCAGGTTAGATAGTAAAAAAATAATTTGTTTATTTCATTCCTATAATTAATTGTATTGTGCTGTAATTTGATGTGAGAGTAAAAGGACTCTTCAGTGTCATTCTTGCAGGATAAAGAGAGTTTGTTGTTGTTGTTGTAGCCAGCTTGGCTACAGCTGAAGGGGTTGCCTCGTCCTGAACCACATATTTCTATGTGCGATCAACCATCACGAGGACTTGGACTTTTCTTTATAAGCCATTAAACCCTTAGGAAACTGCAAGCTAGCCTGGCTTGTAAGGGTGGGCTAGCCTGTTCTCTGTTTATAGTCCTCTAGCGGGACACTGGTCTTCTCCGTGTTTAACGTTTGTACTGTATATTTGTTAGCGCGATATTCAGCTGTCTGAACTTATACTTGAATTTAGACACTCACCTTAGCCAGCGATGATGGCATGATAAAAACAATATTTTTCATTGTGTCACTGAAGTCAAGCAATGTCCAGCGAAGTTACGAATTGGATGGGTGATGAGAGAAATTGGATTTATATTCAAAGCCTCGTGATGCTGGCTGGCTATTCCCACTCAGGCTGGACGAGGTTAATTTAATTTTGTATGATGAGGAACAAAATTTCAATTTAAATCATAGACTAAATTTATAGACTATCATCGAAAGAGAAATAAATAGAAGCAATCACCTTAGAAGTTATTATTTATTAGGTGATTTATGTAGGTATGCTTATTATTGTAAAAAAAATATATTATGAACTTTTTCAAATCAAATCAAAAAAAATTTGAGTAGCTGGTTTGTGAGTTTTTGAGCGAATGGAGTGTAAAACCCCCGTCGTGTTATGACCATCTAAATGAAAGCGACGGCGACGTCCAATAAAACAAGGGTTGGGTAGAAAAGATTGCCATAGGCAATAACCCCGCCCTTTAGTTAGGACATATGTATATATTTTGTTTTTTTCTTGTTTATTTTATTAATATTGTCAATTTTTATAATTAATTTTTACCATTATTTGTCTGTATATATGTTCTACTAATAAAGAGTTTCTAAATAAATAAATAAAAATAACTAAACCATCTAAATGAAAGCGACGGCCACGCCCAACAAAGCACCCACCTTGTCTCCAAGCTGCCTTCCAGCAGAAACTTGGCCGCAGCCACCAGGCAGGAGTTCCGCAGGTCATGGGGCAGCCCTAGCACCCTCTCCGGCGAGTAGAGGTGCACTATATGCAGCAGCAGCTGACAGCTGGAGGAGCGGACGATGGCGTTCTGGTGCCTGGAACCAGAAATTACTGGGTGTTATTATATTATTATAGTAAGCTGGCTGGGGGACTATAAACAGGGAGTAGACTAGCATTGGCTTGGTTCTGGGGGCCCTTGTCAATTATTAGCCTCCTTGTAAAGACAGTGGTAGAAGGACTGAGTCATTCCTCCACTGTCTGGCTACCATCGTTCACGATGACGCCACCGTATGATGATAGTAAGCTTTATTAGGTAGAACAAAAATATATACAGTAAAATACAATGAAATTATAAAGAAAAATTAAATAGATTAAGCATAGATACAAGAACAAAAAAGAGAAAGAAGCTAAAGTCCTACCTAAAGGGCGGGGTTATTGCCTGTGGCAATCTCTTCCACCCAACCTTATTATTATTATAGTAAGCTTTATTAGGTAGAACAAAAATATATACAGTAAAATACAATGAAATTATAAAGAAATAATTATAAATATAATGGAACCCTACCTATTGCAAAGCACAATACTGTACACGTGCTATATGTAACCAAAACCACGTGTCAAATTATTCATCACTATTTTTTTTTACCGACCGCAGTAGCTTGATCGATAAGGTGACGGACTTGTAACCTGGAGGTCGGTGGTTCAAGTCCCGGTTTCATCGTAGATTTAGAAGTGTGTCATGGCTACAAAATAAAAAAGTCTATGAAACACTCATCTCTAAATAATAAAAATAATAATAAAAAATTCCTGCCCCGCTGGGAATCGAACCCAGGTCACCATGGGTACAATGCCTAGCGCGCTAACTCACTCTGCCACGGTGACTAATGATGTGACCATGCAGTTGAAAGCGATCTTAAATTTTTGTTTAAAAAAACGCTTGCATACGAGTCTGCAACCATTTCGACATTTTCATCTTTACTATTCAAGGTCCAAAACCCAACTGACCAAATTTCGTATTGTGCGCATGACACACACTTTCCCTCTTCTCTTAGGGTTGCAATATCGAAACGAAAATATCGATATTAGGTATATCGATAATATCGAAACCATAATATCGATATCCGATATTAGAAGACTTCTCTCCCTTTACAATTCGATATTTCGTTACATAATATCGTTACATAATTTCGTTACATAATTTCGTCACATAATTTTGGTTATGTGCCAGAGCAAAGACATGAAAATGTCAAAATTAAATAGATTAAGCAAAGATACAAAAACAAAAAAGAGAAAGAAGCTAAAGTCCTACCTAAAGGGCGGGGTTCTTGTCTGTGGCAATCTCTTCCACCCAATCTTAGGGTGGTTTCAAGCGAAGTAGACACTAAATAATTATTTTTAAAAAATCAAGTGAGACCAACATTGAGAAACACACAAAGCGATCTATTTGTGATTGTGATTTTTTTCTAGTTCCTAGTTTAATTCAACTCACATAAATCACATCCAGTCGAACCATATAATTATATAATATGATGGACTCTGATATAATAGAAAACTCTTTATAATAGAGAAAATCTTAGGTTCCTGCATCACCTGTTTCGACTTTATTTAGATGAAGGTAACACTCAGATATAAGTCTACAACTCTACGCAGTTTATTTGTATGGTATTATTATTATCTGATCTGGTTGCAGGGTTTTCAGTGAAACCCTTACAATTAACACTGCGACCTAATTAGATTTATTGTGACCAGTTGATTCTATTTGGTTTTAACGTCCTGACTGAGATAGATAGTCAGGACGGGGCTTTTACCCTCCATTCGCTGGAAATCGTACCAGCTACCCACATTAACCTCACCCAGCCTGGGTAGGGCCAGAAATGCCAGCCTCACGTGTTTGGATGGCACAGAATTTTCGTCGAAAAGTCTGCCCCAACCGGGAGTTGAACTCGGGAACTCTGGACTACGGGCAGTAGTCACAACCATTACGCCACTGAGGCAATCTGTAATGTAGGTGTCCTGACACTTTTGTCCTCAATAGACAAGCGGAGTCACGTCCAGTGCGTGACAGAGTCCTGGACCCGAACCCCCCACCTCCAGCTTCTCGTCAGAAATTTACAGTTTTAGACGAGTCAATTGACATACATAAGCCATCTATTTAAAGAAAGCTATGTAAAGTCTGGCTGGGGGACTATAAACTGGGAGTAGACCAGCAATTTGGCTGCGAGACTATAAACTGGGAGTAGACCAGCAGTCTGGCTGGGGGACTATAAACAGGGAGTAGACCAGCAGTATGGCTGGGGGACTATAAACAGGGAGTATACCAGCAGTCTGGCTGGGGGACTATAAACAGGGAGTAGACCAGCAGTCTGGCTGGGAGACTATAAACAGGGAGTAGACCAGCAGTCTGGCTGGGGGACTATAAACAGGGAGTAGACCAGCAGTCTGGCTGGGGGACTATAAACAGGGAGTAGACTAGCAGTCTGGCTGGGGGACTAAACAAGGAGTAGACACCAGCAGTCTGGCTGGGGGACTAAACAAGGAGTAGACCAGCAGTCTGGCTGGGGGACTAAACAAGGAATAGACCAGCAGTCTGGCTGGGGGACTATAAACAGGGAGTAGACCAGCATTGGTTTGGCTCTGGGGGCCCTTGTCAATTATTAGCCTCCTTGTAAAGTCAGTGGTAGAAGTCCTGAGTCTTTCCTCCACTTTCTGGCTACCATCGTTCACGATGACGCCACCCTATGATGATGATGATGTACATTGTACCTACTATTTATAAAATTACCGAGTCATCCCCGTCCAGATATTTAAAAAAAAGCGACATACATTCAGTCCTCATTCTTGTACGATGCATTGTGACATGAAATAGCTGAGGATGCATTTTACAATAACAATGCTATTTTTCGTAGGATACCTAGTTCTTGCTAACTGGACATATTCTGATTAGCTGGCATATTTCTCACTACTCCCTGTATAGTATGCTAATCAAGTATTGTAATCATTGTATTTTTATTTTTTACAGGAAGAAATAAAATAAGCACATTTTGATGTAGGTACATTAAGTACCTACATCAAAACTTTTTTAACGAGATAGTTTGGGAAATGTAGTTTTACATTGATGTCCCTACCGAGCTTCGTTTATTTTGTAATAAATTGTATGTAACTATGTATTTATTTTTTCATGAATCATGTTTCACAGCCTTTTTATTTTGTAGCCATGAAACAGGAGCTACTGTAGACGCTAGCCTGCCCATCCCGTAGTAGGTATGCCTCCCCTCTGATGGGCGAGAAGTGACAAAATACTTCCCATTTAGGTGCTGGGTCAACACGAGCGCACCGGAAGGTATCCCTTACAAGCAACGGTAACCAATTTTTTAAAACAATATTTTTGTAAACGCGGGGGTTCGAACGCGGGACCTTCCGCATGGCAAGTGAGTGCTTAACCACTGAGCTATGCGTACGCTCTATTTAATTGTATGAATTCTTGTATTCTGTCGTACTGACAGGCCGCGTGGGCCTAAAATCTCCAGAAACCAACTTCTCTCATTTTTGGCGATTTTGTCGTCAGCACAGTTCTTGAATATTTTTCTTACTGAACAAGCCATGTTTTTTAGGTTGATTATTGGTTTTATAAATGTTTTTGATGTATTGGTGCGAGTTATTAGCTTAAAGACCTATTTAGAAGATAAAACTTCCAAACTTGGAAACCTAAAAACATCAGAGCTAAATTTTGATTTTTCTATTTTTTAAATAAGTTTTTGGGTTCTACCTGACCACTGTATTCTTTACAAAATATAAATTTTACCCTACTCAACCGTTATCAACTTAAGTAGGGCCAAAATACGGGCAGAACATGAAATACTATGATTACCGCAGATGGGTTCAAAACAAAAACGGTCTTCGATTATTTATGGTGATCTTACCATACTCGAAATTGCTCCACTTAGAAGATTGCACATTTATAAGAAGAAAAAAATTCTACATGAATGTAATTTCTCAACATTGGTGAATAAAGCTTACACGTTAGCCTTTTTTTCAAGATGAGTGTTTCACAGCCTTTTTTATTTTGTAGCCATGAAACAGCAACTAGTTTAAATGTTTATGGTCTGTGTTGTAGGTTGCCCACCTCGTAGTATGTCTCCCCTTTGATGGACGAGAAATAACACGATACTGCCCCCCTTAAGTGCTATATACGAGTAATCCGGAATGTGTCCTTCACAAACAACTCTAACCAAATTATGAATACAATTTTCTGTCGGCTCTCGGGTTCAAACCCGAGATCATCAGCATGCTAATTGAGCCACAAAAAATACTCCACAATCACCAAAAGAAAATGCAATACTTCAAGGATACCCTGTGTTGATGCAAATATTGGACTCATTGAACTGAAGTACGTGTTTCATAATAAGCTACGAAACTTTATAATTCATATTGAAATGAACGAAAATTGTTTGTATTAATGTTGGAAATATTTTTCCAAGTGCTATAAGAAGGTGATCTAGAGTAAAGTTTTGAAAGTAAGGAACGTTGAGTACTGCTATCACAGGTAAGCTTTTGTTGCGAACATAAGTTTGTATTTTTCCTATTTTACATTTAATTATCTATAGCTATAAGATGAATCATGGTAAAATTATTATCAATCGTGAGGACAAAATATGACGAATTTTTGAAACTGCCGTGGCAGTCACACTTGGGGAAGACGGTTTTTTTACTAATTGAATCTGCGCTGCAGTTAACTGAGCCTCACGTGATACTATGAATAGTATCACGTGAGCTGTAAGTGTAACTAAAAGCAAGGAGGTACTAATCTATAACCAGCTTTTGAAATAGGACTTATAAAATATTAAAGGGTTGGGTGGAAGAAATCGCCACAGGCAATAACCCCGCCCTTTAATTAGGACACTAGTATCATTTTCTTCTTTATTTATTTGTTTTTCATACTTTTTCTATCTTTTATTTATTTTTTCTTAATTTTACACTGTACATAATATTGTGTCCTCCTAATAGAGATTAAAATAATAATAAGTAGGGTCTATCACCGACCTCAGTAGCTTAATGGATAAGGCGGCGAACTTGTAACCTGGAGGTCGGTGGTTCAAGTCCCGGTTTCAGCGTAGATTTAGTAAAGAGAGTTTGAGTAGTTGTGACATCACAAAAGTGATTTACACAAATATGATAACTTAACTTAACTAAGTAGGGTCTATCAATTTTTATTAATTTGTAAATTAATTGTAACTAGTAACACAATTAATCATATCGTCCGCTAGAAGGTAAAACTGACCAAGTGACAGTTGGTCATTTCTCGATTTTTCGTTAATCTGGTCGGAAATGAACCTAACTATTAGCTAAAAATCAAAAGTTCGGTAGTATTCTAACATATGCGCGAGAAAATGCGAAAAAACAATTTTTATCTGAAAGACAGGATTTTAATGACCAAACCCAGACAGCACAGTCAACTGGATGTATACCATACTGTTAGGTGGAAAAAGTCTACTTGCCCACCTGGAAATCAGCTGGAGATTTCCACCTTCCACCTGACCTCCACCTGGAAATCAACTGGAAATGAACTGGAAAGTAACCCAACTTTTAACTGGAAGTCAGTTGCCCAAAGTCAACTGGATTTGTTCCACTTATTTCCAGCTACTTGTAGCGCTCTCTAGTGGATGGGTAGTAACTCACTACCACAATGTTGACATACCTATTTACCTATACTGTACATTATACTACATAATAATCAAATGCTACGCTCTTGGTTTTGAGGTTGTGGGTTCGAATCCCATTATATGCATTTTTTTTTTTTTTTCAAATAATAATAGTAATAAAAATACCTACTAGAAACAAATGTATATTAGGCATAAATTCAATTTCAGTTATTTAATTTAGAGGCCATACATTCAAATCTCATGAAGAATATTTTTTTGTATAAAAATAAAGTAATAAATTTTAAATAGGTTTTTTTAACACGTACACACACACAATTTTGAGTATATTTTTTTTTATATATAAATTTGGAAAGAAAAAGAAAATAACTACTCTGTTTTAAACAACACAATTCAAATAAGACTCTTTAACATTATTATATTTTTACAATAAGAGTGTTTATTATTAAAAAAATTGTCCCAAAAGTGTAAAATGCACTATCAAATTTCCACCATGTCACAAGACCTTGTACCAATGTATCACAAGTATTTCTAAGTAGGTATAATCTCTATATATAAAACTCAAAGTTATGCATGTCTGGCTGACTATGTCCTCTTGGGGTTACAATACCAAACGGTACTCTCACTGAGAGTTCACCCCCCCTAAGCCACCTTCAACATACTAGAAAATTATCAAAATTAAAATATCTAATACAATTTTCAAGTGCACTGGTAATCAAGTGGTTAATGCGCTAGTCAGATAATCAACCTAGCGTAGGGTTCCGTTGTTTCAATTTTTTCCTCATTATGGTTGTGACCACATAATAATAAGACTCTGAGGGTTAGGTGGTAGAAAATGCTTTGAGCATAACCTTTAACCTTACCTGGTGGTTACCTTCCAGTTAAAAGTGTTATTATTATTTTTATTGGGACACCGGCCATGAGAAAAAACCTTAATGGTGACAAAATGCCAGGTTTTAGCTAGTATAGAAATAAAATAATGATATCCAATTATAAAATATGCTCATAACATGTACATAATCACAATAAAATAATAATACAGGGTGCGGCGCGGTAATGTCCCATTTTGAATCGCCCAGTGTGAAGCCGCAGTTCTAATTAGCCAAGTTCAAACAAAGTTAGAAGATGCACAAACTACTAATTTTTTCGATTCAATTTAGCTCTATTGTCAAAATGATTTTATCAAATTAACAGAAAGCTTATTGCGTGGAGAGTTATTTTTCGAAAAATAAGTGTATCGTAGCAGTACATCGGGAGTTTGACATTGCACACCAAACTGTAACTCGATCTGCATGGAGGGGGTTTTCATGAAGTTCCCTAGGGTTGTTGTCACTCCAATAACGCATATTTTGTTTATTAACACAGCCTGAAATGTGAAAATGGGCTTCATCACTAAAGAAAACTATAGCATCTGGCAGTAAGGAGTCAATCAGGGTTTCACATGCATTTTGTCGTTGAATAAAGTCTCGCTCGAACAATTCCTGCACCACTACCATTTTGTAGGGATGAAAATGCAGTTCTTTATGAAGTATCCTCCGCAATGAACGGTCTGATATGCCAAGAGCAGCAGCATGTTTGCGAGCTGAGCGCCTAGGTCACCGCAATATCGCCTCACGTACTCGTTCAAGGTTTTGGGGGGTTGACACAGGCTGTGTTAATAAACAAAATATGCGTTATTGGAGTGACAACAACCCTAGGGAACTTCATGAAAACCCCCTCCATGCAGATCGAGTTACAGTTTGGTGTGCAAACTCCCGCTGTACTGCTACGATACACTTATTTTTCGAAAAATAACTCTCCACGCAAAAAGCTTTCTGTTGCTTTGATAAAATTATTTTGACAACTGAGCTAAATTGAATCGAAAAAATTAGTAGTTTGTGCATCTTCTAACTTTGTTCGAACTTGTCTAATTAGAAGTGCGGCTTCACACTGGGCGATTCAAAATGGGACATTACCGCGCCGCACCCTGTACTATGTAATTTAAAATATATTTCTTTTGAGAAACCAAAAATAACAAAGAAATAAACTAATAGCCAGCAGAAAATGAAGATGGGGCATGGAATACACCAGTTTTCATGAAATTGCAAAAGTTAAGCAATGTCTAACGGGGTTGAACATGGATTAGTGAATGTTATTATGTATTTGTAATCCTTCATGACAATTTATATACTGCTGTGGCTAATTAGAATTGCTGGGTTGTTTGCTTTGAGAATTATTACCAAAAAACATTGTTATACTTAAATTAAAACAAAATTGACTTGTTAAGACTAGTGAAATTATAAAACACAATAGTGTGGAACACTTTTTTTAAATAGATATAAAATTAACTCAAAATTTAAGGGCCTTCATAGTAATAAGGTGGTAGAGAGAGCACAATAGTTATTATTGTTATTATGAACAGTGCACAGTAAATTGGCCAATTAATTTTAAATCAAGTAATCAGGAAGCATGTCACAAAGTAAACATCATTTTTTAGTGTGGCAGAACCACCTATCAGTGAAATATTCATTTTATAATGAATATTTATATTTTATAAAGTATTGTACATCTAAATAAAATCCACAGAGTGAAAAATTTCACTATCTAGCACTATGCATTCAGCTGTTTCTTTGCTTGAACCAGAACCTTTTTTTAGCCAACCTATGGTCAAGAGATCTTGAGCATAAAAAATTCTGTTTCCCTTAACACATGAGACTAGCATTCATGGTCCTGCTTTGGCTTGGCTAGGCTAGGTGAGATTAATATGGGTAGCTGGTATGATTCCAAGTGAACTGAAGGTGTTAATCCCACTGAAGGTCCAGGAACAGCAGAGTGCAGAAAGTTCATTAGGGTCCAAGTGGATGTCTCTAGAAATGGATGGTTATTGTCAGATGAAAAAGGTGATCCAGTATTAACTGCTTCTTGTCCTCTCCTTTCCTTCTGTCACGATTTAGACAAACTTAAGAACTATTTTTTGAAACATCTCGAAAGCAAATTTGGAGTTCAGAAATGACAAAGTAAACACTTTCATAGTTATAAAAAAGATGTTCAAAACTAATTAAAATATTATTTGTATTTAAAATATGTTCAAATAAATGAAATACCTATTATTTAAGAGAATTATTAATTATTTAAAACAATTCACAATTTGTCACAAAAATATCACAATTTCTGAATTTCCTTCATCAAAGGACGAGTTTTATCATATCAAAGGACGAGTTTTATCTAAACACTTCCAGTAGTTATAAAAAAGATCAAAACTAATTAAATTGATATTTGTATTTAAAAATGTTCAAAACTAAATGAAATAAGATTTAAAAGAATTATTAATTATTTAAAACAATTTACAAATCACCAATATCACAATTTCTGAAATTACGAAAGATCAAAGATGGCGTCTTCAACAAAGGACGCGTTTTATGTAAACTGGAAAAATATGGAACATTTCCAGCTGACTGGTCAACTGACTAAATTCTACTCATGTTCTAGCTGGACTGAGTCGTTATACTTCCAGCTGACTGCCCAGGTGACTGAGTCTAGATGGATTTTTGTTGGAAATATCCAGGTGGCTGGTCAACTGATTAAATCCATAATGGAAAAATCCAGCTGTCGGGACAGTTGGAGGTCCAGTTGACTTTATACACCTGGATATTTCCACCTTAAATCCAGACTGGAAGTCACCTTCCGTGCTGTCTGGGAATGGAGATGGTCCAAATGCAGCCGACGATATTACCTTTTGTAAAAATAAAATTAACTTTAGTGGCTATAACAAGTTAACTTGAAATTAACTTGCTACAGCCATAATATTGGTGTATGTGTAGGAGACCCGCTACGGCTGTTAAAGTGCAGAACCGTGTGGTTATAAAAGATATTAACTTTATGAAAAATTGTTAATCCATCCCAAAACATTCGACTCATGAGGTATCAATCAGCTGCTCCGTGTTATAAGAAGTCTCAGACAGCTTTTTTTATTGACCGAGATTAAATTCTTAAGCCGGGATCCTCTCAGTGCAACATTTTGTTGCGCAACGCTGGGAAAAGTTTTGTCTCGAATTTTAAATGGGAACTGCTGCAAAGCGTTGCGAAGTCAGTGGGGTTCGTATTTGATCCTAAAGAGTGGAGTGTGAAACGTTGCGCAGTGGTTAACAGTACTGTTGAGCAACAAAATGTTTCACTCACTGAGACCCCGGCTTTATGCTGCTAACTAACTGAAGACAGGCTAGGAACTATGAATCACAGGTCTTCAAAGACCATTTTGATAGGTTGAAAGTCTCTGCCCGTTTTGGCAGTTCGATGGTTTTACTTACTTGGCACCTTTGGCGAGAATGACTGGGATTGTTTTGAGCGGGGGTATACTGGTCACCATGGTAACCAGAGCCTGGTAGCTGTCGGCCCGCAGGAACTTGTTCGTGTCCGCGGTCCTCGACAGCAACACTTTGGACAGCTCCTCCAGTTCAGGCTCCAGGGCTCTGCCCAGCAGGCTGAACAGCTCATTGGCGGCCTGACATGCGGCCCGCGCTACTTGGGACCGCAGCGAGCGCACCAGTTTGGACAGGGGCGCACAGAGGGCGTGCAGGGTGCCGGGGGTGGTCAGCAGCTTGCTGTGGTGGCGGGTGAGGCGGACCACGCCTTGCAGCCCCTGCATGCTCGCCTCCCTGGGGGGGAACGGGTGGATGAATAGGTCGCCTATTATAACGATTTTTAAAGTGCATATTTGCAATAATTCTACTTGAGTATTATCGTGCATATAATACGACTATAAAGAGGGAGTAGACCAGCAGTCTTGGGAGACTATAAACAGGGAGTAGACCAGCATTGGCTTGGTTCTGGGGGCCCTTGTCAATTATTAGCCTCCTTGTAAAGACAGTGGTAGAACTACTGAGTCATTCCTCCACTGTCTGGCTACCATCGTTCACCATGACGCCACCCTATGATGAAAATACGATATCTACTAATAACGTACTTTATCTATAGTTTATACTGTCCAAACAGGAAATATACAATTAAGAGCAAAAGAGAGTTACTGCATGCATTTTAGAAATTTATGATAAGGTCGCCATAGGCAACACATCAGATCAAAGACTTCTGTGATCGTGAAAGCTAATGGGGCCAAAAAAAGGCCGGTTGATATTTTTCAATTAGAACCTATCGGATGGGGTATTGAATGAAAGGTCTCTTTTCCTCATGCTTGATCGAACATTTATAATGCGATAGATGAATCTGTGTGAGGTTTACAGTTCACAGAACCACTACTACCACTAGTTACTATCAAAGAGAAAAAAGTATATAAAAACTGATAACAAATAATGATCGCAACTGTCGGTCAGATTTAATAAATTTATCTTCTCTTATATGGAATACACCCATTTTAGCTAACAGTTAAACATACGTAAGTACCTACTAAGTAAGTATCTAGTGGTCACGAACGTCATTTACTCATTTAAGTCATTTATGTGTGTCGAGTCGTCCAAACACCATACATCACAACAATAATAATATTTCGTAGTCACAAGAGCACAAAAAAGTACTCTAGTCTTCCTACTTTTCGAGATTTATTTCACGGGCTAGAGAGCCCACTTGATTTTTTTAAATTATATTTTCTTTCCTTATTTTTTTTTTTAATACAGAAAAGAGAATGGCGGGTAAAGTCCTGTAGATTAAAGTGACGATACATTGTGATAGTGATAATACGTACCAATCAGAGCTGTCTAGTTGGCCGAGAATCTTGGTGAGGGCTTCTTTTGGCCTCTCGAATGGGGGAAGAGAATCTGGATACAGGGGTTGAGATTTGGGGGCACTGATGCTTTTGCTGGCTGTGGAGCTTGCGACAATGGTGTTGTTGTTCTGGTGGCTGCTGTTGTTATTGTTGTTGTTGTTTGGTGACTTTTGACTGAAATTAAAAAAGAAGTAGGTATGTATCTGAAATTAGGACAAGTTTTGGGTCGAAATACAAGATGTTATTACATTGATAAATTAGATTTGTGCGTTGGGTGTATGTTATCATTTTAACATCAATAGAATCATTAAATGTTCAGTATCTATAATTTACATAATAATATGTAGGGTCAAGGGGGGTAATTACGAACGATTTTGAGCTACATTTTATAAACATATCTGTAACCCTGAGTTGCTTTTGTAAAATCCATGTCTTGTGATTTTTTTGGTATATAGACTTATTTAGCATTCTAATGGTGCATTATAAATAGTTTTGTGCATACTGTAGTATCTGTTTAGTGGTGTTCTTATTTACCCCCGCCTGTTCGCATTTACCCCCGCCTGACGGGGGTAAATGCGAACACATTAAACCATATTAAAAACGAACTTTTTAATGGCAATATGTGCTTTTTATGTACAAATAATACACCAATTGTACTTTGTGTCTTTAGCCACCTGTATGACAATATGCAAAGTTTATGGACACACAGGATAGTGGTTTGAATCCTAACCACGAAGGTAGTCAGCTCTTATCAAATAGCGTATCTCTATCTTGCAAATAATAGTAATAATAATAATTTCGTGTCCGTGAGATAGGTATAGATACCTAAATCACGGTGGTGAGAGGATTATATGGACGCCAGATTCAACGTCTAGGCTCCTTTCATGTCCATTGATTCTATTTGGTTTTAACATCCTGACTTAAGGTAGACAGGACGGGGGTTTCACCCTCCATTCGCTGGGAATTGTACCAGCTACCCACATTAACCTCACCCAGCCTGGATGGGGCCGGAATCGCCAGCCTCAGATGTTCGGAGGGGACAGAATTTTCTGTGCGAAAAGTCTGCTCCAACCGGGAATCGAACTAAGGATCTCTGGACTACGGGCAGTAGTCACAACCGTTACGCCACGGAGGCTGGTAATAAAAGCATAATAATAGTAATAGTTAATTATGAGAGCTTTTGAAAGGTGTTTTATATATTTTTTTAATTTTTTTTTATTTTTTTTTTACAGATTTTGGTCTTATCAATAGTTTCTAGGTCATTGTCAATCTCAGATTTGTCTTCTTCTACCTTCATTTTTTTCTTCTTTTTTGAAACTGTTCCCCCTAGGATTTCTTTTCGTTTTCTACACTTTCATTTTTCTTCCTTTCTTTTGCTATGTTCAAGTACACAAATACCTTCATTGGGTCCAATACATTAGGGTACTAATATCTTGGTACTTCTTACAACCTCCCAGTATTTCAGGATTTTGAGCCTTACGTTTGGAAAATTCTACTTTGGTTTGCGGAATCTCAAAACACTGCCGTTGCTCTTCTGACAGCCAGGTTGCCATTAAAAACATCTAATACGATAGCAGATATCATTTGTGCTTCTGTATACAAAGGAGGTGGTTTTTTCATCTTGTAGTTCCGGAGCATTCTGAGTGTTTTGATAAATACAAAAAAAGTTATAGGGTAAAACAAACACCCAAAATATGCGTTCGTAATTACCCCATAGCAAAAAAATGCCGGGGTAATTAAGAACACCCAAAAACTATAACTTAAAAAATGGTTAAAACAATTATTTTTGTAAAATAATAACCAAAAACATGCTTATCAATAATTAAAAGTAAAATAATGATAAAAATTCAAGTAACACTTACCTAAAAAATTGTTTTAAAAAAATCAAAAACTTCAAAATTCAATTTTTTTGATACATCTATTTTCACTTGCTTACTAACTACAACTGAAAATAAATACTATCGAAAACTCGTGTTCAACCTGTAAAAACAACTCAAAGTAATAGTATTCAACCACCAGATTCGAAATATCTTATCCTGTTTAGGTACAATGACCACTGTTCGTAATTACCCCCTGTTCGTAAATACCCCCCTTGACCCTAACTGAACAAAAATCGTTCCCATTGTAATTTCACGTTTAATACGTGTAATTTCAAAACGATATTCATTCATCCATATTTATCACAAAGCGATTTTTACTTTCCTTATCCTGTAATAAGGAAAGTATTGTATTCGTCGAAAATTTGACCTACCCAGTTTTTCACATTTCTGAACGAATCATAGCCTCAGGATACCAAAAAAGCTGTTTTTAGCCATTGGTCCGTCCATCTGTCTATCTGTCCGTCTGTGTGTGTGTGTAAACAGGATATCTCGAGAACGGTAAGAGCTAGAGACTTGAAGTTTGGTATGCAAATTAATTTTATACACCAGACGAACCACGAAACTTTTGGTAGAAATCGGCCTCATTCTGCGGTTAAAAATACAAGAAAGTTTGAGAACAACATTATCTCGGATTAAAAAAATAATAGGGGTTCACTTCGATCATCTTTTTGATATCTTGAACTTTTTGGAACCCGGCTCCAATTTAACGGTATTTTGGGGGGGACCCGCTTGGACTAAGTTTTTTATTATTCACCCTAGATGGGGGTTGCGACATATTAAATCCAATGATTTTGAGATGCTGATTACGAATTTTTAGCTAACTGTTACCTATGAGTTACCAGTGGCTTTTGGTCCTGTTCCCATTCCTAATATAATAAGAAAAGTCGTGTGATGTTTACACCAGATTTTTATTCAAGAGATTTGTTCTGACCACAAGTAAAGAGTCAAAAGACGGTCGACTTACCTAGAATAGGAGGATTGTTGAATACTTTTTGGCAGCTTGGTTGGAGTTCTGAGTGGTGATTTCTTAGGGGTTTGATTTGGGCTCACAGTCATTTTATCCTGAAACACATTCATATCTGATAAGTATTTATTGGTAAACTTTCGCTTTGTAAAAAAAATAAAAAATGATTACCTAAAACTTCAAAATTTGTGAAACTCAGAAAATTTACAAAACGTTTATTAATTCCATGTATGCACAATTCAGCTCAAATGGGACTAAAAATATATGCTAGGTAGCTACTCTTAGATGCACCCCTCATTATTAGCTGACTGACTGATCATGCACCCACTGATCAATCATCGTGCCTTCGCAATATCAATAGTAGGGAGCTAAAGTTAAAAAAAAAGTTATCATATTTTTGTTCATTACAATCATGATGTCACAACTACTCAAAGTCGCTTTACTAAATTTTTGCTAAACATGAGACTTGAACCATCGACCTACAGATTACAAGTCAGCCGCCTCGTCTATCAAGCTACTGCCATTGGTTATGATGATGAGCTCGCTGCGGGCGAAAACTTTTATTAGCCAGGAGCGTTGCATCGCGTCAATGACTGTAGTTAAGCAACGTCCAGTGAAATCAAGACTTGGTGGGTAAACTCTCAAATTCGAAACTTCACCTCGTGATGGCTACCTATTGCCGAAGAAACCCACGCTGGGTGAAATTAATAGGGGTAGCTGGTTTGTGAGATTCCGTAGAATGAAGGGTAAAATCTCTAGTTTGAATACCTATATAGTTGTTATAGGGACGCTCAAATAATGAGAAAAAATGCAGCGTTTAAGAAAATAATAATAATATTGCCTTATTTATACTGTCCCACTGGGACTAATGAGTCCCATTATTTCAGCAGTAAACTCAGGACGTATTATTATGCAATCAAAAACCCAAACTTGTCATTTCCCGGCTCGGTTTCGAACCCGCGACCTCTGGATTACCAAACCGAGCCTTGACCACTGAGCTATCGGGACTAACCAGGATGATGTGTCGAGATTTCAAATTAAGTGAGATTCTAGTTGAACACGTACCTGACCTGGTATCATGTTGAGGTCCGTACTATTTTCAAGACAAGTACCTAGTCATCACAGCCTATAGGTTATGTGATGAAAGCTCTCGAGAGTTCAAACAAAACACTACACTGTCACAACACAAACTTTTCAACAGCACTTGCGACATCAACAAAGATAAAATTCGACCGTTCACCTCAATAAGACTGAACTATAAATTTTTCTATGAAATGGGAAAAACGATACTTCAGAATTTGGAAGACTCACAGTAGATCAATACTTATTCCACCATTAAAACTTAAAGAGTTGTAACAAGACTGTTTAAATTATTTAAATTCAACCAAAAATCCTTTTATCCGTTGTGATTATGAACACACAGTTGGTAGCGACGTTAAAAACAAAATCTTTCCAAAAAAAGCAAAAATCCGATTTTATAAATTCACATAAACTGACCGGAGCGTGTATCAATAATGAACACGTTAACATAAACTGAACTGGACTGATTGCTGAACAATTAGAGCACTGCACAGCCTCTCATTAGACATAACCTTCATGTAAAAAAAAAAAACTGAAATAACTAGGTATGTACCCGTGGTTATTTGTTTCAGAGGAAAGTAAATTGTAGTATTATTTTCTAATTAAACTGGAATATGAAGGTATTATTACCGCCTTCTTTTTCATTCGGTTTTCCACACGGTTAGTTTTAACATCTACACACGATACGCTATAAATTCAATGTATACAGAGTAGGTACCTAGCTGAGTAGTGACTGTACATTAATTTGTTCTCGGCAAACCGGAACTTTATAGAAGACTAGCTCAAACCCCGCACTCTGTCACCGCAAGTCGGACTGTAGGGCGCTGTGATTGGCTGAAACTCTGACTAGAAGGCTTTTACTTCCGAGAAATTTCTAATATTAGAAATCGGAAGTATTTTTGATGTAAACCTATTTTATAATTCGGCCATAAGTGCAGTCCATTTTCACATCGGGCCAATGTTACTATTATCTATTAATTTTTTAATTCCCCCCCCCCTTGTTATTTGAAAAAGTTCTCACCTGAATACTGCTGACATTGCTAGGACTCAAGTGATTTCCATATTGCGAGGTGTCTGAAACAAGAGGAACAAAACATTCTCAGTTAAAAAAAATCTTCTTTTAAGATAGCGGCCTTAACATTAAATTTAATAAAGTTGAAAGTTCATAATATCTATCTGAAATATCATTTTTTTAGCTTTTCTAATTTGGGTTTAACGTCGCTTTCAACTGCATGGTCATATCACGACGGGGGTGTTACCCTTCATTCGCAGGAAACTCACAAACCTGCTACCCACATTAACCTTACCAAGCCTGGTTGGGCCAGAATGCCATCATCACGAAGTCTTCAGCTCGCTGGGCGTTGCCTCACTTCGGTGATCCTACAAGAACCGGGGCATTCAACGCGCCATCGACGCTGGCATTTTAGCTATTTCACTGACTAAAATGTTGGACCTTTGATTTCATTCCAAGACTTTCTTTTTCTATTGGTTCCCTTACATACCAAAGAAATTCTTGAACTCCATATGATTAAAAGAAAATTAGTGTGAACTTTAATGTACTATACGAACAACATGTCATACGAGCATAATATCACCTATTTGTTCAGGTCCTCAATAATAATAATAATACTTAGTGGAAGGTAACCACCAGGCGAGGTTAATGCTCAAAGTATTTTCTGCCACCTATATAACCCTCAGAGTCTTTTTATTATGTGGTCACAAACTCAAAATAATGAGGAAAAATTCATGCACTGGGTGGAATTCGAACCAACGGATCCCTACGCTACCTGGATTATCAGACTAGCGTGTTAACCACTTGACCACCAGTGCAAACTGAAGTATAACCACGGGTTTATAACATAGAAAGTTGACCCTTGAGCTAGTCAACATTATAATGACCATATCATTTCAGCTCGATAAAATTTGTCGTTTTGGAGTAAGAAACACGTTTGCAAACTGTACTATTATCTCAATATAGTACCTTATTCAGATGTCACCAGAAGACAGGAAGTCTATGTAAGGCAAGAATTTAATGAAGCACTGTTTCTTCGATACCACTTTCATATACATAACACCAATTTATTCTGGGCTTAATGGTTCTTTTATTCTTTTCCTTCATTATACATATTTACTTTAAATTTATATCTCTTTTTACAGTGTTATATGCCATCAGAAGTTATATGTTTCTTCCGATCTTGACCCAGAGTTGACAATACTTTGGGTACCTCAAAGATGAATAAAAAATCAGGGGTAATTAATGAGGATTCCTAATAATAAAAAAAATATCTCGTCAAAGTTGAAAGTTCTATACCCTTTGTACATAATAATTAAATTAATTATAATAATATTGCCTTATTTATACAGCCCGATTAGGACTGATAAGTCCCATTATTCCAGCAGTAAGTTCAAAACGCATTATTATCTATCTAGTCGAGACCGGCTGAGTTTCGAACCCGCGAACTCTGTGTTACCAGAGCGACGCGCGATGCGTTGACCACTGCGATTAGCTCAGTGGTTAAGCACTCGCTTGCCATGCGGAAGGTCTCGGCTTCGATCCCCCGTGCCGACAAAAATTTGTATTCTTAATTTGGTTACAATTGTTTGTAAGGGATACCTTCCGGTGCGCTCGTGTTGACCCAGCACCTAATTGGGAAGTATTGTGTCACTTCTCGCCCATCAGAGGGGAGGCATACTACGGGATGGGCAGGCTACAACACAGATCACAAGCGTCTACAGTAACTCTTGTTTCATGTAAAACACTCATCTTTAAAAAATAAATAAAATAATAATAATAATAAAAAAAAACTGCGCCACCGGGACTGACTTTGATAATGACGAATAAAAATTATCTCAATTCCAGGAGCGAGAAAAGGCAAAGCAATGAGTGCATCACCTATCCAAGAGTTCTACAGGGGGAAGCACATCTTCATCTCGGGAGGCACGGGATATATGGGGAAGATTCTGGTGGAGAAACTGTTGCGGTGAGGCTTTTGTGTTATGGGTAATGAGGTTTCAAAACAAAACGGATTCTGCATTACATACATCCCTTGCCTTTATCCTATATTACAGGGGTGCCCAACCTTTATAGAAGAAGATCTACTATAAAGTCTGAGATAATCAACGTGATCGACCGGTCGATCGCGATCGACTGGTTGGGCAGCCCTGCTATATTAGCTTATGTTGCTATTGGGTTACCCTCCATTCGCTGGGAATCGTACCAGCTACCCACATTAACCTCACCCAGCCTGGGTAAGGCCGATTCTGGTAAAACAGCTTCCGCATTAAATAATTAAAAACATGATCTCTGAGAAAACAGGAATTAAAGGACTGACAAGATTTTCCTGCTCATAGAGGTTTAGCTACAGAAAAAGTTTTTGAAACCAGGTAAACTCTTTAAAGACCCCGAGTTTTTTTCAGTTTATCCAGGTTTCCTGCTTACATAAGTTCTCTTTATCCAGGTTTCCTGCTTACATAAGTTCTCTTTATCCAGGTTTCCTGCTTACATAAGTTCCTTTACCCTTTTACCCAGGTTTCCTGCTTACATGAGTTCTCTTTATCCAGGTTTCCTGCTTCATAAGTTCTCATTTATCCAGGTTTCCTGTTTACATAAGTTCTCTTTATCCAGGTTTCCTGCTTACATAAGTTCTCTTTATCCAGGTTTCCTGCTTACATAAGTTCTCTTTATCCAGGTTTCCTGCTTACATAAGTTCTCTTTATCCAGGTTTCCTGCTTACATAAGTTCTCTTTTTCCAGGTTTTCTGCTTACATAAGTTCTCTTTATCCAGGTTTCCTGCTTACATAAGTTCTCTTTATTCAGGTTTCCTGCTTACATAAGTTCTCTTTATCCAGGTTTCCTGCTTACATAAGTTCTCTTTATCCAAGTTTCCTGCTTACATAAGTTCTCTTTACCCAGGTTTCCTGCTTACATGAGTTCTCTTTATCCAGGTTTCCTGCTTACATAAGTTCTCTTTATCCAGGTTTCCTGTTTACATAAGTTCTCTTTATCCAGGTTTCCTGTTTACATAAGTTCTCTTTATTCAGGTTTCCTGCTTACATAAGTTCTCTTTATCCAGGTTTTCTGCTTACATAAGTTCTCTTTATTCAGGTTTCCTGCTTACATAAGTTCTCTTTATCCAGGTTTCCTGCTTACATAAGTTCTCTTTATCCAAGTTTCCTGCTTACATAAGTTCTCTTTACCCAGGTTTCCTGCTTACATGAGTTCTCTTTATCCAGGTTTCCTGCTTACATAAGTTCTCTTTATCCAGGTTTTCTGCTTACATAAGTTCTCTTTATCCAGGTTTCCTGCTCACATAAATTCTCACATTTGACCATATCGGAAATAGAATGTAGCGTGAAAACCACGTTGAACACACCAGTTTTCGTAAGTTGGCTGAAGTTAATCAGTGACCTGCAAGGTGAAGACTTGGGGGCTGACACTTAGATTACACCTTCGTGATGCTCGCTAGTACCGGGGGCACAAGTAAGGATGGGTTTGACTCGCTTCTGACATTAGGTACACCCTTAATTTTCCTGCCAATGGAAGGTAAACCTTGATATTAAAGGCAAAAACTAAGTATGAAAAACTTCAACATTACAGTTGTCAACTTTCATCAAAATTATGTCTTCATAGGTCTTGTCATGAGCTGGAGAAGATTTATCTCTTGGTGCGGGAGAAGAAAGGAAAATCAACACGGGAGCGGTTTGCTGAAATATTTGACTGTATCGTGAGTATATTAATTTCTCGAAATAAATAGCAAACATTTTTTATAGGTTACTAGCCGTTTGCCCGTGCTTTGCAACGGGACTAAATTTCAAATTTACTAAGGCATGGCCGTACTGCTGGACAGCAATGCCTTTTTGAACTTTTTATAATTTTTCTGGACAAAGCGATAATGGTTTTGGGTGGGTCAATTCTGAGACATTTTTCGCTATCTCTTACCGTTTTGGCTAAACAACTCCGGACAAACAAACAAACAAACATAGGTAGGTAGGTAGGTAGGTAGGTAGTCCTTTTTTCTGTTTTATATTGTATAGAGATATCACCATATTTGTTTTAATCATTAAAGTGATGCTTTGCTAAAAATACGGAAGACTTGGGACTCAAACCACCGACCTATATGTTACAAGTCCTCTACCTGAACGATTGAGCAACTTTTCAAATAGGACTATTAATTACAATGGAATAGACTTTTATTGTTGTAACAAATCCAAGAGGATAGTTATTTTTGATATTTGATCGATAAGATTAGCGTCATATTTGCAGTAAATTATTGATTTTGTCAAAATTGACCTACCCTCTCTCACACGGTAAAATGTACACGGTAAATTTTAAAATATAAAATAAACAAGTAGTAATGAGAATGGTCACAGGGTGTTCACTTTTAACTTCCTGGATAATGAATAAATGGATCTGATCAAACAGACAAGCATATATACACTGCTATTATGGCTGGCAAGACCTTCTTGGCGGAAAAAGTTACAATGTTTGCGCATTACTTCCAAATAATTTCTAATATTGAAACTTTTTTTTTTTTTACAGATAATATTTTTCTGCCATTTGCAATCCAGAGGGCAAAGTACTCAGAATACTTGTGCAATTTCCTCTCTGGATTACAAGTGACATTTTTTGTATTGTGTTCTTTTTTTTCTACTGCTGGACACTATGTTTTGAGTTAACATAGGGAGTTCTTAAGAAGCATCAAAGACATCTCATTTTCATGTTTAACAGATATTCGACACCCTAAAACAAGAACAGCCAGGATTCCTCTCTAAAGTGGACCTTGTATGCGGCGACTGTTCCAAGAAGAAGCTGGGCATTTCAGATGACAATCTGGAGCTGCTACGGGCCAAAGTCAACATCATCTTCCACACAGCTGCCATTGTCAACTTCGAAGCCTCTCTCACAGAGAGTGTCCGATCCAATTTATGTGCGACTAAGGAATTCGTACAGCTGGCAACCACGTTTCATGTTCTCGAGGTAAACATATTGACACCCCCCTGAACTATTTTTAGAAAGTAAATGAACAATTTTGCGCCAAGTACATGAAATGGATTGTCAAGTCTGATAAAATAAATGATAATAATAATATCGCCTTTTTTATACTGCCCGATAAGGACTATTAAAGTCCCATTATTCCAGCAGTAAGCCCAAGACATAGTATTATGTGGTAAAAATCCCAAATGGGAGGATAACTTGGAGGATATTTATAAAGTAAATGAACAATTTTGCACCAAGCACATGAAATGGATTGTCAAGTCTGATAAAATAAATGATAATTGAATGGGTGAGTAGAAGAACCAGGAATGTCAAAAATCGATTTTTTTTTCTTCGTAGAATAAGAAGGACTGTACTCTTTTCTATCATCTCTGTGAATATGAAGGAGAAATTCCCCTTAAAAGTATAATTTTTTTCGATTTTAAAGAGGGGGAAGCGGAAAAAAAATCTGATATAAAACAAGGAATGTAACAAAATCACTGACCATTTTTGCTAGCGGTATTAGTACCTAGTTGTGAGAATCTTGTCGAATAACAAGGAATGTAAAATTTAATTTTATTATACTCATTAGCATCAGGAAAGCAAAAATAACACAAATCTTATTTCTGCTTTCCTGAAAAGTCGATTTTTGACATTCCTGGTTCTTCTACTCACCCATTCAATTAACACAATTGGTACAGACAAAAAAATACTACATATTAGGTCGAATATTCATAGTTTCTATTGTAAACGGACACTGATATCTGGAAAAGAAGATTTTGTTCGCAAATCAGATGGATTCCTCCGCTTATATTCTATCGAGACGATTTGCAAATTTTCTCTTGTTCATAATAATAATTCCGTGTCCGTGAGTTAGGTATTGATACCTAAGTCACGGTGGTGAGAGAATTGTATGGACGCCCAGATTCAGGTCGGGTTCTACGAAAAACACCTCCAAATCCTTTGGAACTAACGTTTTTCGTGTTTTTCAGGTGTTTTTTAGGTTAGGTGTTTTTCGTAGAACCCGACCTCAATGTCTAGGCTCCTTTCATGTCCATTGATTCTATTTGGTTTTAACATCCTGACCTGAGGTAGACAGGACGGAGGTTTTACCCTCCATTCGCTGGGAAATCGTACCAGCTACCCACATCAACCTCACCCAGCCTGGGTAAGGCCAGAATTGCCAGCCTCACATGTTCGGAGGGAACAGAATTTTCTGTGCGAAAAGTCTGCTCCAACCGGGAATCGAACTCAGGATCTCTGGACTACGGGCAGTAGTCCCAACCGTTACGCCATGGAGGCTGGCGTGATGTTAATTCTGACCAAATTTAACGAGCAAAGCTGGCTCTTGTTCACATAAACATGGGTAATTCTTATTTCAGACTTTTGTATTTGTTTCGACGGCCTATTCCAACGGATTCAGAGCGGATGTAGAGGAGAAGGTGTACCCGTCCACCTTCAGTCCGGATGAGGTGATTCGTCTGTGTGAGTCCGAGAGTGAGGAGAGACTGGCTGAGCTAGCTCCGATGTGAGTTTAGATAATAAGGTCAAGGAATAAATAAAATAAATATAATATTAATTTATATATACGGCCGTGTGACGACTACGTCACTTGACTACAAAGTCCGGCTTTCTGGACATTTTTTTTTTAAAGTAATATGATGGGGGGTGTATTTATTCCATGGTTGGTATTATTATTATTATTATAGACTGGTTGGAGTTCCACAAGAGAAGCACCAATTATCACACCGATCTCTAATTAGATCTATTGTGACCAGTTGATTCTATCTGGTTTAACGTCCTGATTTGACGTAATCAGGACGGGAGTTTTACCCTCCATTCGCTGGGAATCGTACCAGCTTCCTACATTAACCTCACCCATCCTGGGTAGGGCCGGAAATGCCAGCCTCACGTGTTTGGAGGATTAAAGTGGACTTTGATAAAAATGGATTAAAGTGGACTCTGTTTTTCAATTTCAGCTTGATGAAAGGATTTCCCAACACATACACTTTTTCCAAACACCTGACTGAGAACCTCATGCTGCAATACAAAGACAAAGTTCCTATTGCAATTGTGAGACCATCACAAGGTACGTACGTGGTAGATCCTGTTACAAATTTAGGTACCTACTTATTTATAAAGGTTACCTAAGTGCCTAAGTCTCATTTTGATAGGAAGGAGGTGGGGGATAGAATGAAAGTTTCTAGATGAAATTAGCTCAGTGGTTAAGCACTCGCTTGCCATGCGGAAGGTCCCGGGTTCGATCCCCCGTGCTGACAAAAATTTGTATTCTTAATTTGGTTACAATTGTTTGTAAGGAATACCTTCCGGTGCGCTCGTGTTGACCCAGCACCTAATTGGGAAGTATTGTGTCACTTCTCGCCCATCAGAGGGGAGGCATACTACGGGATGGGTAGGCTACAACACAGACCACAAGCGTCTACAGTAGCTCCTGTTTCATGGCTACGAAAGAAAAACGGCTGTGAAACACTCATCTTAAAAAAAAAAATGTGCAGAGAGAGAGAGAGAGAGAGAGAGAGGGGGGGAGGGAGAGAGGAAAAAAACGCTTGCATACGAGTCTGCAACCATTGGGACATTTTCATCTTTACTATTCAAGGTCCAAAACCCAACTGACCAAATTTCGTATTGTGCGCATGACACATACCTTCTCTCTTCTCTCCCTCTACAATTCAATACTTCGCCATTGTGCGCATGACACACACTTTCCCTCTTCTCTCCCTTTACAATTCAATATTTCGTTACATAATTTCGTTACATAATTTCGTCACATAATTTTGGTTATGTGCCAGAGCAAAGACATGAAAATGTCAAAATAATAATATTAATCGAGTCCATTCAAACTGACTTGAAAATTATAAAGTTGTAGTCCACCAGTACTTAAGCTGAGAGACTGAAAGCAGAGAAGACCTAGTATGGCAGAAATATAACAGAGAGGTCTGCAACCAGCGAAACTTTCACAAACATACGATTCGATCCGTTTCGGTCATTTTTCAACAAAAATAAGGGGTTCTTTTGTTTTGAATTTTATGTCAGTCAGTAATAAGCCAAATATTTTTTGAAATAATGCTATGATGATTCGTAACACTCTTTAGAGAAAGGTAAGCAGCAGATGTTAATGCTCCAAGCATTTTCTATCACCTAAATCTCAGGGTCTCATTATTTTGTGGTCACATACTAGATTGTTTACAAGTCTAGCGTCGTTACCACATCGACTGAAAATGCTTGGTAAGTACCAATTCTAAGGCGTATCCATGTTTCTGATTTACTAAATTTATGTTTCTGATTTACAAAATCCATGTTTCTGATTTTCAAAATCCATGTTTCTTATTTACAAAATTTATGTTTCTGATTTACAAAATCCATGTTTCTGATTTACAAAATCCATGTTTCTGATTTACAAAATCCATGTTTCTGATTTACAAAATCTATGTTTCTGATTTACAAAATCCGTGTTTCTTATTTACAAAATCCATGTTTCTGATTTACAAAATGATTATTTTCAGTGACATCGATTGCATTCGAACCCACACCCGGCTGGATAGGCAACTACTATGGACCCACCGGCATTCTGTCTGCGGCCGGGGTAGGCCTCATGAGAACTTTCATGATGGACAAGCGGTGTGTCGTGGACATGGTCCCCTGTGATATGGCCATCAACCTTCTGGTTGCCATCCCTTGGAGGTGGAACAGACAGGCGCTGTTGAGGTAAGAGTGAAGACAGAGGCGTAGCCAGGGGGGGGGGGTTTGGGGGACAAACCCCCCCCTCCGAAATCCCTTCAAAACTTCCCCTCCGAAATGTAGATCTAGCTACGCCACTGAGTGAAGAGGAGAGAGGGAGGGAGAGGGGGAGAGAGAGGGGGAGAGAGAGAGAGAGAGGGAGAGACGGAGAGAGAGAAAACAGGACACTTGTCTAACATGGGGAGTGGGATTTCAACCCACAAAAATCCATCACTCTAATGTAAATAATAATAATAATGTTTATTATGTATTAAATTGTTGGTCTATCGTGTTCCTCTATAAGTACGGGGTGTACTTTTCAAGAACCTGTAGGCTTCTTCTTTTTATTTTTACTTTCTATTTTCTCAAGTTGTAACCTAATATTTTGTTGTTTGTTTTCATTTAGGAAGGAGAGAAACTATTCTTATCATTGACGAAGATGAGGGAAAACCGTCCTTTCAGTAGGATTTTCCACCAATCATAGCGTATCATATCGCGATATAGGCTCTCGTTTCAGAGAGCACTCTCATAATCCCCAAATCTCCCTTTCAACCGTCACACAACGCACTCTGATTGGTTCTTTTGTTCAAATTAATAAATCAGAGTGCGTGGTGTGACGGTTGAAAGGGAGATTTAGGGATTTTGAGAGTGCTTTCTCGAACTAATCCTTGTTATCTAAGCATATTTTGTACCTAGGCCCTAAGAAAGGAGTTAATTGAGACAAAAGACATTTAATAATGATATCACCTTATTTATACTGCCCGATCAGGACTATGAAAGTCCCATTATTCCAATAGTAAGCCCGAGACATATTATTATGTGGTAAAAATCCCAAATGGGAGGATAACTTGTCTTGTCCCGGCTGGGTTTCGAACCGACGACATCTGGATTCTCTGGATTCACAGAGTGCCACCTTTACCTTTACGGACAGACCGGGATTTAATGGATTTGAATTTGACATTACGAACAAACTTCGAGTGGATTTGGCGTTTATAAGTATTGATCTTTTTTTATTGGACACGAAGCTCTTGTTAAGACATAACTTCTCTTCTAAGCACACGATAATGAAGTTCTTAATGTGACCCTGCAGACATGATATAATATTATGCAAGACAGTAAAATTATTAAGAGGTTTGAAATGACAGCGCTAGAAGCATGGGGGGGGGGGGTGGTCTCGACAATACGTGCCATTCGTCACGATGATGACTTACTTTTATGGCGAGAATGTCATTGAGGGATGGTCTGGAAACTAACTCTCTTGCCAGGGTAAAGCATGCGATGTGACAGTTAGGAAGGGATAATGAATACGAGTGTGAAATGTATTACTGTAGGTGGGACCGTACATCATCTAGTTGCACGGTAGTGCTGCACGCCAAGTCCTGGCCCGACATAATATGTGCGTGGTGCACACTACATGTCTTGTACGGAAAACGGTTCAGGGTAGCGCAAAATTTTGAGCGTTCCGATCCTACCCTCTGCATTATTTTTTTCTAATTTGGTTGAGTGCATGACCACTAGTAATGACGGCACTCAAACAACTAAGGAATGTAGAAATATAAAGTCTATTATCTAATTACCTTTTTTACCTTTTATATTTGTTACATAATACCATAATACCAATAATAGTTAATACAGTAAAAAAATAACATTCAATTATATTTTTACTGTATTAACTATTATTGTATGTACTTTTGTTCATTTTTGTAAATTATTGATGTCAAATACAACATTGCCTATTATTACAAATTACAAAATTACAAAAACTACAAATAATAAAGCTGTCTGTCACGGGTTGGCGCGTCAACGGTTACAAATGCTAGAGACTTGAAATTTGGCACGCAGGCCCGTCGTGCATCGCGTGCTTATGGTTATAGGATACTACGTGCCGATTTAGGATAAAAAAATCTGGTGTAAACATCACACGACTTTCCTTATCATATTAGGAATGGGAACAGGACCAAAAGCCACTGGTGACTCAAAGGTAACAGTCAGCTAAAAATCAAAGCCAAATTCGTAATCAGCACCTCAAAATCATTGGATTTGATATGTCACAATCCCCATCTAGGATGAATAATAAAAAAGTTAGTCTGAGCGGGTCCCCCCCAAAATACCGGTAAATTGGGGCCGAGGTCCAAAAAGTTCAAGATATCAAAAAAATGATAAGAAGAGACCCCTATTATTTTTTTAATCTAAGAAAATGTTGTTCTGTAACTTTTTTTGTATCATTAACCAATTCAAAGAAGCGGCGCTTGCGGCCAATATTTGCGGCCCTGCGGCCGCATTTTGCGGCCGATTTCAACCAAAAGTTTCGTGGTTCGTCTGGTGTATAAAATTGATTTGCATACCAAATTTCAAGTCTCTAGCTCTTACCGTTCTTGAGATATCCTGTTCACAGACAGACAGACAGACAGACAGACAGACAGACGCACGGACCAATGGCTAAAAACAACTTTTTTGGTATCCTGAGGCTATGATTCGTCCAGAAATGTGAAAAACTGGGTAGGTCAAATTTTCGACGAATACAATACTTTCCTTATTATAGGATAAGGAAAGTAAAATAGATGGGCGAAAAAAAAAAGTTTTGTTAGCTTTTTACTTAAAATTTGTTATTCTTTGTCTGTCCCGGTAGCTCAGTGGTAAAGGCGGAACTCTGTGAATCCAAAGATTCCAGAGGTCGTGGGTTCGAAACCCAGCCGGGACAAGACAAGTTATCCTCCCATTTGGGATTTTTACCACATAATAATATGTCTCGGGCTTACTGCTGAAATAATGGGACTTTAATAGTCCTAATCGGGCAGTATAAATAAGGCGATATTATTATTTTTATTCGTGATTGCTATACATACATTATTTTTTATTCCAGAACTGTACAATCTTCCGAGAACCCTATACCTTGCACTAATACGAGATCAATCGCTCATCAAGGGATTGCGGTGTACAATTTCGTCTCAGGGAAGAGTAATCCTATCACTTATGAAGCCTTTCTAGAAAAGAGTACTCGATACCTGTACAAGGACCCTCCGGAGAAATGTGTAAGTTGGGTTCAACGTAACAGTAGTGAGAATAATTCTGTGTTCGTGAAAGGGACCGATACCTAACTTACATTAGTGTAAGAATTCTAACATGGTTGTCTATTAGATCTAGATCATCGGTTCCCAACCGCGGGCAGCTCGCTACTGGGCCGCGGATGCTGGTCGAAACTCAAGAAATAATATTAAAATAGTGCAAATTAAAAATATTATTAGACCCCCAAGTTAAAAAGGTTGGGAACCGCTGATCTAGATCAATATGCCTAAGATCTTTCCACCAAATGTAAAAATTGGATTACCGATTAAGATTTTAGCGCCCTCGTAAGTTTTCAAGACTATGGTACTATTCTCGCTCATAAGCAACTTAGATGTTAAGTCTGACCATTAACGAGTAAAGCTAACTTTAAAGTATAAGCAAAAGGTTACCTGAACTATCTTATACGCGCCTGTTATTTAAGTTATTTATGCAATGTGCAATATCTTTCGTAGAGGCGAAAGTATAATAATTATTTAAATGGAGGATGATAGATGAAGATGATCGCAAATCATTGTTAATGGGGTGTTTATTCTTTACTAGAGTCGATTAATTTATTTATTTTTTAATACGACAATAATATTTTTTTAGTTTATTGTATTATATTGTATTATAGTCTGGCTGGGGGACTATAAACAGGGAGTAGACCAGCATTGGCTTGGTTCTGGGGGCCCTTGTCAATTATTAGCCTCCTTGTAAAGACAGAGGTAGAAGTGCTAAGCCATTCCTCCACTGTCTGGCTACCATCGTTCACGATGACGCCACCCTATGATGATTGTATTATTAATGTATTAAAAATGACGTTGTTCAACTTGGCTAAATGGTTTTTATTCCAGCTGTGGTCTCTGATATTCATTACGACCGAATCCCTGCGCGTGTACAAACTTCTCCACCTGTTGCTACACCTGGTCCCAGGACATGTGGTGGACACCTATCTGAGACTAGCTGGCAGGGAGCCCAGGTGAGTTGCAGCGATTTCCACTACACACTCGTACGTGTCAAACTTTAAATTCTCAATAATCAAATTTCAAATGAAAATATGTCCGATTATTCTCACTTCTAACCAGGCGTTCCCAGGCACGGCCGGTGTCGCGAACGCGAGGTGTTTTTAATTACTAGAATTAAATATTTAATTAATAACTTTTGCAAACAAATGACAGACATTTTAACTTTAGGAAATAGGCCTAAAGTGTTGCAATTGAGACGCCGACGAGGGCGGAAGTTCAAGTTTTCCTAGAAGCTGCACCGACTAGAGGTGTGGCAAGTAATTTAGACTCCGACTAGAGGAGTACCGAGTTCATTAGTAGTTTCAATAGAGTGACATTTAGATATTTGATTAAATTAGTGAAGTTAAATAGTAGTGATTCAAATAGTCAATCTTTCATTTTGATATAATACAAAGTAATTTTATTATAGTCTGATTTTTGCAATAGTGCATAATCTAGTAAGATAAACAGTTTTGCCAAGTGACATTGATTCGCCTTAATAAACCTATTATCTATGTTTAATTCATAACTATATAAGTACATTGTGAAAGTAATAAATATATAACCAAAACATTTAGAATCCCCCCTTTAGATCCACAAACAATTAGTTTTTATTTTCTCTGTCGTTATCTTCCACGTGTTCGCACCAGGCGAATTCACGACAGAAAAAATTTTTGGTAGCAGAGCGTGGTTACAATAAAACTACTATAATAAAGTTTTAATAAAGTGATCTAAACATAATTTCAATAGTTTTATCGTAAAAAGTACGAGGAAAATCAATATTTTTTGAAGTTAGAAACCGAACTACTTCCCGGTGCAGTATATCGTCAAAGGCATAGTTCACGCAAGGGATTCTGGGATTACCAGACGCAAGGACGCCAGCCTTCAATATTCATGCGCGCGTTGGCAGACATCTTGTAATCAGAGCTACAGCAACAGCAGCGCTAGAGAGAGGATAGCGGCAATCTAGTCAACCCGGTTGAGAAGTGAAGTTGCACACAGAACATCTTTTCAAAACAGCTGATAAGTTGCTAATTATTATTTTTAAACTTCTCACTTTTCTTTTGTTTATTGTTTTGATCGAACATTCAATTTAATTAGAGACTCTTTTAAAGTGTTTAAGTCAAAGGAGAAAAACACTTAAGGTGTTACCACATTTTATTAATTATTATGATGACAATTCAATTTAGTATTATGCTATAACTAGATATTATTATTATTATTCAATTAGGATTAAAGTATTTTAAGCCTTTAATAATTTGAGTTAGTGAGTAGCTTGATTTAATGATCCTTTTATATTTATCTACAAATAAAGTATCTACGTAGATTCTTTACTTACTTATTTAAATTTAGTAGTACCTATTGTCGTAGGAAATAGGTTACCCGGTACAATTTTTTAGCATCATAAAAACAACAGTCAATAGTAATTGAGTAATTTCTTATTACTTATTAGATACTACGTAGGTAGTTAGCTAGCCATGAATTAGTAAGTATGTAATTTTTATTAGCCTGATTATTCTAAATTTAGTTAACATATTGAAATATTTTTCTCCCTTATTTTTTTCCTTATCTTAGATTATAATGGCTTCAGTTACTGTTTTAAAACGTAACTTTACTAGAAGTAAAAATCAACTTAGTAAGGTCGAATCTACTGTATCAGAGATACACGTAATTCAAAGGTCTGCTTTCACTGAAGGTTTTGTGAAAGCCTCAATCAGTCAAATTAATTATGTTAAAGAGATATTAGCCCTTTATGTCACTAGAAGAGATTTGTTAGAAAATGTTATAAGTGAAAATGAGTCAGAATTAGAAAGCCTAGACACAACAGCTAACGATGAGCTGCATGATAGATTGACCCAGGAGATTTTAGAAGTAGAGGCTAGGATAGCTGATTATGAATCCGTGAAGTTAGGAATTGATCGTCAGTTGGAAAGCAAAGAAAAGGAAAATGAGCGTAAGTTTTTGCTCGAAAAACAGGAGTTAGAATATAGAGATCGTATTAAGCTAGAAGAACTACAAATTCAGAAGATGGAATTAGAGTTAGCCAATCCTAGTGTCCAAAGAGCTCAACCAATGGACAGCTCCAGTTATAGTTTTCTGCCAAAGGTAGAACTTATTAAATTTGATGGTTCGGAACCCGAGAGGTACAGTGAGTTTTGGGAATGTTTTGTCCAAATCATAGATAGTAAGACAAATATTCCTGATAGTCTAAAGTTACAATACCTCAAAATGCAGCTTACAGGTAAAGCGTCTAAATTGTTAGATGGTGTAAAAATGACAAGTGCTAATTACAAACTAGCAAAGGAAATATTGCACGAAGCATATGGTAGCGAAGTCATTGTTGCAAATAAACTTTACAATGACATAGTGAAAATGACACTTCCCTCTAACAAAAAGGAAGATGTTCACAAGTTTTATACCGAGCTAGAAGTAAAACTTAAGTTGTTAGAGAATTTAGGAGATGTAGTAGAGAACAAAATTTTAGCTTCCGTGGTGTACAATAAATTGACCACAGGCACCCAATATAAGTTAGTAGAAAAAAATGGGGAAAATATATCTGTAGAGATCATTAGGAAACAAATGAAAGATGAGCTTAAAGTAGAGAATGTCATGAAGTCTCTAGGCTCCACGGAAAAGTCTAACACTGCTAGGTCAGGTGAGTTTCAATTTAAATCACCCATTACTCCTATGAGATATGAGAAGAAACCTTATACCGCTGAGTCTCTATTAATAGTAGATAGACAACAGCATAAGAACAGTGGTATAAAAAATTCTAGTCCAAACACAGTTAGACGTAATAATAATTATAAATGTGTTTTTTTGTGAGGGAAATCACTTTAGTGATGAGTGTCAGACTTATTCTACTCTGATTGAAAGAAAAAAGAAACTAAATGGGCGTTGCTATATTTGTCTGAGCTTATCTCATCCTACTCGTGATTGTAAAAATTATACCAAGTGTTGGCACTGTGGAAAAATTGGACATCATTATAGGGCACTTTGTCCAGACAAGTTTTCTAAAGGTCATGGACCTGATAAGCATTCAGAAAATAGAAATTGGGACCTCATAAGAAACAAACCTAGGTCTAACTCTGCATCCAGATCTAGATCTGTGCGTGATAAGAAGGTAGATATTAGTACTAATAGTGCATTAACAGGCCAGGAAAATGTGCAAGAGTTTTCCGCTACAACGGTATGCGCCGTAAATACTGTAGTTTTTATGCAAACTGCTGTACTTCATGTAAAAGGCAAGAATAGCAATGAAACTATTAAAGTTCGGGCTATTTTAGATACAGCTAGTAGCCATTCGTACGTAAGTGAAAGGCTGCAGAAGTTACTGGGATTAGAAACTGGTAAAGTAATGCCAATGAATGTTTATACATTTGGGGCTTTAGAACCCAAGCACATGAAAGCTCCAGAAGTGTCTCTAGACATGGTTACAAGTGATTCAAATTTTGAACTGAAATTATTGGTAGTACCTACAATTGTTAGTGCTGATAATAAACTATTATGTGACCGGGAGTTCATTAGGAAGTTAAATGAAAACTATAGCTTAGCTGACCGGTACTTATTAGATAATCCTGAAATGCAGTTTGACATACTCTTAGGAGTTGATTATTATGCCCAGTTTTTCTTGCCAGAGAAAATTAAAGTGAAAGATAATTTGTATCTGTTCAACACTGTATTTGGATACGTATTTAGTGGAACCACCACAGAAAGTAAGATATCAGACGATCAAAATATCGCTTCTTCTTCTTTGTATGCTAGAACTGAGATAGGTTTAGATTCAACCGATGATGTACGTAAGTTAAGGGAATTGCAAACCATCGGAATAAAGGACAATTGTTCTACTGTAGATGACGATCTTGCCTTGCAGACTTTTGAGTCTAGTCTGCAATTTAAAGATTGTAGATATTATGTAGATTTCCCATGGAAGAATGATACTAGAGACGTTCAGTCTAACTACGGCTTAGCCATAGGGAGACATTGGTCAAAACAATATGTGTCTTCCCTACGTGAACGGAAAGTCACCATGTTTCGTCAGGGTAAAGGGACGAGAGTAGAACCAAAATTAGGCGACGTTGTTTTAATTAGAGAAGGTAAAACAAAACGATCAAATTGGCCGTATGGTATAATACGGAAACTCTACTATAATCGTCATAATAAAGTAGGTACCGTTGATGTTCAAGTTTCCAATGGTAACATAATTACTCGTCCTGTTAGCTCCCTCTACCCAATGGAAATGGACAAAAGGTTACTGAGGAACAATTAATATTCCTGAAGATTTATATATTTACTTGTATGTTCATTATCCTTATTATTATTATAAAATGTTATTTATTGATTTTTATTTCTCTGAAGAAGTTAAATTTTTTTATGTTAAAACTTTCCAATTTTCAGAGATTCGATAGCAGTTTATTTTTCTTTTCATAGGTATGTCATGAAATATTTATGTTCAATATTTTTGTGTTTAAAAAAATAAATTAAAATGCGGTCTACTGTTGTACTTCAAATATGTTAGCAGTCCAAGCAATCATAAGTAATTATGAATATTAAGTACTTTCAAGTTACAGAAGATTATTTTAGCTGTTTATAAAACCAATGTTTATTAGTACTTTATTCTGTAGGTTATTATGATATTTATTTCTCTCTTATAATTCTTTTTCCTTTTATGGGGGGGAATGTCGCGAACGCGAGGTGTTTTTTAATTACTAGAATTAAATATTTAATTAATAACTTTTGCAAACAAATGACAGACATTTTAACTTTAGGAAATAGGCCTAAAGTTAGTTGCAATTGAGACGCCGACGAGGGCGGAAGTTCAAGTTTTCCTAGAAGCTGCACCGACTAGAGGTGTGGCAAGTAATTTAGACTCCGACTAGAGGAGTACCGAGTTCATTAGTAGTTTCAATAGAGTGACATTTAGATATTTGATTAAATTAGTGAAGTTAAATAGTAGTGATTCAAATAGTCAATCTTTCATTTTGATATAATACAAAGTAATTTTATTATAGTCTGATTTTTGCAATAGTGCATAATCTAGTAAGATAAACAGTTTTGCCAAGTGACATTGATTCGCCTTAATAAACCTATTATCTATGTTTAATTCATAACTATATAAGTACATTGTGAAAGTAATAAATATATAACCAAAACATTTAGAATCCCCCCTTTAGATCCACAAACAATTAGTTTTTATTTTCTCTGTCGTTTCTTCCACGTGTTCGCACCAGGCGAATTCACGACAGCCGGTGCGAAAATGCTGCCACATAAACCGGACTAAAATGAGATTTATAGAGTCGCTCTATCTAAAGAGTTTGAGTTTGTTTACCATGCTGGGATCAATTTATTGAATAATACGAGTTTGTTGTAATTTCGAACACTCTAACTAAAAAAATTTATACGGTCGTCTGCTGGTAATTCAAAAAGGAAAAGCAGGAAAATCAACGGTGTTATTGTTAGCAATGCCTTTTAAATCGCCCTTGCCTTCATCTTAGCTCACGTTGCTATTGGGGTCGGCATTGTTCAAACTCATGGTTGAGGTTCGTAGGGTGGAGTACGTTTTTTATGGCTGGATGCCCTTCCTAACGCCAACGATTCTATTTGATTTTAACGTCCTGATCAGGACGGGGGTGTTACCCTCCTCTTAAAAAGAAAAAAAATAATATCAAATTGTTGGCTGCTTTTAGGGATTTCATATTCCTTCCAATAGCATCGAAAGTCGTGACAGATGTTTTAGCAACCACTGAAAATTCCCCAGCTACTGACATTCACCTCACCCAGTCTGAGTGAGGCCGGAATATCCGCAGAACATCAAGGCTTGCAACCTTCCCTCAATTGACCTTCGAATACAGTAAATTCATATTGCGTGTGACGTGTGATAAATCAACTTGGGAACATTAAAAATTCAAAACTATGGAAGTTCGTGAGTCTGAAAATTCCTAAATTCTAAACTTAGGTATGAGAAAACTTTTTTGTACCGAAAGTTACCTAAAATAGGTATGCTGTATGTTGGTAACCAAACAATCTACTCACTCATATGTTATGTGTATTCTATTGTACACACAAAGTCTGTGTAATTCTATTGTAGACAGAAAATAATATATTAAGTATATTCTATTATATACTATACACGAAGTCTGTGTAATTCTATTGTAGACAGAAAATAATATATTATGTGTATTCTACTGTACACACAAAGTCTGTGTGATTCTATTGTAGACACAAAAGAATATATTATGTGTGTTCTATTGTACACACAAAGTCTGTGTAATTCTATTGTAGACACAAAATAATATATTATGTGTATTCTATTGTACACGCAAAGTCTGTGTAATTCTATTGTAGACACAAAATAATATATTATGTGTATTCTATTATACACACAAAGTCTGTGTAATTCTATTGTAGACACAAAATAATATATTATGTGTATTCTATTATACACACAAAGTCTGTGTAATTCTATTGTAGACAGAAAATAATATATTAAGTGTATTCTATTATACACCCGAAGTCTGTGTAATTCTATTGTAGACAGAAAATTAAGTGTATTCTATTGTACACTACGAAGTCTGTGTAATTCTATTGTAGACAGAAAATAATACATTATGTGTATTCTACTGTACACACAAAGTCTGTGTAATTCTATTGTAGACAGAAAATAATATATTAAGTGTATTCTATTGTACACACGAAGTCTGTGTAGTTCTATTGTAAACACAAAATAATATATTATGTGTATTCTATTGTACACACAAAGTGTGAGCATTTCTATTGTAGACACAAAATAATATATTATATGTATTCTATTTTACACACAAAGTCTGAGCATTTCTATTGTAGACACAAAATCTGAGTATTATATTGTATAATTCTATTATAGACACAAAATATTTGTAAACTATAGGTAGATCATTAGGATTTTTCTTTCTTCTTTTTTTTTCAGAATGATTAAAATCTACAATAAAATGAAGAAAATAACTCTCCTATTCAAATCGTTCACCATGTCCAAAATATGTGTAAAGTATAGGTAGATCATTAGGATTTTTCTTTCTTCTTTTTTTTCAGAATGATTAAAATCTACAATAAAATGAAGAAAATAACTCTCCTATTCAAATCGTTCACCATGTCCCAGTGGAACTTTGACGACGCACGCGTGCAGACCCTGTGGAGGGACCTGGCTGCACGGGATCAGGCCCTGTTCCCGTTCAATGTCAGACACCTGGACTGGGACAGCTACGTGGAAAGCAACTCCCGCGGCATAAGACTCTATGTTCTGCACGACAAGAATGAGCACAGCGCGTACGCCAAGCGGAGATACTTGATGTAAGTTTATTAGAGACAACCTCAATCAAAAGGGTTGGGTGGAAGAGATTGCCTAAGGCAATAACCCTGCCCTTTAGTTAGGACATACTCGTATATTATGTATATATTTTTTTTTTCTTTATTTTTTCTTATTTTATATTGTACTTTAATTTGTAATTATTTGTATTGTATATAATACAAGCGGGCTGTCACCCGCTTTGCGGGCCGAGGCATGGCCGTGAAAGCAAAAAATCCTTTTTCGCCAATGGCAGGTGTTGTAGTGGGAATTTCGAAAAATCCCGTCTTATTGCACATCTAGACTATAAGACAAAGCTACCTACCAAATTTCAGCTTCCTAGGACTTACGGTTTGGGCTGTAGAGCGATGATCAGTCAGTGGTCAGTCAGTCAGTGTCTTTGACATTTATATATTAAGATGTCCTATTTATAAAGTGTAAAATAAAAAATAATAATAATAATTTAAAAAAAAAATCATAATTCATTAACAAAATATTGGTTCTTCAGAATTCCTTTCTGACCTATTTATTTTATACTGTCTCTTTTATGCTGTCTCAACAGATACGGCGTATAAGTTTCTTATGTCAAATAATTTTTCTATAGTTAAAAAAAGTTACCATACATGTTTTAATTACTTTCGCGATGTCACATCTCCTCAAACTCGCTTTACAAAATCTTTGCTGAAACCGGGACTTGAACCACCGACCTCCAGGTTACAAATCCGCCGCCTTATCGATCAAGCTACTGAGGTCGGTTAATTTTCCTATAGAATCAAAGAATACTATCTGAAATGACGTAAAATAATTAGTTATTGAAACGTAAGATTTGATAGACAATCGATTCCAGTACAATATTTTAGAAATGAGTAGTTTAGTAAGTGAAAGTATAAATTAAAAAATATTTTCATTGATTCCAGGTTACGAGTGGCCAACGCCATGCTTTGGACCTCATTGACGTCAGCTTTCATTTACGGTCTATCCAACTTCATACCAAGAAGTAAACTTTAACAGGCAAACTTACCTCCGGAATTTTTTCTTCTTGGAACGAAGGAGAAGGTGGTTGAGAGTGAGATGACATCTCCGCCTTGTGAGGTTTCTCATCACTTTTGTGTTGACTGAAGTTATCAAAACTGAAACAAGTCAAGTTGAACACAAGAATAAATTAATTTAAATATATTAATTTATTATGTAGTAAAATTATTTTTTTATTTTGATCTCAGTATTATATATTATTATTTACTAACATAACTTTATACACTATGCACAATATGCACATTCTCTTTATTGGCTACCAATTTATGCGCGTGGTCATACAAACAAAACAAAATTGTTACAATAAAATAAATTGTTTTCAAACTAACTCAGAAGAAATTTATGCATAATATTTGTAAATCGTACCGGTGACTGTCATGGGCAGTGCTGTCGCTATGACCATTATCTCTCGGTGATTCTCTGTCGCTATGATCATTATCTCTCGGTGATTCTTCACACTCGCAGCTCCCACGCCTCAACGTGTGGCCAACTTCTTCACCATATTGGTCACTCTCTATGTTTCCGGTAATTTCTGAGCCATACTCAAGGTCCTCTCTACTGTGATCATCTTCATCATCAGAATATGCTGGGGCAGGACTCGAGGCCGATATGTTTATCTGAGGCGCTTTGTAATTTTCTGTGACGATTTCAAGTTCATCAGTTTCATTATTTGGAAATAACTTACGAACTTTTTCTTTCAAGTCATTAATTTTATCAGAATTACTCTTCAAGTGCATTTCATCGTGTTGAGTCATATCACTTGCTTCAGGATGGCTGTCAAAGTTGTAAACAATGTGCTGAGTCATGTCACTTGTTTCCAGATATTTGTTCAAGTTTTCTTCAATGTGTTGCGTCACATCGCATGGCTCTGTTTTGTACACAACACGCTCGTCACTCTTGTTCAGATTACGAGCAGGATTGGAACTTTCTGACGTGAAAATTTCACATTCTGAGGAATTTAACTTTTGTGTTGTTTTTCCTTCAATCCTTGAACTGTTGACCTCAAATTTGTTTTCATGTTGTGCCTCATTGGCGTGATGGTCAGTAATAGTCCGTCTGGAATCTTCATCTCTTGTACGAGTGAGAGTTTCTGAAAATTGGGTCATTATAATAGGTTCATTCCGTTGAATCATTGATCCTGCATATTTTGCACCTGGAAAGTTATTAATATCACAATTATTTTTTTCGAAGCACTCATTGAAACTAAAAATCTCTTCTAAAGTTTTCTTTGTTTCTCCTCCACCTTTTTGCTCATTATTATTTTCATCTGAAAAATCTGTAACATGGTCATCAATTCTATGAACATTAACCAAGGTAGATATGGAATTTTCTTTCGTTTTATCAATCACCGTGTTCATGGGACTTCTAGAGGTAGTTTTTATTTCTCTACCAACTGACTTGGTCTCTAACTTCACAACTTGTCTCAGACTTTCATCAGAATCTAAACTGAGGCTTCTGCCGAATGACAAACGGTTTGAAGAAACAGAGCGCTCACTCTGAAAGCTACCGATACTTTCTGCATCACTGTTGTCATTAGCAATAATGTTTGTATTTCCAATCCATGTATTCTCTTTCACACTTATTTTGTCTTCTAAATGAGAATTGTGAATTTCAAATTCTTTAGTCAAAGCTGTTCTTGGTTTGTTTTCTATTAACTCCTGATAGAAACTGTCAGACGGCAAATTGATTTTTCCTGCGCTCAAAGATTTTGTAGTTTCCTTTAAGATTTGTCCGTCTGAGATTTGATTGGGTACTCTATTCGGAATGCTTGGATTATGGACAATATTTTGAAAAGAATCCAGAAAATTGAGTTCCCCAGGAGAACTTTTAGTTGTACTGTTATTTTTATTAATCTCAGTTTGACTATTGTCATGAAGTGACTCATTTGATAGTTTTAAACTCATGCTTTTCAAACGTCTTTCTTTATGAAGTCCAGGAAGATCTGGTGAAATATTTTCTTTGCTTATTAATCTGGTGGAATAAAGTGCATTTATTGAACTGTTTTCAACATTTTTTCTGGAATTTTGAGAAAACTGACTGTGCCTGGAACCAATGGATTTCGCCTCCACACTATCTGCATTACCATGAGCCTCTTGCGTGTTTAGTGTATTGCGTGTAAAAAATGTGCGTTGTTTGAGGAAGAACTACAAGTTGTTTTGTAAACATCGTCTCGCTTATTCGAAATACTGTATATCTTTTCAAAATGTTTCGAACTAAAACTTTTCTCCGATATACTCTTGTTGGATTTCTGATCTCCGTTGGCGTGTAGGATTCTCATATTTTCTTCCTCAAGGGAGTCTGCTCTCAGTTCCGTGAACTTTGACCTGATGGAATGCACAGCAGCGCTGGGGCTGTCATCGTGTCGGATGATCCCGGGACTCCTGACCTCCACCATGTCCTCCTGGCTGGGCGACACACTAGGGTGGGCACAGCATCCGCACGTCAGAATCCTCTTCACGGACTTGACACTTCTCAACAGGGATCTTTGCGAGTGATCCACAGGCACAGCTCTTAGATTATTGTATTTGCTTTCACCATTTGTGTAGCCGTTGGGTTTCTCATTTATAGACTTGACGCTTTTCACATCTTCATCGTTTGGAATAATTTCGATGACTGGTCCACTAGCACGAGGTGGATCTTTTTGAAAACAGGTGACAAACATCATATCAGATTAACGTAGAAAATGATACACATGAACATTTTTATATATTATTATTTACTCTCGATAAGGTTTATAAAAAAGAAAGCGAAACCACGTGTAAGTCTAAAATATATAATTTACAGTACAAGGTACTTTAATTTTAAAATAGATATAATGTCAATATTTTTTTTTTTTTTTTGAAAAATAAATAGAGTTATTTAGCGCAAAATATATTATAAAAAAAGTCTCTCATGCACGCGTACTTTGACGAATAAAAAAATCACGCGCGCTTTTTTCCCACGAACCTGCATCACACTCCTTTGAAAAAAGCGTACTAAAAAAAATATCTAGTATAAAAAATGAAAATATTTCCTCGAATTTATGGACTGAAATTCAACGTCAAATGATGATTGCCGAGTGGATTGCATGTTGTGGATGTAGCTACACCGTACAAAGTGACGAACACCAGGGGATGATTTTCCGTAGAGTACACGCAAGGCTAGAGGACGCGGTGATATAGTACCTTATTACCTGGCGCAAGTTTTGGATGTTCAAGATGTCACACACAAGCTCGAAAAAAAAAAAAAAATTCAACAGACCTCAGTAGCTGGATCGATATGACGGCGGAGTCGTAACCTGAAGTTCGGTGGTTCGAGACCCTGGTGTGGCAAATATTTAGTAAGGCGAGTTTGACAAATATGGTAAATTGATAGGTAATAAGACTAATAAGTAATAAATGTATTGGTGTTCATTGAGAAGATAAGCTGATTTTTATTTAATTTATTTAGGATATTCTAAAAATATCAGTTGTGTCAAATTAAAAGTTCAAAATGACATGAGGGCCGGGTTAACTCTCTAATGACAGTGTTTTTAGAAAGAGCCGAATACGGATGGAAAAATCGTTTCAACCAACCAAATTTCTATGTTTTGGATGCTATTAAAAGCATCTCGCACGAATGACTTAATAGTTAAGCGGTACTTAAAAAAAGAATCTCGGACGTTTATCGGGTTTTAAATATTTTCAAAGAAGATCTAATGAATTCCGTGCTACCGTCACAGTCGATGGCACATTGAATAAACCAGGTCTACCACTGAAGTTGAGCAACGTCCAGTGAGGTTGGATGGTTGACCATTCAAATTCGAACACTCGTAATGCTGGATATTCCTGGCCTCACTCAGGCTAAGTGATGTTAATTTGAGTAGCAGGTGTGGGTTTCCAGCGAATTGATGTTAGATAGATTTATAAGATTTTATCTGCACGCTAAACATAATACATGTGTGGTACAAGGATATACACATATATAAAAAAAAAATAAAAAAAAAATCAAATAAAAAATTAATACAATACAAATACAAATGAGCAAAATGAAATAAATAATTAAACAATAAATATGTAGGTGAAAAAGACATGAAAATAGTTTTTTTTTTTCAACAAAGAAAACTTTAATTTTTATTTATATTTTTATTTACTAAGCGGGAATAACCCAATATACATAGTTACAAATCAATAAAATTAATTAATAATGTGCAACCATGTAAATATGCACTGTCTTATCTTTCCCAAACTTAAAATACGACACTGGGCCCCTGGTCATGGTGAAGTAATGAATAATAGACGAGTTCTGCTAGAACTAGACGTAGACTCAGCATGCAGCCTCATTTATTATTCACTCAAGACCACCCAGCTTTCCCCGGATTCTGATTGGTCATGACCTCAATTCCGCCTTCTCTGCGACCATACCGGACACGATGACAGTGAAATTCTTCGCCAAAGTGTCCTTAGACTGTGAATAGCACCGCCGTCATTTATTTTTTAGCATTCTTCCAGTCTTCACTGTTCGTCTTTTCAAAAAGGTCTTCAAATGGACAGTTATTTTTAGCATTATTTCAGTCTTCACTGTTCGTCTTTTAAAAAAGGTCTTCAAATGGACAGTTATTTTTAGCATTCTTTCAGTCTTCACTGTTCGTCTTTTCAAAAGGTCTTCAAATGGACAGTTATTTTTAGCAATTATTTCAGTCTTCACTGTTCGTCTTTTCAAAAGGTCTTCAAATGGACAGTTTATTTTTAGCATTCTTTCAGTCTTCACTGTTCGTCTTTTCAAAAGGTCTTCAAATGGACAGTTATTTTTAGCATTCTTTCAGTCTTCACTGTTCGTCTTTTCAAAAGGTCTTCAAATGGACAGTTTTTTTTTAACATTCTTTCAGTCTTTACTGTTCGTCTTTTCAAAGGGTCTTCGAATGGACAAACAAAACCATTGAAATGACACAAGGAAACTTCATTGGAAATTGGAGTGCCCTTGTTTCCTTATATTAATTTTTAAAGTTATTAAAGTTATCATATTTGTGTTAATCACTTTCGTGATACCACAACTACTCAAACTCGCTTTACTAAATCTACGCTGAAACCGGGACTTGAACCACCGACCTCCAGGTTACAAGTCCACCGCCTTATCGATCAAGCTACTGTGGTCGGATTCCTTATATTAATATTATCCTTGGCTTACAGTTAACTAAAGCGTGATGCGTTGATTTCTTGTAGTTATAAATTTCCAAATCCGAAAAAACAGCAGATCTGATGCAAAAATATAATAATTCATTTAATCATCGAAGAAAATATTTTTTCAAAAAATATACTTCTTTAGTTAAGTGTCAAGTGGTTAACGCGCTAGTCGGGTAATCCGGCTAGCGTAGGGATCCGTTGGTTCGAATCCCACCCAGTACATGAATTTTGACTCATTAATTTGAGTTTGTGAACACATAATAATAAGACACTGGCGGTTGGGCGGTAGGAAATGCTTTGAGCATTCACCTCGCCTGGTGGTTACCTTCCACTAAAGAGTGTTATTATTATTGACTCACAAAATCGTATTGATATTCTATGTAAGTAGCTATGTAATATATTTATGTTATTGTGTCACAACTTTAGTGGGTAGCACAGCATTGCGAACTAGTTATAGCATCATTAGCCCAAATATTTCAATGCTTTCTCGTATTAACCCCTGGTCGTTACTCATACAGTAGTAACTACTCATTTTTCCTCACAAGGTGTGAGTGGACCCCGGGCATCCTAGTATAGAGCAGAAAAATATCTATCCTGCTCGGGATGAAACTCCGGTTACCGTGAGTGCAAGTCTTGTACGCTACACCCTCGAGTAGGACAGTGGCGTAGCCAGGGGGGGTTTGGGGACAAAGCCCCCCCCCCCCCCCCCCCTGAAATTTCCAAGAAACCCCAGGAAAGATGAAATATACGTTAGGCGAGATTTCTGAACCCCTCAAAATCCCCATGAAATGTAGATCTAGCTACGCCACTGGAGTAGGATGACATGACTGCAGTGTTTTCAGTTAAGAGGGAGTACTAATTTAACCTGGTTTAAATCCCCCAGGAGTTTTCATGAAATCAACGTTAGTGTAAACACTGTAGGTTGAGGAAGACTGTAGGGACTGGCGAAGTGATGCATGTTCAAGACAGCGTTGTCTGCTGTTATTGAAGAACAAGACTACCCTATTGTTGTTTACTTTTAGTTTTACTTTGGCATTCATATTTGATAACACTGTCAAGAGCAGGCGCCGCCGGTGCTAAGGAGCTGCGGACAGCACCCCCAAATGAAAAAGAAAAATAGAGGATTTTCTCTAATCCTAGCTCGTACACAGTAAATAATCACACATTTCTAGAAAAATAATGCATAATTTTTAAGATTGGCATGGTAGACAAACTGAAGCTCTTTAGATACTGAAAGAGCGACTGTATAAATGAAATTTTAGTTGTGTTTATGTGGCAGCACCCCCAAAACATTTTCCCACCCGGCCGCGCCTGGTCAAGGAAGCTTTTCTGGAACCGGGAAGCGGGACTGTTAACCCTTTCGTCACAAGCGTGAACTACAGTTCACAGTCATGATTTTGGCGATTTTTTTTTTTAACATTTTTAATCTGTTACTGAAACTGGTTAAAATTATGGTTTTGTTTTTTTTTCAATTCTTGGGTGAAAGCTCCATTTTTTTGGCAAATTAATTTTTTAAATATTTTATACAAAAATATCTTTCTAGTGTGTCATCATTTTCAGTAAGTGTTTTTGTTTATTCAACACAAGTTTTGGTAGAAAATACTGTTTTATAAAAATGTCTCAAATTATCATGTACCATTAACCCTTTCGTCACAAATGTGAACTCTGAACTCCAGTATACCTGAACTTTAGAGGCCTATAACTTCCCAGGTGTTTAGTAAAAAAAAAAAATTGAAAACAGATTTGAATTTAACTCATCATTCTACTGATTCTACATCAGAATATAATAAAAGTTTTTTTTTTTTGACATTTTCATGTTTTTTGCTCTGGCACATAACCAAAATTATGTGACAAAAATTATGTAACGAAATTATGTAACGATATTATGTAACATATTATGTAACGATATTATGTAAGGGAAATTATGTAACGAAATTATGTAACGATATTATGTAACGATATTATGTAACGAAATATTGAATTGTAAAGGAGAGAAGAGAGAAGGTATGTGTCATGCGCAAAATACGAAATTTGGGGTCAGTTGGTTTTGGACCTTGAATAGTAAAAGATGAAAATGTCCCAATGGTTGCAGACTCTATGCAAGCGTTTTTGACATTTTTGCATTACCCTGATCGTATCTATTTCCACTCAAATCCACCAAAATAATTTTTTAAAAATCAGCTGCTTCTTAATTCGGTGGCGAAAGGGTTTAAGAATGTAAAACACCCCACTCGCCGGCTCAGTTCTTCACTTTCACTCGCTCCCGGGTACTTCACCTGTCTTGTTGTCCTTTGGAAGAAGTAACAGTAAAGTGAAAAATCATCTGTGAGGCTTTTTACATTCCTGTCATGCCCACTTCCCGCTCACTTCGATAGAAATTAAAAAAAAAAATTCCTATTTTTCTCCTGAAGAAAAAAGTACCAAAAAATCTGTGAAATAATGTTTTCGAATATTTACCTCGGGTGGGAGTTCAACCCGAAAACTAGAATTTATTTAATAAAAAATAATATGGCCCCGGTAAACGGGTGAAATATTTACGAAACTAGTCCTTTATACGAATTACAAACATTTTAAACAATACATTTTTTTAACAATAAATTATTTGAAGCACTTAACTGCTGAGCCACCTAGCTAGGCAAGAGATATGTCAAGGCTGAGGACCTTTGGCTAGGAAAACTTCAGCTTGCATTTTTCACAGCAAAACGTCCGCCGAGGGAGAGTCAAAATCCTCATCAATTATTACTTCCCTTAGGAAACGGGACTTAATATTCATTACAGCAGTGTTTCTGATATCAGCTCCTTTTTTTTATGAAGCTACTGACCCAAGGAGGTACAAAGAACACGGAAACACGAACTTTAAATATCTTGGAAAGAACGTTTAGTATAACTACTTTTACCGACAGATATGAAAACTTACTTTTCTTATTGATCGTTGATGGTCAAAACTGTAAGGAGGAATAAACAAGGGTAGTTCAACTCTTTAAAATTTGAGTCACATTAGGTCGGTTTCATTGCTAGGTAAGATTTCTTGCTTTTTATTTATTTATTTAAAACAACAAAGGGCTTGATTGCCCTGTTCTAAAAAAATTTCAACAATGTATTTCCCAACTAATCCTATGAAAAATATATAAAAAATACATGAAAATTTTTTAAAAAAAAATATATGAAAAATATATTGTTCTCTCCCCGTTGTTTTTTATAGACCAACCCTCTGCCCATCTCTCAAAATTAACATAAAATTTTTTCAAACTTTTTTTTTCATTTTCAACTTTCTCTTTTTTGTTCTATCAAAACCCATACATCAAAAAAAACCTTTTAAAAAATGAAATTATTACTGTGGCTTAACTAAATTTTTGAAAAAATATTTCCGTTTTCAAAACCGTTTTAAAAATGGATTAAAATACTTTTTAAAACAAAATTTGGGGGGAATTGGGGTGTCGCCAAGGTTTTTTTAAGCACTTAAAAAAAAAAAAAAAAAAGGGGGTTTTTTTTAAATTTAAATTTTTTTTAAAAAAACTCTAGTAGAAAGCATGAAAAAATTTAAAAATTCCCCCGGTTTTCGTACTTCAGAAATCTGCTCAAAACATTATTCACATATCGTGCTTTAGAGGGAAGGTGGAACCAAGGGGATTTTTTAAAAGGAAAAAAAAACCTCTGCCTGTCTTCCAAACAAACAAGGGGGACAATTTCCCCTTTTGGGAATTTTCCCGGAGAGTAAACACTAGATTTTCCCCCGGGGGTTTCGTTTTTACTATTAAAACCCCGCACTCGATTTTCCCCCGTGAAAAAATGTTCATTGTTCTATAGATGTTCTTATTACCCCAAATGGTGGGGGTTTTTTGGGGGGAAAATTTAAAAACTTTTTTTAAAAATTTCCCCTGTGGCGCTAAGTCCAATTGCGTACTGAGTAATTAGGAAAAAAGGGGCGTTTGCAAAACTTGTGATCCCCAAAAAATTTTTGTAAATTTTTTCCCCCTTTGGGTAAAATTTTTTTTCATCTCAAAAGAAAATCTAGTCAGGGGTAAAGGCGGCCTCTGTAAAAACCAGGGGGTTTTTATGGGGGAAAAAGGGTTTGAAACCCACCGGGACATACAAGTTTTCCTCCTTTTTGGATTTTTAAAACCACAAATTTTAAAACATTTGGGGGGCTTACTGCGGAAATTTTAAGGGGGCCCTTAATATAAAAATCGGGGCAGTATAAAAAGGGGGCGTTTTTATTATTAAATGTCGTCTGAAATTTAAAAAAAAAATTTTAAATTCTTAACTTTTTTTTTTAAGGGCGACATGAGAGATCAAAAATTTTTTTAAAAACCCCAGGTTTTTCGAGAAAAAAAGTTTCTACTTTTGTTGTTGAAAACATACAACTCCCCAAAAAAAAAATTTGTTTTTCCCCCTTTTTGCCTAAAAAAAACTTCATGACAATCATTTTTCCACGTGGCAAAGCGTTTTAAGCCCCCCGGGGTTTTAAAACACATGAAAACCTGGGTTTTTTCCCCCAGCGGGGGGGGTTTTTTTTTGCTCTGTACTTGGATGTTCGGGTCCACTCATTCCCTCGTGAGGAAAAAGGTTTTATTACTTGTATGAAAACGACCAGGGCCCCAGATTAGCAGAGAAAAAAAAAAATTTTAATGTAATAGAAAATTCCCCGAAATGTAAAGGAGGTTCTTAAAAAGCTGCTTTTCCCCCCCAAAAATTGAAAAAGGGCCTTTTCCCCTTCACCAAAAAAAAAACGTAACTACATACTTTTTTATTACATAAAAAGAAAAAAAAAAAAAAAAAATACAAATTTTTCTTGACTTTCATCCCCCCTTTTTCCCAAAAATTTTTATGTTTTCTGTTTCATCTGACACCCCTTATTACTAAAAAAGGGGGGACACGAACAGACCCCGGTGAAGGGGAAAAATTTTTTTGCCACACGAGCTACATGGACCCTAACCCCAAAACATCCAAAAGAAGGTAGGGTAGGGTACAAAAAAAACACAATATTCCCCCGATTTCTACACGGGGGAAAAAAATTTTTCCTTTTTTAAGCTAGTAATTTATTTAAAAACGAGGGATGGTAGGGGGATTTTTTTAAGAAAAGTTTAAAATTTGTCCTTGCCCCCAAAAAGGACAACTTTTACTTTTTTTCTTTAAAATAAAAAAGTGTTTTAATTAAAAAAATTTAATATCTACATCCTTATATTTTAACATTTTTTCAAGGTTAATGTTGGGGGAAATTTTTTTTTTTCTCAGTGTAATATTAGAAATTTCGGGGGAAGAAATTTTTAAAACCCAAAAAAAAAACCAAAAACTCTTTACCGTGAGTAAAAACTTAGCCCCAAAAATTTCCCCGGGTCCCCGGTGATACATTGAATATTCACTATAAAAAATTTAAAAAAACCATGGCGTATCTTTGGTTCCTTTACTTTCCTTCCCCAATGAGTTTTAAGCCATGGGGGGGGGAAGGATTGAATGGGTTTTCCCCAGATGTTTGCTCCTTTAAAACATAATTTTTTAACCTGGCCATTCAAAGGGGAATAAACCCCCTTGGGGGATTTATTTCCCCCTTTTCAAATTCTCTTAATGAAGTGTTTGTTTTTAAAATTAAATTTTAAAATTTTTTTTAAAAAAAAACCCCCCCAAGCTTTACAAATGTGGATAAAAAAAAATTTAAAAGGGGGATCGGGGGAAAAATTTCGCCTTCAAGAGTTCCAACCGGGGGTGAAAAGTGTTTTTTTTTGGGGTAAAAATTTACAAGGAGTAAAGTGTAAAAAAAACCGCTGCTGTGAGAGCAAACCGGGGGTTCCCAAATTTGGTTTTAAAACCCGTGCCCCGAGGGGCCCCCCCCGCCCCAAAAAAGGGCCCCTTTTATTGGGTTTTATCCCCTTTTTTCATCCCCCCAATTTAAAACCCCCCATAATTTGTTGTTCCTTAATTGCAAAAAAAATTTTTAAAAACAAAATGAAGTCCGGGGGAGGGTCGGGAAATTTAAAAAATTGGATTTCCCCCTTTTGAATTTTTACATCATTGCCATTCCCCGAAAAGAGAAAAAAACCACAAACATTGATAAAAAACAAAGGGGTATAAAACCCCAAAAACCAAAACCCGATAAATTTTTAATTTTAGGACAAAAAATAAATATTTTCCTACATTTTTCCCTACTACAAGTAAAAATATGATCAATTGAAAATTTATGTTCGGGACTATTGATGGGCCCCAAAGGGGGAAACCTTTTCATCTCAATTAAAAAAAACCCCCAACTAATTCCCCCACCCCTTTAATCATGTTTAAGAAAATTTTTTCCCCAAACTTTAAAGAGTCTCTATACTAATCCTCCGAAATCACATTTATGGAAAACCCTTTTTAATATCAACCACAAAATACATCCCAAAATTTTTTTTTAAAAAAACAAAATTTCGATTTTATCATTTTTATTTCCTTCCGGTTTTTTCATTTTCATCTTCATTGTTTTTTTTAAAAAAATGGCCCCTTTTTGGGAACCTTAGAGGACGGGGGGCGATTTCACAAGCATTTCTCTCTAAAAATTTTAAAAAAAATTTTTGGGTTTGAGCGGGGAATTTGGGATAAAGGAAACTCCGGAAAAAAAACAAATTTTTGTGGGGGAAAATGCAAAATTTTTTTTTCAATATACCGTCATTTTTTTAAATGGGGCCTTTCCAATTTCGGGGTTTTTCCCAAAGGTAACTTTTTTTTTAGAACTCAAAGGCCCGGGGAAAAATTTTTTGAAAAATTGTATAAGAACTTTTTTGTTTACTGTTTGAGTTTCTGTGACTTGTTTGATACGTTTAAAAGGGGGGGGGGGAAAATTTTATAAGTTTTTTTAAAAAATTTTTATAACACTTGACATTTATTTTTTTTGCCCCTTTCTGTAATGGTTTTTACAATAGGCCGTCTTCTGAAAATTTTAATTGAATACAAACTTCAACCTAAAAAAAAAAAGGGGAAAAAAAAAAAAAAGGTTTGATAAGCTTTGAGAAAAAAAAGTAAGGAAACCCCTCTTAATTTTTACTCTCTAGAAACAAACCCCCCAAATTTTTTTTTTGATGACCCCAAAAGTTTTCATTTCCGGGGTGTGAAATTTTAAAACCTAGAGGTTCTCACTTGACCCCCATGGGGGAAAAAAAAAAAAACATCAAGTCCAAATCGGGGAAAGACCCTGCAAAGAAATTAATTTTTTTTTTTATAAAAAATTTTTTAAATGTAAATAGAGTTATTCATGTTATCAGTACAAAAAATAAACCCCTTGGATATTTGGGGTTTTAACCTTTTTTTAAGGTCTCTTTTTTTTAAGAATTTTTTTTCATTAATTGTAGTAGATTTTGGGGGCCCCCGGGGAAAAAAAAAAAAAAAAAAGGGGGATCCTCATTTTTGGGGAAACGGGGAAACTTCCTTTTTTTTTTTGATATTTTTTTACTGGGGAAATAAATTTTATGTATGTACTTTTTTAAAAATTTTGGAAAAATTTTAAAAACCTTTTTCAAACACAATTACCTTTTTCTAAAAAGTTAAAACCAAAGATAAAACCTCTTACTAGCATATTTAATTTTTTTTTTTGCTTTCCTGTTGTTCTTAAAAGAACTCTTTATTTTTAAAATTGTGATTAGACATGAGGGGAAGCTTTGGGGAAAGAAATATCAATTAAAAAGTAAAAAAAAAACATTGATTATTTTGGGTGGGGTGGGCACTTACAGAAATTTTTACGTTTTTGTTGAATCTTTAAAAATCAGAAAATATTTTAAACCAAAAATCTATTTTTTTTGGGGCAAAAATCTGAAAAAAGTCCAAAGAAAAACTTTTTAAAATTTAGAGAAAAAATTTAGGAAAGCACCCCACAATATAAATTTTAGGGGGAAATTCCTCTTGTCGCAAAGAAATCATCATTTTTTTTCCCCCAATTTTCCCCAATTTTTTTACTTTTTCTGTACTGTTTTCCTTGGGGTTATCAATATAAAGACCTGTTTATCCTATTTAAGGGCCCCCTTTACATAAAATTCCCCTTTTTTTTTTTAGCTTTTTTTTAATGAGAGTTTAAATATTTCCTTTAATGTGATTGTATTTGTAAAATTTTTTTCCCAAGTTCAAATTTATCTCTGGGGGGCATTTTTTTGTATTATTTTGCTGACTTTTTTTTTAGTACAATGGGTAGAGCCCCCAAAAATTTCAAGAGAGCTAGATATATAGGAAAAATTTGATTTTTTTGTAAGAACTTTCCCCTTTGGGAAAATTTTTCTAATAGTTTTTTTTTTCACCTACCTCTTTTTTTGGATAAAAAACCCCCATTAAAAAAGTGCCTTTTAAAAAAAAAGGGATTTTGATGATTTAATTTAAAATTAAAATTTTGTATTGGGGGGTGGTTAGAATAAATTTTAAAAAAATGAAAAGTGTTTTTTTCTTTTGTTTTTTTATGTCAAATTTTTTTTGGGTAGTGCAAAACCCCTAAAATTTTTCCACTTTGAATACACAATATTTTTAAAACTTTTTTATTCCCCTTTTTTATTTATTTTATTTAGAGTACTTATTTTTTTAAAGGTTTTTTTTGTTAAAAATTTTTTGGTTTCCCCCATTCCAAAATTTTTTGATTCAAAAGTTTCAGGAAATTTTTCTGAAAAATAAGGGAGGGTTTTTTTTCCCAAAAAAATTATGTGGCTATTTTTTAAGGGGAAATTTTCCCCTTTTACTCATTTTAAAAATCCTTTTTAGTAAACACATATCAGTTCAAATATCCCCAAAAAATTTTTTTTAGATTATAGTTTTTTAACCCCAAAAAAAACCAAAAGGGGGTTTTTTTGTAACCAACTTGGTTTTTTGGGGGGGATTTTATATTTTTCCAGCCAATTTTTAAATTTAAAAGTTGGTTTTTCCTTAATACTTTTTCATCTGTGATAACCCCCTGTGAGGTTCCCCCGGTTTTTTTCCCAAAAAACCCTTAAACCCTTGGAAATTTTCAAAAAAGGGGCCGGGGGTTTTTTGGGTTGGGGGTAGGGGGTTTTTCTGTTTTAGTTCCCCACGAGGAAAAGGCCCCTTTTCCCCCCCTTTTAAAGGGCCCCCAGTCAGACCCAAAAATCACTTTAAAGGGGGTGTTTGTTATTTGGGGCCCCTGTGTTTAAAACTGCCCCTTGGGGGGTTTTTTTAAACCCAAAAATTTTTTAAATTTAAGGGAAAAAATTTAAAGTTTTTTTTTCGGGTTTTTATGTCACAATTTTTTGGGGGAGCACAAAATCTTGGGGGAAATTTTCTTCTTTAAAAAAAACAAAATTTCTTATACTATTTTTTTGCTTTGGGGTTCCGCCACTGGTCGCTGTTCACATCAAAGCAGCTACTCATTTTTTCCCTCGAGGTATGAGTGAACCCCGAAAAACCCCCTACAGAGAAAAAATTCCTACCCCGAACTCGGCCCCCCAGGGGGGGCCAAATCCCCAAACGCGCTAACTCACTCGGCCCGCACTACAAAAACTTTTATTTTTTTCAAATACTCTTAATGAGCACTTTTGAAAAAAAAATTTTAAAAATACATTTTTTTATTTTAAAACGAAAATTTGAACAATGAAACAAAATATAAGGGGTTTTTAAAAACTAAAAAAATTTTTATTAAAAACTTACTTGTTTTTTGATAAAAAAATATCGTGGAAAATTTTGAAGTAGGTATGGGAGGAAGAGGAATTTTTCCCTTGGGAAACAACCTGCAACAAAAAATTTTTTTAATTTAAAAAACCTTTTAAACTTTTAAAATTTTTTTTTACCAGTTTTATTTTTTTTCATTTTTTTTAGAATTGGGTTTTGGGTTTTTTTTGACTTTTGTTTAATTAAGGTTTTTTTTTAAAATGGGGGGAATTTTTTTTTAAAATTTTTTTTGGGGGCTTTTTTGGGGAAAAATATTCCCCCCAAAAAATGGTTAAAATTTTTAAAACAAAAAAAGTTTGGAAACTTTTATTATCAATCTTTTTTTTTTTTTTTTTTTTTTTTTTTGTGGAAACATTTTAAAAAATTTGATTAGATTAAAAAATTAGTTTTGTTTTTTTTTTGTTAATTGATTACTTTTCATAATTTAAAAACCCCCTAATCCCCCGGGATTTATATTTTTCCAATAGGGCCCCGTCTTTTTAAAATTGGAATTTTTTTAGGAGAAAATTTACAAAAATGTCCCTTTTAAATTGGGGGCCACCTTGGGGAAAAAAACCTTTTGAAATCCCCTTTAAATTTTTAAAAAATAAGGGGTTTATTTTGAATTTTTCTTTCTTTTTTTGCAAAAAAATTAGAAAATCTTTTTTTTTAAAACAAAAAGTTTGGGTTTTTAAGATCACATTGAGTGGTTTTTTGCTTAAAAAGCGGGGGTGCATAAATTCAGAGCTCAGACGTTCCCCCAAATTACCAAAAATGTTTCCCCGGGTTACATTGTTTTTTTGGAAAAAAAAACATTTTTCAGTTTTTTTAGGTTTTTGGGGGTTTTTATCCAGATCAAAAAAAGAAGAAATAAAAGTATCCCCAAAACATTTCGGGGGGAATCGTTGCAGATCATTCTGAGATGATGTTAAGAAAGGAAAGTAATGATCATCCTAGTAAGTCATGGTAAATCAAGTGGTTAACGCCTAGTCTGTTGTTTTAATACCAGGTCGTAGGGATCGTGGTTCGAATCCCACCCATGCACGAATTTTTTTCATAATTTAGTTTGACCACAAAACAGTAAGACTCTTGAGTTAGGGGTAGAAAATGCTTTGAGCATTAAACCCGGTGGTTACCTTCACTAAAAGTATTATTATTATATCCTGTGCGCCCCAAAGGATTTTTGTACTTAGTTGGTTGTGGAAACAGTTTGCTACTTCAATAGTCCCGAGATTCCAATTCATTCCCGGTGGGCATCTTTAAAGGAAAAATTTGTTCCTTAAAACAGAGGTGCATATTCGGCCCTACCCAACTGGGGAGGTTATTTTGTTTGTACCGTACGGTTTCCAGCGAAGTAGGTAAATCCCACATTGTTTTAATTTTTCTTTTTCCTTTTTTTAGCATTCCCCCCCTCATGAATCAGAAGAAAAATACCTATCCGGAGAAGAAAATTAGGACTTAAATCCAAATTAGAAAAACTGGACAATTATCTAATAGAAGTCAGGGGGAAATTTGGGCTTCTCTTGTGGTTCCAACCGTATTAATAATAAAAAAGGTTTCCTTTATTTATTCTTGAGTAGGTATGGGTTTCAGACGTAACTCCTACAATTTCCAAAGAATGCCAAAGGATTACACCACCCTTATACAACAACTTTGTAATTTTTTACTTTCATTATTTACCTTTTGACGAACGAATTTAAAAATTTAAATAAAATTATCTAAAATATTTGAATAATGTAATAATAAATGAACACTGTGACCTAAGGGATCTGTAAATTTGACCGTTGATTTATTTAGTTTTAAATCCGATTTGAGTTATGTGGGCGAGGGTTTTACGTACACGTTCACTGAGAACGTACCACTACTAAAATGACTCAAAGGGAAAAAGCTGTTGGGTGTTTTCGTTCATCCGGTAAATAGGGATTATTTTCTCATTTGATAGGGGAGGATGCTACAGAATAGGAAAACAAAATGTTTAAGAGTGGCCTAGTACCACCTTTCCAGGTGCCACTGCATAGGGTAGCGCAATGCTCCCATCAGTACACCTTTCCCAGCAGGTGCCTGTTGGTGCGAATGCTCCCACTCAGTCACCACCTTTTCCCGCAGGTTCATGCTAGGGACGCAATTGCACCACTCAGTAACTACCTTCGCGGGTTCCACTGCTGGGTAGCGAACAAACTAGTCCTACCTTTTAGCAGTTCCCTCGCAGGGTTACGCAATGCTCCACTAAGATATCCTACTTTCCGAGTTTTCCACTCTGGAGTGCGCAATTTGTCCTCATCCTACCTTATCCGCAGTTGCCACTGCAGGGTAGCGCAAGCACCCTAGTCTCCTTCCCAGGTTGCCATGCTTGGGAGCGCATGCACTCAATCAGTTCCTTTCCTACAGGACATGCTAGGTAGCGCAATGCTACCCCTACCCGCACCGGCCTGGTCATCTCGCGGATCCAGGGATCGTGAGAATCAGGAAAAAAAATTACTTTCTAATTATTATTTCATTTAAAACATTTGAAAATATTTTATAAATTTAAGAGCGAAATTAAAATCCACCAAAATCGAGATCACAATTCGGACATAAAAATGTTATGTACAAATTTTATCAAGAATTCTGCTGCTCTAAATATTAGCCTTTCTTGGGAGTCCGAAGGCGTATGTGAATCCTCCATATAATGACCTCAAATTCCCGGCTTAATTCCTTTCCCGATTTATTTTGGTGAGGTAGTGGGGTGTCATGGTCAATTCCTCCGATTACTGTGGTCAGGTAGAAAACATTTTCATGTGAATTCCTTCTCTCATCATAAGATAAATTTATTTTATTTGAGGAGACTCCTTGTCAGACAAACGGTTGTCAGACTAAATGTTGTGTTTTCGTTACCGGCTAGGATAGCTTGGGTGAGGGGCTTAGGTTAGGTTAAAATTATGCGCAGGGTTGGACCAGGTCACTGCGCGAACCACCTAACCGCCTGCGCTCATTTCAACCTAACTAAGCCCCCTACCCAACCATCCTACCCGACAAACTGAAGTCAGTGATCTATCGTGCAATTCTCACCTTGTTAACTTTACCTAACCCTATCTAACTACAAAATTCCTCTTACAAAAAATTCACTTACGCAATCAAATTCCATTAAGACAATAATTTCATTTTCATTTATGAATAAAAAATAAAAACAAGAATTCTTAATAAAAAATGAAAGAGTGTTCTAATTATTTAGAAGAGGAATTAGCGTATACCTTTTTTAACGTATAATTTTTTAGAGGAGGAATTAGGTATACCTTTAGGATTTCCAATTTCAACATTTGGTATGAAATCGGAGGAATTGGGGTCCGCCCGAGTCGAACCACCGACCTCTAGGTACGAGTCCTTCACTTTATCCATACCAGCTACTGAGGTCGTTTCCATAATTATAATAAAAATACAATACGGGGTAATACTTCATATACTCGTATACTTTACACATTGATTTACGATACAATACCAGATTATGTTGATTGTACACACCTGGATGAGAGGCGTCGGACTGGAGAAGAATTTGAGCTGGGTGGGATTTGCTAGACGACCAGGAGCCACTGCCCTGCCTCACCCACAATGATCCGCCCCTGAGGAGAAATAAACAGGAGGTCAAAAATAATGATAATTTAAAAGTTGTCATAGTTATCATTACAAGTCCGCCGCCTTACCGATCAAGCTATGAGGTCGGTAAAAAAACAAGTGATCCGCCCCTGAGGAAAAATTTAGTTAGGACTCATGTTTTTTTTTCATTTTTTCCATTGTTAAAAATAATATTTATATGTACATCATGTCCATTATACCTAATAAAGCGTTATATAATAATAATTAATAAAAATATCAGGAGGTCAAAAATAATGATAATAGATAATAGCCAGCCCTGAAAATAGAAACAGGGGATGGAATTCATATGATAAAACGATGTCAATGCTGGTACTGCATTATTTGTTGATTTTAATTTACACACAAAAAATGAAGAATGTGTGCTACTATGGGTCATGTCACAGATTGAATTAACAACTTATCACAGAGTTGAAAAAAAAATCCGCCAAATTATAAAAGCAAATGAAAATTAGGAAATACGTTTAGAACACGTTTTGTGACGTAATTATCACAGTATAATATAGTTAGGTACATACGTGCATAGCTTGTGGTATGAAGGAGAGGGCTATAGTGACTGCAAAGGTCATAGCCATCAAGTCGGTGCTTACACGATATGGACTTGTCAATCAGTTCTTTGTGCCAGAGTACATTCGCCTCTTGCCATCTGTTTAATTTCCCCGGTCTGTTTAATTATCCACAGATTTAGGTAGGGCAGGTTATTATGGTAAATAAATATGAAACAAAGAGAATAAAATGCTTCTACTGCAAAATATATCTTGAAATTTTTTTGTTATCAGTAAAAAAAATTAGTACTAAAGGTCTATTTTGTAATTTGTAATTTATTTGCATTAATAAATCGTACATAATAGGTATAATAAACCGACCTCAGTAGCTTGATCGATAAGGCGGCGGACTTGTAACCTGGAGGTCGGTGGTTCAAGTCCCGGTTTCAGCGTAGATATAGTAAAGTAGTTGTGATATCACGAAAGTGATTAACACAAATATGATAACTAAACTTAACTAATAGGTATAATAGGTATACATATATTTAATGCGACTACCGCACACTAAGGCGGGGATACAGTCCTCTTGTTTTGTGGGTACAAACTATATAAATCTATTTGTACAAACTATATAAATCATTATATTCTGAACGCAACATACGATTTACCTGTTGAAATTTGATTCTCACTGTCGATACCAGTAACAATTTATTATTAATGTTTAAAAAATAAGAACACAAAACGAATAAAATAAAAAAAATAAAATGGTGGGTTTTTTTAAAATCGAACAAAAACAATTAAAGTTACTAAAAATCAAAAACATTCGAAAAGGCACTAGGACAGGGGTTTGTGTGAAAAACTGCAAAGGCAGTGATTTGTGACTGACTTTGGGCTGGAGGGGGGTCGGTGTTGGCAATAAATCTCAAAAGGATTTTTCTCAAGTGATAAAGTTTCTATTTTTTGGCAACATCAGTATTTTCTCAAGAAATTACACGGTAAGACTTTTTCTATCAGCCAATGAATAGAACAAAGGAGAATATTGAAATGTCACTCTCCTTTTCAATTACGAAGAGATCGGAAAATCGCTTTTCATCGACTCATTCCGGCTGCGGCAAACAAGGAAATTCATACCAGCCAAGCTAATCCAGTACACGCATTATTTTCAAGGATTTAGTGAAACCCTTGAAAGGCTAGTGAGCCTTCAAATAGGTAGAACAAAATATTCACCTGCTAAAAGCTGAGCTTTGCATTTACTGGTACGGGGTTTGGGTTTTCAGAGTGGAGTAGGTACAATAAAAATTAACAAAAACTGGAGCGTATTTTTTTTCTCCCCTGTAAACTAGATATTCACAACCAAGGAAGTTGTGAATATCTAGTTTACAGGCTTCCTTTTGGGTGGAAGAGATTGCCTAAGGCAATAGCCCCGCCCTTTAGTTAGGACAATTTTTATGTATATATGTATTTATTTATTTTTATTTTTTTCTTCCATTATATTGTATTTTAATTAGTAATTATTTGTATTGTATATAATATGTCCTATTAATTAAATTTGTAAATAAATAAATAAAGGAGGCTGTCCGTTAAGCAATACAGGCTCTGTTCATCAGTTCATGCTTATCAAAAAAACTCATTGCTAAATATTATCTGTCATACTAGGGGACTCGAACACCCGACCTTCAGGTTACGAGTCCAGCGCCTTATTCGATTGAGCTACTGAGCTCGGTTGTCTCAATGTAATCTAGAAAATGGGAAACTAGCAGGAAGAGACACTGCCCTAGACAATGATGAAGTTTTTTTTTAATTTAAACCATATTTGTGTTGTTAATCACTTTCGGGGATATCACAACTACTCAAACTCGCTTAACTAAAATCTACGCTGAAACCGGGACTTGAACCGCCGACCTTCGGGTTACAAGTCCCCCTGCCTTATCGATTAAGCACTGAGCTCGGTTCTCAAGTGTAATCTAGAAAATAGGACTAGCAGGAAGAGACTACCCTAGACAATGATTAAGTTTTTTTTTTAAGTTATCATATTTGTGTTCATCACTTTCGTGATATCACAACTACTCAAACTCGCTTTACTAAATCTTTTTATTATTAAACATGTTGGATCAAGTTTTATTTACAAATGACATTGAATATTTGAGAGTATTGGCCTACAAAATGAATAATAATATTAATTACAAAGAATTAATGAATCAGTTCAACATTCAAACATTAGAACACAGGCGAGATGTTGTGATGCGATTTCCTTTTAAAAGTTATTAACAACCAACTAAACTGTCCTGAGCTTCAATCGCAAATTAAAACTCGCGATAATGTCAAAAAATACTCGCAATAAAAAAACCATTTGTGATAGATTTTTTTTGTAGGACCAATATTTCTCAGAACCATCCTATCAATAGGTGTATACGTTTATCTTAATATATAAAAAGTCAAAGTCACTGACTGACTGACCACTGACTGATTTATCGCTCTACAGCCCAAACCGTAAGTCCTAGGAAAACTGAAATTTTTGGGAGGTAGCTTTGTCTTATAGTCTAGATGTGCAATAAGACGGGATTTTTCAAAACTCCCACTACAACACCTGCCATTGGCAGAAAAGGATTTTTTGCTTTCACGGCCATGCCTCGGCCCGCAAAGCGCGCGACAGCCCGCTAGTGGAATATAATATCTAATCCACCCTATAATTTGAACATCTATGAAGAATCAGTTAACTCTTTGAGAGATAAACTTTCTCAACTGAGAGACTAGAGCATTGTTAGCAAAGTTTTTATTTTTATTAAGAGAATTTTTTTCAATTTTCAATTTTTTTTTTCAGGGTAGGATATTTTCTTATAATTTAAGATTGTAGTGTTAAGTAGGGAAAAACTTGTAAAAATGGGTACTTCCCGTAAGTTTATATAAAATTAAAAATATACAGGGTCTTCATAAAGTCTCAAACCCCGGCCTGGGTTTCTCGAAAACGACTCAGAATATCAAAAAACGCAAAAACCAGTATTCCTTTATATTTAGGGGGATTGATTTTCAGCCAATTTTTTTTTGCCTACACGGCCCAGTCAGGCTGGGCATGGACCAACTTTAAAATCTTAAATAGAATGGGGATGTCTTGTGGGGGTATTGTTTTAAAGGTCTCATTGAGAGAAGTTCATTTAAAAAATAAATTATAGTGTGCTAGGACTTACCGTTCTATAACTCACATACTCTGTTGATGTTAGTTTCTGGTCGGTTTTGTCAGCCAGCCGGATGAACAGTCGAAAAAAATTAACGAAAAAACAAATCAAGTTTTAACTTGTTCGAAAGTTTCTTGCCATAAGGAGTTATTATTAACAAAAAAATTTTTTTCCATAATTTACGGTTAAAAGAGTTATAGGTCAAAAAATATGGATATTACGCAGGACGTCCGACCCTGTATCTCGAGAACGGTAAGTCGTAGCACACTGAAATTTATTGTTATGAACTTCTCTTAATGAGACCTTTAAAACAATATTGCCACAAGACATACCATTCTATTTAAGATTTTAAAGTTGGTCCATGCCCAGCCTGACTGGGGCCGTGTAGACAAAAAAAATTTGGCTGAAAATCAATCCCCCTAAATATAAAGGAATACGGGTTTTTGGCGTTTTTTGATATTCTGAGTCGTTTTCGAGAATACCTAGGCCTGGGGGGAGACTTTATAAAAGACCCTGTTATACTATACATACATAGAAATTAAAATTAACAAAACAAAACTTGATCAAGGCCGGTGTTTAATGCCAAATCTACGCTGAAACCGGAACCTGAACCACCGAATTCCAGTTACAAGTCCGCTGTCTTATCGATCAAGCTACTGAGGTCGGTTAGACAATGATTATGAATTTTCCCACAAAATCCCTCGCCTCGAAATCCTTCCTGCTATAATTCTGTTTACAAATATCTTGCAAAAAACAAAAATATCCAACTAAAATAAAATGTAATCTCTATTCTGTAATTTAATATTTAATTTGTAATTAAAAATAAATAAAGTGGCTGTAGGGGGGTTATTTTTGCCCCAATGCCAATGCCAATGCAACAAAAAAAATCCCCGCCTTCGAAAGCGAACCCCCGACCCCCGCATTGAGAGCCCAGCAGTCGCACCTGTTGCTAATGACCCAGCTGTCCGCATGTTCGTCACTCTGCAATCAGTACCGTGGTCGGTGGTCCATTTGTTGTCACCGCGTGGTACGTGACTAGCATCGCTAGCACATTAGGGTAAGGCCATGGCTGTCAGCGAGCACGTCATCCACCAGTACATCGCAACCTTTGTCGGTAAGTTTCTTTCACGTTGGTTATTTCTAATTGGCCAAATTTCCCTTCAGCCAGAGTAGTTTACAGTTAAAAAAAATACTTCCGATTTCTAATATTTCGATTCCTTAGAAGCCCACATTTTTTGTATTCGCTTAGGGAAAGTGTTCTTTGTAAACTAGGGTTATATTGATTCTAAATAAAACAATTTATCTTATCTTATATTAAAAAATTTCTCGAAGTAATAGTATGTCAGACTTACAAAACTCTTTTCCTTTTTAAATCTGCCCATAGGATTAATATAATATATTCCTGGATAACAAAAAATGTTTTTAACTATTTATAAAATATAAAAAATGCCTTAATTACGGTAGTATCTTTTTCACAGTTATATTAACTAAAAAATTAATTGAAAAAAGGTGTTTTTCAAGAAATTTAGGATGTCTTAATTTAAAGTTCATGTCCAGTTAGAAATTTTATTGTAAGGATTATCTATTGAACCTTTTAAAATAAAAAAAAAAATAAAAGTGGAAAATTGTCAAAAAGTGGACAAAAAATATTATCATTAAGTGTAAGAACAAAGTTCAACTGTTGAATTCCATAGAAAAACCAAAATATAATAATAAAAAAAGTACTAGCAATTTCATCGTGCAGTAATTAAAAAAATATAAATAAAAAAAAATTTTGTTTCAAGTGGACCATTTTTTTTTTCCTTTTCAAAAACAGTAATTAACTAAGTTATTATTTTTGTGTGAATGTGAAATCACAAAATACTCAAACTCGCTTTACTAAATCTTTGTCGAACTGGACTGGAACCATCAACCTCCGATCAAGAGTCCGCTGTTTTTATCAATCGAGATACTGAGGTCGGTCAAAAAAAAATGAGATAACTACATATTAATTATTACAGTTAACCGCTAAGTGAGGAGCATTTAAACTCTTGAAATAATAAAATGTAATAGTGGATAGAGGTAGATTTTCTAGTCACCTAGTGCTAAAATTTTCTTACGATTCTATCCTGTTCTTTGAACTGACATGGCCCTTGCGATACTCCGGTTTTCTCAGTATTAAGCATTTAAAATTCCAACGTTCAAGAAATATGTTTTGCCGATTTTACGGGAAAAAAACTATACTCAGTTGATCAAAACCACATATTTGTGGAAATGCTTGTAGCTTGTTTCATATTGGTGAAGACACCAGTTTCATATTGGTGAAGACGCCTGTTTCATATAGGTGAAGACGCCTGTTTCATATTGGTGAAGACGCCTGTTTCATATAGGTGAAGACGCCCCGTTTCTATTGGTGAAGACACCTGTTTCATATTGGTGAAGACGCCTGTTTCATATAGGGGAAGACGCCTGTTTCATATTGGAGGAGACGCCTGTTGCACCGCGGCTTTATTGTTTGCTTCACTTTTCAATGGAGGTCGTTTCAACAATTCTGTAATTTGTATCGTCTTCCTTTTCTTACATTTGTCACATAAATATTACGAATCTCAGTAATTAAAATGTTAATTTAGCCTTCCGGTACTTGAGTTATGTCCATCAGTGGCGATGCAAACACTTGACCCAGGGTAGATTTGAATTTCGTTCTCAGGATATGGGTAAACAGAAACTTAATTTTCATATTCCCGGAAGATTTTTATTCAAGATATGTTTTTATCGAATTTTCCACCCAAAAAGAAGCGGGTTTGGGATCAATCCTATCCACGATGTTTTAGATTAATGTTAAGTGGACCCGCAGTCCTAACATGGTTTCCCGTATGAGGTCAGACGTTTATAGTTTCGGTCTGATGGTATTGGTGATAAGTTTATTAGTGTCGGTCTGTTAATTGGTATTGCTGATCCTAAGGCCGTCTCTACACACAACGATAAATTCGTCCAATTTAATCCGTGCAAAATTAATTGCACAAATTTATCGTTTGCGTGTACAGCGGAAACTGCACAGTTTTAAGTTCCGGATTTCCAGGTCTGTACGGTTTTTAAATGAAATTTTCATTCGATGGGGGTCGAGCTATGAGTCTGATAAATGAGTTCATGTTACTTGGTCAATTTGACTGGGTGTAGTGTTACAACGTCAACAGAAGCAGCGCGCAGCATCCATTACAGCAGGTTCTCGTCAGATCTCTGAAGTTAAAAGAACGTCCGCGAGGTTAGGATTTGGTGAGTGAAATCGTAATGAAGGCTCTTCCCCGGCCTCAACGAGGCTGGTGAGGTTAATGTGGGTAGCTAGCTTGTGGTTTCTAGCAGCTTGTGAGTAAAATTCCCGTCTCGAAAAATAAGTAGTGCTTATTTAGAACTGTCACCGAAAGACAGGTATCCACTTATGCCAACAGTTTAACAAAGCACTTCTTTATTTATTTCACAACTTTAAATACATAAAATAATAAACAAAGTTCATTAAACATATAATTAGACATGCTTTTTTGTAAATAACACTTTGTTGTTGATACAAATAAATCAAATAAATATATAATAGACACGATAAAGTAAAGACATGATAGATAATAAAAGTTGCATTTAGATTTTAGACGCTGTTGAAATTATTTTAGTTTGATGAAAGAGACCACTACGGAACCGTTTAAATAAAAAATGAGGATTTCAACAAAGATATAAGCCTCCCTCAAGTCGGAGTTTAAGTCTGACTTGAGGAACAGTCTGGCTTATCATGTTGTTATTCTACTTAAAATTCGGCCCTATGTTACTCAACTGAAAAGAACCTAAATACTGGCCCTGTTTTCTGTTGAACTTATAAGGCAAATTGTTGATATGGAAGATCGGAAGCGTGTCAGCTTTCTCATCTATGCAACTTTTTTTTTAGGATTTCGTGTCAATAGATATTACTACATGATCAATACCACAAACTGAGATGTACCATGCATTCACTGCTAAACTCTCCCATGTATTCAAATTAACCCTCAGCTAGCCTTATTTTATATTATTATTATGTAACTCTTTATAGGACAAATGTACAAACAAGTACATAGTTATAAAAATAAGAATACAAAAATTAGAACAATATAAACCAAGAAAAGAAAAGTAAGATGTCCTAGTGGAGTTGGGTGCCAGTAGAAACATAAGTGAAGACTTGTGACTTCGAAACTAGTACCGAACCTAATTTTACTTCCGAGAAAATTTCTAATATTAGAAATCGGAAAGTATTGTGTTCGTTTTTGTAAAATAAAAAATATTTTTTGCTCCAATTTCAATTAATTTTCATATTTCCGGACGTTTCATAACCTCGTGAGCAACTTTGGTTTTGTGTCCGTCTGTCGGTCTGTTAAAAATATTCCTTGTAACGCGCAAATCTCGGAAATCTACTAAACGGTTCTTAATGAAATTTTGCACACAATAATATAGAAGACGTTTTGTAGATGGTCTAATTCTAAATTCATCAAATTCGTACAAGCGGTTCTAGGTGACAGAGACCATGCGCCTGACCACTAACTTTTTACTTTAAACGCTTATATACTCGTAAACGGTAAACCCGATTTTGATGAAATTTTGTTTGCATATGAATATTATTTTCACATAGGCTTTTTACATGTATTTTTAAAATTAATTATAATTTAACTCTGATATTTAAGAAACTTGGTGTAATGTGTATTCTTTTAATACACTATTAATGCCCGGTAGCTCAGTGGTAAGGCGGCTGTGAATCTGGTGATTTCAGAGTCGCGGGTTCGAAACCCAGCCCGGGAATGACAAGTTATCCTCTCATTTGGGATTTTTACCACATAATAATACGTCTTGGGCTTACTGCTGGAATATTGGCACTTAATAGCCCTAATCGGGCAGTATAAAAAAAGGCGATATTATTATTACTATACACACCAACTGAACGCTTTGGCAATACAGCAATGCAGGCAGTCTGTGCGTCAGAGGAGCGAGAAGAAGACATGAGATGGATTCCTGGGATATGATGATGATATAGATTGCACGGAAAAGAGGCTGATTATATATTTGTTTTTTGGAAGTTAACGATTATTAATAAAAATTATATTTACCTATCTGTCTTTTAAGAAGTAGAACAAGCTGAAATCGATCGTAGAAATTAGTCTTGATGAAATTTTGAAATGATCATTGATCGCAGGGTGATCAGAACCACACAAGATTCCGCCTACGTATCTACTTGGATTCAAAGACGGAATAGAAAATATGTGTAACTTTTGAAGCAAAAATAGAATATGCAGGAGATGAACAAAAGGATTGCATACTCTAGGTGCATTGTATTAATAGGTCTCTAGGTACTGATTTTTTGATTGTAATAATTTCCATTCTGTGCACTCAAGCATACTAAAATGTGAGAGAAAATAATTTTTGCACACACAATATGACGGAAATCGCACGAAAAAAACATGTTAAATTCCAAATGGGCCCACCAAACATTAAGAAACCTATTACTTCGAATTTAATTTTTTGCTTCATCACACCATATTAATTTTGTAATAATTCAATAGTAACTTGTCTGAATCCCAAGAGCGCCCCGTTTCCACTTGGACACTAGGACACCTATAATAATTGTGGGTACCTAATCATGGTTTACTTAAATGTGTAAAAAAATAAATAAATACCAACTTAAAAAACTCTCCGAGAATATCTAATAAAGATATCGGAAGTATTTGTGTTTTTTTTCTAAATATTTTTTCTCTTTCTTTCTTCAAAAACATTGAGAAAAAAAAAAACAACGAAAGAAAAAAAAAAAAACAAATACATTACTATTTTTAAAAACTTTTTATTAGAAAACATTAAATACAAACAAATAATGGTAAAAATTAAATTACAAAATTGACAATATAAATATAAACAGGAAAAAAATATATAAAATATGTCCTAACTAAAGGGCGGGGTTATTGCCTAGGGCAAATCTCTTAAGGACGTATTCTTATAGGCAATAGGTGAGTTCGGTGCGAAGATTACCCGCACCTTTTTTCGCATGTATGAATTCGGTGCCGCCGAAAAAAGGTGATGTATGAGTTCGGTGCGGTCTAATGACTTATAAAGTGATTGTTTTTTTATATGTACTCTGTTTTTTTGTTAAACAGTCATCCTGCTGTTATTAAGTTAGTAGATTATGTTGTAGACAGTTACATTCAGCAAGGCTGTCCATTTCCTCCTTGAAGGCCATGCCTAGGGTTAATAGTAGGGTTAGATAAAAATACAATGAAGGCCATGCCTTGGGTTTATAGTAGGGTTAGGTAAAATACAATGAAGGCCATGCCTTGGGTTTATAGTAGGGTTAGGTAAAATACAATGAAGGCCATGCCTTGGGTTTATAGTAGGGTTAGGTAAAAACAATGAAGGCCATGCCTTGGGTTTATAGTAGGGTTAGGTAAAATACAATGAAGGCCCAAATGCCTTGGGTTTATAGTAGGGTTAGGTAAAATACATTGAAGGCCATCCCTATAAGGAAAAAAATACTATAATTACCTGATCATCAGGGCAAGTACCAGGGCACCGAATTCATACATGACCTTTTTTAGGCGGCACCGAACTCATACATTTTTTTATTTTCCGCACCGAACTCATACGTAGCCTTCTTATATTCTAACTGCTTCATTTTTGAAAAATATTGATCGATGAAAGTATATCATTTCACAATATTATGAGGATAATCATCCTCTGATTAGTGAGTAAAATGATCATTCTGAATCCCATAATCTAATCACGATTGACAACAATTTTGAGCAAAAAGGCACTGGTAAAGAAACACAGATAAGAGATAGATAAATGCAAACAGGAAAGAGAAAGAGGAGACGTGATAAATCGCATCAATTGAAAACCAACAAAGATGAGTACTTATTTTATTAGGAGTAGGTAATTATAAATTCAGAAAGAAATTATTTTAATTATATAAGGTCAATGAACTTGCACTTTCAAATTATTTTTCTTTTACGATTTGTTACGAGTTTTTTACTTACATATGTAATGCATACATAGATGATTGGATTTCCGGTGCGATGGTGATGCCTTGTTGAGGATAAGAGAAATAGAAGCATATGACGTTCGGTGATCGGATCAGTAACTATCTTCAATTCTTCAATGAGATACCTTAACAGTTTTCATAGGTAGTACAAAATACACTTTACAGGTGAGAGAAAGAAAATCCTGAACGTATTTTACCGACCGATAATGTATAGGCAAAGATATATTTTTATCTACTCACATCCAAACTGAATTAATTTAGAAATATCTTCTGACGAAAATATTCTATTTGACATGTTTCAGTGAACATTTGCTCTGTGGCCTATGGCATATTCCTGGGATGGCCGTCCGTGGTTCAACCAATGCTGCAGTCAGACGATCCACCGGTGGGAGACAAACCCTTCAGCAACACCGTGTTCTCCTGGCTGGGGGCCCTCCCCTTCATCAGCTCCATGCTGGGCAACCTGTTCTGGGGTCGGGGTGGCGGACAAGTTCGGTCGGAAGGTAACAGGTTGTGTGTCCATCATGCCCAACATTATCTGCTACGTGCTCATGCTGAGTACAGAGAACCAGACGATATTCATGCTGGCCCGGTTCCTAGGAGGATTCACAAACTCGGCAGTCGCTTCCAACACCCCCATGTACATAGGAGAAATCTCAGAGGTGCGTCTCAGAGCGAAGCTGGCCAGTCCTGTACATGCTATTCGCCAACATAGGCGTGCTCTTCGTGTATGTGCTGGGCTCCTTTGTGAGCTTCCGCGCTCTCAACTGGTCGTGTCCTGGGGGTGTCCGTGCTGTTCCTGCTCCTGTTCGTCTTCCTGCCAGACTCCCGGTGTGCTTGCTCAAGATGAACAAACAGGAGAAAGCCAGAAAGTGCGTCATCTGGTACCGAGGGGAGGATGAGGAATATGTAAATGCCGAGTCAAGAGGTTCAATGACAGTTTTGTACGAGCAAGAAAGTTCTCCATGAAAACATTTACTGAAGAGAACAACGCTAAAAGGAATCATCATAGGGTTTGGACTGCAAGCTGGCATTCAACTCTCTGGTATCAGTATTTTCTTCACCTACACTGTGAACATATTCAAACAGTCTGGCAGTAATCTTTCGCCTAACAACTGTACTATCATTGTGGGACTCATGGAGCTTATTGGTTCAATCTTCTCATCAACTTTCATAGAAATTGCAGGTCGGAAGAAGATCTTGTGTGGCACATACTTGGTGATGATGATTGCTCTATTCACACTAGGGACGTGCTTCTACCTCCAGGATATGGGCACAGGAATCAACGTTGGCTGTATTCCACTCATATCTCTGTCTGCCTATATGTTAGCTTATCCCTTCGGAGCAGGGACAATCCCATACATCATGTACTCTGAATTGTTTGCCTCTGAAGTAAAGAACATTGCGATGTCCTTCATCACATTCTGGAATAACTTTCTCGCATTTTGTACGGTCAAAGTGTTTCCGACCGTATTTATGGAAAATACTACATCTTTCCGGCTGCTTCTGGTTCTTTTTCATTTTGTACACTAGCGGCAATTATTTTCATCATACTTGTTGTGCCCGAAACCAAAAACCGATCATTAATGACAGTCCTACAGAAATTGAATGGGGGTAGACCACTGAAAGAAACAATAGTTCTGGCCTTGCACAAGGCGGAAAATGGATTCAGTATACAAGATACTGAAATGAGTGTTTTTAAAAGAGAATGGAATTCTGAAAACCAACAATGATGAGGAACTTAAAACAAATGGAGAAGCCGCAGCGACCCGTGTCGATAAATTACTCAACAAGACTAGTGAAAAAAATACTGACACAGACACATCGAAAGAGGTAACGGTTGTAATAATTTCCGAAAGTTTGAAGGTGAAAGAAGTAAAAATAGAGCCCGAAATTGTTGGAGAGCTAAAAAAAACCAACAAGACCCGCAAAAGAGTATGAAGAAATCAAACTTAAGGAGCCATCGGAAAGATCGAGTACTCTGTCAACAGTAGAAATTGTTGGAGAGCTAAAAAAACCAACAAGACCAGCAAAAGAGTATGAAGAAATCAAACTTAAGGAGCCATCGGAAAAATCAAGTACTCTGTCAACAATAGAAAAGATAAAAACTGAAATGGCAACAGAGAAGACGACACTTGTGGTGGAATCAAATGGTAACCATGGTAACCGAGATACAAGTGGTCCTCCGGGCAAGGTGAATGGCGACATGTGACCTTGGACATTAGCCATTGCTGTGAGAAGTATTGACCACGTGTTACGATACGCACGCGAGATAAGACTGATAAGTCTGGAATGGATGAACAACTCAACTATGTGATACTAAATTTTATTTATTTTGTACAAAATTTTGGCTGGTGAAAAATTCTAAGACTTCGAGGTCTTAGAACGAACTGCCGGGGCTTTTTCGCACTGGTTCGCACAGAATTTCTATAATACAACCTAGAGAATAGAACCCGTATGAAAATAATAATGATTATACTGAATGGGTAAATTATACACAACAATTATACACACATGGGTAAATTATACACAACGAAACAAATGGGTATCTAATTATTAATACCTAACCTGGACCATTTCCGCTCAGCCCTGGGATGACATTTTCCTGTCGTTTTTTTTAAATAAAAACGTACATTCTTTCTCAGCTATTCCCTAGGATGTACTATAGAAGCTTGTTCCAATAGAATTTGCAAGAATTTACTTAACTCTTCATCATAGAAAAACATGAGTTGTAAAACGGTTAACTGTATTTTCAGAGACACTGATGTGTATGATTTTGGCCCTGGCTTTAGAACATTGGTTCCTCTGACGAGAATGTTTAGCTCGAGAACAAGAAGGCTCTTGTTTCCGACTAACCTAGTGTCACTCGGACAAGGCTCCGTTATCAGTGAGGTAAGATGTAACCCTTTATCAAAGTGATAACACTTAAGAATCGAGCTAACACGGGTTTTCACACATGATAAGCATTTTCCTGTTAATTAGATGTCAAAATGCACTCTGATCATTTTCATTCTTGAATACGTACTTTTTCAGCTCTCTGGTAAATTATTCAATAATTACAAATAATAATTACACAAATGGGTAAAACCAAGGGAGAAAAAAGTTCATCTTATATTATGCATGGTGCGTGGATAGTCTATAGAGTTATATGACTAATCTCTTCAAATTGAAAGATTCTGCACTTTCCTACGTTTGGTATTATAATAGATTTAGCTAAATTATAACCAGTAGAAATATGAAGCATACATAAAAAAAAATCTCGAGACTCAGAAATCAATTGACTTACCTTTGGGTTTTTTTAATAAAATTACTTAAAATTAAAATAAATTGAAGGATTCGGACTTTTGGACCGCAATCTCAAAGAACCTTTTGTGAGATAAGAAAATGTCTTTTACTTCTTTGCTTTAGCCTCTATGTTTCATAAAGGACTAGCTGTTTCCTCGTACTTGGAAGCGGAACCTAATTTACGACCATAGATAATCTTCTCTGATGACAAGATCAATTTGTTTTTATCTGTTACCGTTTAAAAAATTATTTTTGGTATATTTCCGTGTTCACAACAAAAGAGATAAGTTTTAAACGTAAACATAGTAGGTCTCGCGATTCATAAGAAACAGATAATTAAAATCACGTAAACAAAATATACTAGCGGCCTCGCGATTCATAAGAAACAGAAAATTAAGATATGTCAATATTTACAACATATGACAAATGTGAATGGCATTGCCCAATGTACTATGCAATTAGATGCCATTGTTTCTTATGAAGAACGACCTCCTCATATTTTATCAAATATTGAGAAAAAAAACTACAAACGGGTGGGTGTTTTTGATTTAGTATTCGAATAGACCATTTGTTTACATCCATATATTATACAGAGCTGATTAGGAAAAAAAAAATAACAAAACAAACCAAAAACGTGGCATACTTTGGGTTACCGTCACTATGAATACATTTGTGGAATAAAAATGAACTTGAAAATAATTTTCCATAGAAATTGGAAAGTAAGTACATAAACAAGTCATTTTATAATTTTAAGTTTTTTCAAGGTTTAAAAAAAGATGAGTGATTCACAGCTTTTTTTTTTTTGTAGCCATGAAACATCAGCTACTAAATACGCGGGTGGTCTCTGTTGTAGCTTGCCCATCCCGTAGTGTGTCTCTCCTCTGATGGACGAGAAGTGACACAGTCATCATCATAGGGTGGCGTCATCGTGAACGATGGTAGCCAGACAGTGGAGGAATGACTCAGCATTTCTATCACTGTCTATACAAAGAAGCTAATAATTGACAAGGGCCCCCAGAACCAAGCCAATGCTGGTCTACTCCCTGTTTATAGTCCCCCAGCCAGAATGCTGGTCTACTCCCTGTTTATAGTCCCTCAGTGACACATTACTTAACAGTAAATACAAATATTTTGTCGGCTCTAGGGAACGAACCCAGGACGTTCCGCATGACGAGCGAGTATCTTGGGTCTTTTAGGAGGGTACACTGGGAATGAACATACCGTTAGATGTAGGAGGGTACACTGGGAATGAACATACCGTTAGATGTAGGAGGGTACACTGGGAATGAACATACCGTTAGATGTAGGAGGGAACCGTGAGCTGTACAGAATGAGGCCCTCAGGAGAGACACTGGGCAGCTGGCGTCTGCCTAGACGTGACTGCAGAGCCGCATTGAACTTGTGGGCGGCTTCGGTGGTGAGCTGATCCTCGCTTAGTTTCAGATGAGACCTGGACAGAGACGAATTTCGTCGAATAAGAAGTAGGTAAGTGGCAGAGAATGCATGAGGCATTAACTTCGCCCCGGATTATAAAACAATTGTAATTAAAAATTAATATTGATCTTTATTATTTTTTGTACAATTGTACATACTTCTAAGTTTTTTTTTAATTTATTGTTATTAATTTTTGTTGATGATTGTTTTGTAAAAAAAAAAAATAAAGTGTAAATAATTATTGGTAATCTTAGGAGTGTCATTTCATACAATTCCAGATGAAATATAGGTGTCAAAAAATCGTCACCAAAACACAAACTTTTGGTAATAAAAAAGTATTGTGCTCCGATTTCGAAAATTTCCATATTTCTGGACATGTCGTAAACTCCTAAACAACTTTGGTTTTGAGTGTGTCAGTTGATCTGTCTGTGATTTGCATACCTTGCAACAAACGGGAAAATCTCAGAAACTACTGATGGGATTTCAACAAAAAATGTATACATATACAAATATACATAGGAGACGTGTTCCCATACATAAGAGATGGTCCCATTCTAGATTGTAAATGTTTAATTTCAGAACATTTAATTTTTTTACGATTTATTTAAAGTATTCTTTTAACTTCCATCCAATTATCCTCTTTTACTTTTTCAAAAAATAAATGAAAAATTGAAATTCTCTGCCAAGATACCTAAGGGTTAAAAATATCTAAATCGATAATATTGTATGGCCAGCGTTGATGGCACGTTGAATACACCAGTTTTCATTCTGAGACTGAAGTTAAGCAACGTCCAGTAAGCAGCGAGGTTAGGATTGGTGACCATTCAAATTCGAACCCTCGAGACGTTGGCTATTCCTAGCCCGACTCAGGCTGGTAAGGTTTATTAGAGTAGCTGGTTTGTGACTTTTTAACAAATTGAAGATAATAACTATGTCCAATTTTGAATGCAGATAAAAGCGTTCTTTTTTTTTCTTTTTTTTTTGGCATTGGTTGGCAAGGCCATTCCATACAGCCATAAATTTTTTATTTTATTATTTTACATTTCAGGAATAAAATATGCATATAAATAATAGGTACAAAAGCGAGGTTAAACCATAATTAAAAGAATAATAATATAATTGCATTTGTAAAATATTACATAGTCTTTATTGTATATTTAGTAAGTATTTTGTTTTTTTTTTATGTATATTCAATATTCATGCAACAGATCATTAACAATGTAAATATATAATATACCCTTTTAAAGGAGGCCCTAGCCCATTAATTTGGGTGGCAATGGGGCTTTATAAATAAATAAATAAAAAACATAAAATAGTAACATTAAGTGATTTATGGCTATAACCTGGGCACGAACTGAGCAAGCACGGCGAAGGTGTCCAGGAGAGACTGCCGCACTCTCTTCTTCCCCTCCGAGGGGGCATACTGCAGCAGCAGCGTGACCAGGCCTCCTATGTTGAACTCTGTGCTGGGGAACGTCAGCAGGGCGTACATCACGCACAGCAAGGTGCTTTCCCTCATCTGGAACAGATTTATAGCAAAAGTAACACAGAGCAAGGTGCTGTCCCTCATCTGGAACAGATTCATAGCAATAATAACACGAAGCAAGTGTAGACCCCGAAAATCCAAAGTGCAGAGACAAACATCCAAAATCCAGAGTATTCGCTCGTCATGCAGGAACCCACTTCATTTCTCAAACAACACAGATCACACTTTGATCATCGAATAAGTATTTGTTTTCGTATATTTTTGTAAAATATTACAGAGTGTCTCAATTTAAGAGCACCAGCGCGATCACTCCGCCCGTGTTGGAAATACAAAAATCTATTCTCAGATCATTTTCACAGCTCAAAAGGGGACAAGTACCGTAGACCTTTGCAGATCTGTCAAGTATTCTTCAAGGTTATTTTAAGGTCAACTTTAAAATCTTCAATGGATCAACCTGAATTTTATTGCATATTTAGATTCGCCATAAAAAAAATTCATTCAACTACCTATGTACATCAAAATTTCATTTGGCTTTCTTTTTGGTGTTTTTGAAATTAATAGAACTATTATTTTCAATTTTATTTATTTCTGGGCAGGGCAGATATACTACAGTCTAAATCAAGCAATCATAAGTAAAAAATAAGTCAACTTGAAAACAAAGATCCTTATTTACAAAACAGTATACACCCCCACACTCACATACGGATTAGAAAGTGCAGTACTCACATCACGAGAAAAACAAATGATACAAACATCGGAAATGAAATATCTCAGAAGAGCCATTGGTAAAACTAGAAGAGACAAAATAAGAAATACCAGAATAAGAGAAGAAACAGGACAAATTGAACTAAATAAACAGATAGAAGAAAAGCAGTTGAAATGGTTTGGACATGTGAGTAGGATGCCGAATGAGCGAATACCAAAGAAGATATTGGAATGTAAACCACAAGGAAGAAGAGGACAGGGAAGACCGAGAACGACATACGAGGATATGGTGAGCGATATCTCTAAAAGGAAGGGTAAAACAATAGCGGAGGCAAAGGGGCTTGCCCAGGATAGGAGAAGATTCAAGGAATGGACTGAGGTATCCGACGCTGCTTAGCGGCATAAGGATTAAGACAAAGAAGAAGAAGGTAAATATGTAACATGACCAGCTACCTCAATTCAAGAGACTTGCTACTCATTTTTGCTCAAGAGGTATGAGTGGACCCCGAACACCCAAGTACAGAGCAGAAAAAATCCTGCCCCGCTGGGGATCGATTCAAGGTCACCGTGCGTGCAATGCCCAGCGCCCTAACTCACTGTGCCACGGTGACTATTGAACATAGCAAACAACAAGCCAAGGGACTCATTTAATCCGTGTTCTGTAATACGTATACATTCCCACCTTCAACACAAGATTTTTCACCTTTTGAAGGTGGGTATACCCTCATTGTTTGTTGAAGATGTTATTGTAAAATATAAATACATGAAAACTTAAAAAAATGATATGCAGGTGTATTTTTTACTTCAGATTTCTTAATAAAGAAATAAGTCACTTTTATATTACTTTTTTTTTACAAAAAACAATCATTTTGAACATGATTTCACCTTGGAACTCTTCGAGAAAAAGCACCTCTCGGTGAAGAGAAGGTTGATGACTGGAGCAGGGTGCAGCTTTCTCATGAGCATCTTCAGACACTCCACAGCCTCCAGTTTGGTCGCCACGGCACTAGCAGTGATCTGACGGCATGTTATGGGCACCTGAAAACAAAAAAATCTTCGGTCAAGGTACTATTTCAGAAGAAAATTAACTTTCAGAAAAAAATCAAATCAAGTCCACACCATGCGGGAAGTTGCTAAACTTCAATGATCAGTCTGTCGCGAGTGTAGTAACACTTCTTCAATCTTCGATAGCATACTATGAGATAGAAGTGCCTGTACCTACACATATTATCTGATCATAATTCCGCCACTTGTCACTGCTCTCATCAGATCAGCTACTCATTATTCCTCACGAGGTACGAGTGGAACCCGAACGTGATCTTAAGTACAGTGCCGAAAAATTCCAACTCCGCTGGGATTCGAACCCAGGTCACCGTGCGTGCAACACTGGCGCGCTACCGCAACATTGGTCCGGAAATAGCCACCAGCATCAGCAAATATTTTACCTGTTGTTCAATGTTCAGACAAAGTCGTCACAAGACCAGACGTTGCTTAACTTCTGCAATCACACGCAAGTCGATGGACACAACAGACCGTCCGTCGGCGAAAACTAACCTTTGTTATAGGAAAAGTGAACGTTGCCTGTTGGACTTTTTCCAAATTAATATCCATTCATCATATTAAAAATTGGCCAGTGCAATCACTATAGCTCACACATCATTATTGTAAAAATTAATTCAGTAGTCTATTTCCAAAATTTTCGTTCCAAATTCGAAGGTATCTACTAACATTACTAACCCCTGTCGGACCTGCTTTTCTGTCGAGGTGCCCAAAAGCAGTGCCACTTCCGGGGTTGGCCCCCCGGTTGTGGGAAAAAATACTCTTTCTGCCCGAGGACTGGTTTCAATGGGAAGCTATGAGGGAGTGAACAAACCCAAGACTAGGGCCCGGGACAACGCTCTGTATGTGTCCCGGGTCTCCGGAGTTCCAACCTCGCTAAAAAATAAAAAATCAAACTCGCCAAAGGCCGACCAGCGCCTGAAGGGAAACTCTCAGGTGGTCCGGGAGTAGCATCCCGGCTCTTCAGCTAGGTCACTCTTCAGTTCTGCTGAGTGGGGTCTAGTTGCTTACAGAGTGGTTGAGAGCACACACCATGCATTAACCACATCCATGGACCTCTTTCTTCTTCCTCTTCGCTAAGGGATTCTATCTTTTCTTTCTCTCTTCTCTATCTTAGTTAAGTTTGGATTTAAAGTTCTGTGATTTTCAACAAAATACATCTTTCTTGAATGAAAGACAAAACAGACAGCCGGGAGTCAAACTCGCAACCAAAAGAATTTATTGCACAACTAGTCTGGTCAACATAATTTTAGTCAAGCTTTAGTTTAGGTTAGGCTGGGCTGGGTAATTCTGCTTGTCTTTCCAGGTGCTTCATCAATAAATAAAGCAACAAAAATTATCCAATTAAAACATTCAAACTAATAACTCAAGATAACTCTTTCTTTGCGTCACATCCGAGAGTCTCACACCTGCACATGATCCATGGAGTCAGCAGTTACCAATAGATGGCTCACCCTTCATATGACAACTAATTAGTGACAATTTGAAGACTGGCCACATTGCAGGTAATAATATATGTACAGAAAATCTTTTTCGCTTCACAAATATTGTTCTTATTCAGGAGATACATCAACCGGTGCGTGGATTTCGCTTCACATAGTGAGTAGAGATTAAATGGGAAACATTTTTTAGCATGCTATTCGATGGTTATTGATCGTCTTGAAACATATTGAAATCATAGTCAGTTCTAATAAGCTTCCCTTACACTACCTTACAGGATGCGGAACAAGAATCACCGAGATGGAATATCTATTAGTCGAAGAAATTCAGCAATTCCTCAACAACAGTGTGATCTTGTCTCCAAGTACTCGTACCCAGACAGCACGGAAGGTGACTTCCAGTCTGGATTTAAGGTGGAAATATCCAGGTGTATAAAGTCAACTGGACCTCCAACTGTCCCGACAGCTGGATTTTTCCATTATGGATTAAATCAGTTGACCAGCCACCTGGATATTTCCAACAAAAATCCATCTAGACTCAGTCACCTGGGCAGTCAGCTGGAAATATAACGACTCAGTCCAGCTAGGACATGAGTAGAATTTAGTCAGTTGACCAGTCAGCTGGAAATGTTCCATATTTTTCCAGTTTACATAAAACGCGTCCTTTGTTGAAGACGCCATCTTTGATCTTTCGTCATTTCAGAAAATAATTGTGATATTGGTGATTGTAAATTGTTTTAAATAACTAATAATTCTTTTAAATATTAGGTATTTCATGTTTTGAACATTTTTAAGTACAAATATCATTTTAATTAGTTTTGATCTTTCTTATAACTACTGGAAGTGTTTAGATAAAACTCGTCCTTTGTTGAAGGAAATTCAGAAATTGTGATATTTTTGTGACAAATTGTGAATTGTTTTAAATAATTAATAATTCTCTTAAATAATAGGTATTTCATTTATTTGAACATATTTTAAATACAAATAATATTTTAATTAGTTTTGAACATCTTTTTTATAACTACTGAAAGTGTTTACTTTGTCATTTCTGAACTCCAAATTTGCTTTCGAGATGTTTCAAAAAATAGTTCTTTAGTTTGTCTAAATCGTGAATCGTGACAGAAGAAAAGGAGAGGACAAGAAACAGTTAATACTGGATCACCTTTTTCATCTGACAATAACCGTCCATTTCTAGAGACATCCACTTGGACCCTAATGAACTTTCTGCACTCTGCTGTTCCTGGACTAGAACAATGGGATTAACACCTTCAGTTCACTTGGAATCATACCAGCTACCTATATTAATCTCACCTAGCCTAGCCAAGCCAAAGTAGGACCATGAATGCTATTAGTCTCATGTGTTAAGGGAAACAGAATTTTTTATGCTCAAGATCTCTTGACCATAGGTTGGCTAAAAAAAGGTTCTGCTTCAAGCAAAGAAACAGCTGAATGCATAGTGCTAGATAGTGAAATTTTTCACTCTGTGGATTTTATTTAGATGTACAATACATATTATTATAAAATGAATATTTCACTCATAGGTGGTTCTGCCACACTAAAAAATGATGTTTACTTTGTGACATGCTTCCTGATTACTTGATTTAAAATTAATTGGCCAATTTACTGTGCACTGTTCATAATAACAATAATAACTATTGTGCTCTCTCTACCTACTCTACCACCTTATTACTATGAAGCCCCTTAAATTTTGAGTTAATTTTATATCTATTTAAAAAAGGTGTTCCACACTATTGTGTTTTATAATTTCACTAGTCTTAACAAGTCAATTTTGTTTTAATTTAAGTATAACAATGTTTTTTGGTAATAATTCTCAAAGCAAACAACCCAGCAATTCTAATTAGCCACAGCAGTATATAAATTGTCATGAAGGATTACAAATACATAATAACATTCACTAATCCATGTTCCACCACGTTAGACATTGCTTAACTTTTCAATTTCATGAAAACTGGTGTATTCCATGCCCCATCTTCATTTTCTGCTGGCTATTAGTTTATTTCTTTGTTATTTCAATCATTGTCCAATTCACATCAAGGAAGAAACGAGATGAAATAATAATAAAAGGTAAAGAAAACAGAATTGACAGCACTACTTTGAACATGCCTGGACCAAAAAGAGATATATACATTAACGAGCATTTAACACAACAGAGAAAAAAACTGCTATATGAGGCCAAACAGAAGAAAAAAGAACTGGACTACAAATATGTATGGACCAGAGGAGGTAAAGTTTTCATGAGAAAGACTGATAACAGCAATGTGATAACATTGTATACAATTGAAGATCTAATCAATCTTCAATAACAATGATCATCAAAAAAAAAAAAAAAAAATAATAATAACATTTTAAAGAAGTAATTTTAATAAATTGTTCATGAATTTTGAAAATTTCAAATACATACAAGATAATTATGAAACAAAGTTTTATGATAATATTGAAAATTGGAAATACTTTGAAATGAAGAACAAAAAGGAATGTTTAAATATATTACATACCAACATTAGAACAATCAACCAAGATAAATTTGATATATTAAAAATACACTTGAATGATGTTATCGATAAATTAGACATTCTGGTTTTAACAGAATTTGGTAAAAAAGAAGATGAAATCGATTTATATACAATTGCAAACTTTAACATGTATACTTTTATAAGATCTAAAGGAAAAGGTGGTGGAATAGCAGTCTATGTGAATGAAAAGTTGAACATTACAGAATTAGCATCTGTAAAATTTAAACATGCTGAAAACCTTGAAATAGAAATTGAAAAGAAAAATATTATCATAAATATAATTTTACCGTCCCCCTAAACTTAATCCAACATCATTTATTGAAGAACTTAGCAAATGGATTAAAAACAAAAAAAATAAAAACAAAGATATCATTATAATTGGAGACATTAATATCAACACAATCGAAGAAACATCAACAAGTCAAAAATATATTGAATTACTTTATAATAATGGAATACATAACACTATACAACTACCTACAAGAGAAGAAATCCTCAATAATAAACTATCTTCAACATGTTTGGACCATATAAATATTAGATCGAAGAATTCCTATGTATCAAGTTTGATAAGAGAAAAAATAGCAGATCATTATTTTGTGTATGCTAAAATAAATAACTTCAAAATAGATCATGGAAACCATATAATTGAAATCAAAACACTAAATGAAGATAAGTTAAATACCATGATAAGTGAATATGATTGGACAAATTTAATAAAAAGTAATGAAGGAGCTGAAAATCTATACAATATGTTTGTAAATACTATGAAAGAGATTTATGAAAAATCATCGAAATGTATAAAAATAAAGAAAAAATATGAAGGAAACACTTGGATTACTAAAGAAATTCGAAGCCAAATAAAATTGAAAAATGAAATTTGGAAAATTTTAAGAAAAAACCCAAACAATGATCAATTAAAACAAGATTTTAAAAACATGAGGAACAAATTGAACAACATGATAACTCAAGCTAAACGAAAAAATAATTTCGAAAAGTTCAAGAACTGCAAAGGTGACATGAAGAAAACTTGGAATAATATTGATTACATTACAAACAAAAAGAGAAAAAATAATGAAACAGTTTTAAAAAACAATTTTAAAAATAGTGAATTAAATATAAAAGAAATAGCAAACAATTTTAATAAAAATTTCAAACAAGAAATAATTGAAATAAAAATGAAAAAAGAAAATCTTCATGCAAATGTACAGTTTGACATAGAACAAAATCATGATCGAGAATTATTTAATATAAATATTATTAATAACAACCAACTAATAAAAATAACAAAAGAGATTAAAATAACAAAAGGACCTGGACATGATGGAATTAGACCAAAAGATGTAAAAAACAATATCTTTTGGCTTGGAGAAATAATTACAACTATAATCAATCGAATTTTAACAGAAAAAGAAATACCAAAAGGGTTAAAGAAAGCAAATGTCACACCAGTTTTCAAAAAAGGTACTAAAAACGAATATAATAACTACAGACCAATAACAGAATTATCAATCATTTTAAAAATTCTTGAGAAACATATACTCAAGCAATTGACATATTTTATTGAAGATAATGATTTATTAAATAAAAACCAACATGGATTCAGGAAAAACAAAAGTACAAGTACATTGCTGAACGAATATACAGAAAACCTAAATATGGCATTAAATAATAATAAGTATTGTTTAACACTATCTTTGGATTTGAAAAAAGCGTATGACACCATAAATCATGAAAATATAATGGAAGTTTTAAATAGAATAGGTTTGACAGAAAACACAAAAATATTTTTTAAGAACTATTTTAATGACCGAAGACAATATGTAAAAATTGGAAAAGAGTTGAGTGACGAAATATTGATAAACTGCGGCTTAATACAAGGATCCATATTATCTCCGACATTTTTCAACCTATATGTAAACGATATACACACACATTGGTATAAAATCCAACATACTGCAGTACGCAGATGATACTCTGCTGTATTTTATACATGATCAAAAGAGTGAAGTTTATAAAATCATTCAAGAAGACGTAAATAAAGTTTTGATTTGGCTACATAAAAAGGATATATTTTTAAACAAAGAAAAAACGGTGGCAATACTATTTCAAAATCCAATGATAGCAAGATTCAGGGAAAGCACCAACATGAATATTCAACTACATGAGAATAATTGCATTGATAAAAATATAAGCAACAGGTGCAAATGCACAAAAGTTAATAATGAAAAAAATATGAAATATCTAGGAATTCAGTTCAATGAAAATTTAAAATGGAACAACCACACTGAGTATTTGAAAAACAAATTAAACAATATACTACGAAAAATGCACTTCATCAAGAAAATAATACCAATTCATATAAAAACAATGATATATAAAGCATTATGCGAATCCATAATAAGATACGGGATAGAAACATATGGATATACAGCAGATATTCATTTAAAACCTATAGAATCTGTACAAAAGAAAATTATAAAAACAACACTATACCCAAAAACTTCAAAAAATCAAAGGTCAATTTTAATGGAGAAGTACAAAATAATGAATGTTAAAAATTTACACAAATACATATTAACAACAAATCATTACTATAAAAACGAACACAGAATTATACAAGAAACAAACCACGACACAAGAAACAGATTATTTAAAATTCCAAATACCAAAAATAGATATGGAGAAACCTCTTTACAACATCAAATACCAACATTATTAAACAATATACCAGAGAAGTTAAGAAACATAGAAAATAAGAAAATAATGAAGAAAGAAATACAAATGTTTTATCTGAAGAACAACAATGAAATATAAAACAAGTTAAATTAAATTGAAGAATATGTTAGAGATATAGAAAAAAAAAAAAAAAAAAACAAGTAGACCAATTCCCTAAAAGTACACATAGTACTTAGAGGGAAATTTATAAAAATTGAAACATTGTAGATAAATAATAAAATTCATTATTATTATTATTATTATTATCATTATTATTATTTTTGGTTTCACAAAAGAAATATATTTTAATTTACATAGTATTATTATTTTATTGTGATTATGTACATGTTATGAGCATATTTTATAATTGGATATCATTATTTTATTTCTATACTAGCTAAAACCTGGCATTTTGTCACCATTAAGGTTTTTTCTCATGGCCGGTGTCCCAATAAAAATAATAATAACACTTTTAATTGGAAGGTAACCACCAGGTAAGGTTAAAGGTTATGCTCAAAGTATTTTCTACCACCTAACCCTCAGAGTCTTTTTATTATGTGGTCACAACCATAATGAGGAAAAAATTGAAACAAAGGAACCCTACGCTAAGTGGATTATCTGACTAGCACGTTAACCACTTGATTACCAGTGCACTTGAAAATTGTATTACATATTTTAATTTTGATAATTTTCTAGTATGTTGAAGGTGGCTTAGGGGGGGTGAACTGTCAGTGAGAGTACCGTTTCGTATTGTAACCCCAAGAGGACATAGTCAGCCAGACATGCACAACTTTGAGTATTATATATAGAGATTATACCTACTTAGGAAATACTTGTGATACATTGGTACAAGGTCTTGTGACATGGTGGAAATTTGATAGTGCATTTTACACTTTTGTGACATTTTTTTAAATAATAAACACTCTTATTGTAAAATATAATAATGGTAAAGAGTCTTATTTGAATTGTGTTGTTTAAAACAGATTAGTTATTTTCTTTTTCTTTCCAAATTTCTATGTAAAAAAATTATACCCAAAATTGTGTGTGTGTATGTGTTAAAAAAACCTATTTAAAATTTATTACTTTATTTTTATACAAAAAAATATTCTTCGTGAGATTTGAATGTATGGCCTCTAAATAAAATAACTTAAATTGAATTTATGCCTAATATACATTTGTCTAGTATTTTTATTACTATTATTATTATTTTTTGAAAAAAAAATGCATATAATGGGATTCGAACCCACGACCTCAAAACCAAGAGCGTAGCATTTGATTATTATGTAGTATAATGTACAGTATAGGTAAATAGGTATGTCAACATTGTGGTAGTGAGTTACTACCCATCCACTAGAGAGCACTACAAGTAGCTGGAAATAAGTGGAACAAATCCAGTTGACTTTGGGCAACTGACTTCCAGTTAAAAGTTGGGTTACTTTCCAGTTCATTTCCAGTTGATTTCCAGGTGGAGGTCAGGTGGAAGGTGGAAATCTCCAGCTGATTTCCAGGTGGGCAAGTAGACTTTTTCCACCTAACAGTATGGTATACATCCAGTTGACTGTGCTGTCTGGGTATGTACTTCACTCAGAAAACTTCGAACGTCTCACGACACGGAGCTATGTAAGTCCATCTTGAAACCGGTGTCTCTTCTCCTAACTTCAAATCAATTAGTGAGTTGAGAATCAACGGAAAACCTCGACAAAGCTGTGTAACTTTTAATCAAGCATGGGATCAGAAATAATGCTGCTTCTGGATTACAAATTAAAACTTTACCTGCTATGGATCAATGCTGTCTGTAATTTTTAATAACCCCCTGTATTTAAATACACAAATAAACAAAACAAATATCAACCTTCTTCTTACATTTTAAAAAACCGCTCATTTGTTTGTCCATTTTTGCTTTTTTAGAAGAACTTCTTCATATATTTTCCCCACAAAGATTGATTGAAAACATTAGAGAGTCTCAGCAAGCACATACTTTGTCACATTAACTAACATTGTACATCACTTAGGTCTTTCGTGAGAAAAATCAAGTGGCGTGTGATGTAGAAAAGACATTCGTAGGGCCTCCCTCACATTGGCCATACATGGACAAAAAAATTTTTCGTACAAAGCTACAAGAGTTTCAATGCTGGCCTCGCTTGCTTTCAGAGTTTAATGTCCTGATGAACAACCATTTTTAGTCCAAGTAGGGTTCTAATACGTTATATTACATGTTGGAAGTTTTCTGAGAACTACTTTCTTCATGCCGGGTAGACATCAAATCAAGTCCACACCATGCGGGAAGTTGCTAAACTTCAATGATCAGTCTGTCGCGGGTGTAGTAACACTTCTTCAACCTTCGATAGCATACTATGAGATAGAAGTGCTGTACCTACACATATCATCTGACCATAATTCTCATCAGATCAGCTACTCATTATTCCTCACGAGGTATGACTGGACCCTGTGCATGCAAAGATAAGAGCCAAGAAGATCCTCTGGAATTCGAATATAGGATACCGTTTGTGGAAGCTAAGGCTACACCACTTGACTACACAAGGTTATTAATGATGCCATACACGAAAATTGAGTTTGTCAATATTTCACCGACAAGAATAAGTTTTAAATATTCAACTTACTAAGTGCACTAGACGTTCGAGAAGCACAGTAGAGGGTAGACTCTGACACAGCACCCGGACACACTTGAGTGATGACGTCACTATTTGGCTGTTCTCCTTTCTCTCCACTAGACCATCCAGTATTTGTCTGAGTAGCGTCCCTCCCCCATGATGTCCGTAGCGAGTGGTCGCTATGCAGAGCGTCACCTCGGGCTGATGTAGCGACAGGTAGAGGCGATCTAGACCTCGCGCGTAGCTACGGATGTCGGTCTGGAAAAGTAGAAAAAAGTTATTCAGATACATAGTAAATACAGTGCAGAAATTGTGATTGTAACAGACCATTCGAAATCAAGACTCAACTTTCCAATATATTATTTCTCGTCCGTTCACAGGACAAATTGATTTTTTTTTGTGGGTCAGGTGGCCTGAAAAACCATTCACTTGACCTTTTTCTGTGTTTCAATTACTGAGTGCAAAATTTGGTTATGATTGGTCACGTCATGTGGACACGTATAGTGAACAACTAGAAAAAAATTAACTGACACTCATTTTTATTCAGACCAAAAAATTGAACACCTAATATAATATTGATGGTAGCAACTACCACACGGCCTTCATAAGATGTCATGTGGACAGTTTAGATGATTTTTAAATCCAAAAATTACAATTCCGATTTGACAACAAGATTTTCTCACAAAAATCTGAGAAAGACAAATTTACTTGTAGTAAATTATCCAATTCCATTATGCGTAAATAGACATACGAGTCGTCATGGATAGGTAACCGGTATATTTAGATTATATTCACAACCTACCTCAGTAGCTTGATCGATACGGCGGCGGACTTTTAACCTGAAGGGTCGGTGGTTCAAGACCCAAGTAACGCAAAAATTTAGTGAAGCTACAAAATGTATGTAGTATGTTATACGTAACTACGGATCATTATAGGTAACTCGTTGTTTTAAGAATTGCATTGTGCAAACACTGATCAGTAACAAATTTTGCAATACTAATTACTAAAGTGAGGTTGTAAGGTTGGAGAGGTTGTAAACCACTTGTAACTATTTTGAAATAGAACTGATTTAATATAGCAATGGAGCTGCTAGTCAAAATGTAAGTACAAAATAGAACGTTAAATCCTGGCTACTAGTTTCTACATCCAACAGAGGTTGAAGGATCAACTTCCACAAATTTCAGAACACATAAAAAGGTGTCATGTGCCGAGAAAATTGGAGTAATTAAAATGGGATGTAAAAACTTACAGTCATGTGATTTGAAAAGATGTTATTTCTGTTGGAAAAGTCCGCTTCATCCGATCCAAATTCTAACTCACAAACCTTGGGTCAAAGAGATGGTACACAACTACAGAAAGCACTTTTACTAGTCTTATAACTTGAAGGGAACGCGGGATAATAATATCCACCCGACATTGTTTCCAAAACGAAGGCAGCAAAGATCGAGGGATTTCGTGGAAGGAAATGAACAGGGGTGAAAAGAGAATAAAAAATGAAACGAGGTCAGAGAGAAAAGATAAGTATCACTGACCTGGCAGCAGTGACGTAGCCTGAAGACATTCGATGGACGAAACGTTCGAGATAATAATCATGGGCCACACAATAGTAAAAACATCAATTATTATTTGTTAGAATTCCGTCTGGACGGCGACCGTCTTCTCATTGTAATCCCACGAGCTCTTACACTGCTGGAACTCGGGCAAACACCAATGCTCTGCAAATAGTGTCATTCAGTTGAGAGTGGCGTGAAATGCACCCAACACTCTTGACGCGAGACAGACCATGCGTACCATCAGCTGACACCTGTTCTCCACAGACACAAGTGCGGGGCATGCATACTGGACTTCTCAGGCGAAGAGAAAGGGAAATACAGAAAGTTTTGTTGTCCAGGAGTAATGGAGTATACCAACAGAACGCACTTGACTCTTTTATAGTGGGCAACATCGAACGGATCAGTGTGAAAGTACTGTTAATAGACGAAAGAAAGGCAGGGAGCGTGGTTTCAGAAATACTGCGAATACCGATTCTAGCATAGCTGATTGGCATTGTCATTCTCTTCCATCTTTGTTTGGGAATTTGAAAATTGAAAAGATTTTGCAAGGACATTTCTAGTGTTGAATCCATTTGTTTGATCAACTCTTTGATTTTCCAGGTAGATGTCGGACCGGCAGGGTCCCCTTGCTGAAGTCCTATTGCGTAGCACTCTATTGGTTGCGTGACTTTTCACATCTTGATAATGCGTACACAGCATTCTCTCGTATAATAATACTCTTAGTGGAAGGTATTTACAAGGCGAGGTTAATGCCCAAAACATTTTCTACCATCTAACCGTGAAAGTCTTAGTATATTATGTGGTTACAAATAAATGTTACTCAAATAAATGAGGAAAAATTCATTCATTGGGTGTGATTCAAACCAACAGATCCCTGCGCTACCTGGATTACCATACACATTAAACTGCCTTCTCTCATACACTCTACTTAGTATTGATTCTTTGGGTAGCTGGGTCTTCCTCATTTTTTTCTTGCCTCCATGTGTCTTTCAAAGATATTGGTTAGAAAAAATTGGTCAGTGAAGAAGTTTTGTAGTTGTTGATATAATGGAAAATCCCGGACTCAAGAGTAGGATGGCTGTTCAGTAAAGCAAGGTACGCTTCAGAAACATTACTTTGTCTAACGTAGCACTGTCAATATTATGTGATAAAAGAAACACTTCTCTTGTAATTAATTTACTTAAATAAATTCAAAAATGTGTACTATGCATTTAACAACTACTACATATCTTAAAATAAGTAGAAAACTACTTTACAAGTGCTCAGCGAAAACATAATAAAAAATTCCATATATCGACAATTCGACACCCTCAGAGCAATAGGTGCTATCTGACAATTTTGTGAAAAATGAGTTATGCGTATTGCCGGATTCGGCATTTGAAGGCGCGTCCAGTGGTAACAACAGATTTTTTAAATAAACGAGGGAAAATATTTTTAAATCGCGAAAAACAAAATCCGCTAAGTGGGACGCACTTTTATTCAACGGCAAAAAGAGCCAAGTGCTCAGACCTGTATTGACAAGCATAGGAGGAGGAGCTCTGCTAATAAGAGGTAAAATAAAATTTATTTATTTTATGTTATTGAATGAAAATATATTTTTCAAAGTAGTAGATTTATTAATTTAAAGACATATATTTGCATAGAACATTTATTAAATAAATATGATAATTATTCTTATAACATTAATTAACATTTTAATTGACCTCTGCAGATATCACAAATTGCATGTTTGTATGAACATTTAAATTTTGTAGATAGCACTCAAAAAAAGGGCTGCTCAAGTAGATAGCACATATTAAAGTTGAAAATGAGGTGGTGAATTAATATATTTGGTAAGATTCTCCATATCTTTCTGCAGATGGCAGATATTGAATTTAAGTTATATAAAGCTTTGAGAAGCAGTTTTATAAGGCTTTGAGAAGCAGTTGGGGTTTTGAATGCCACCTCTGAACTATCTCTACAAGAGAGTATAGTTGAAGTTGTTGGCATCTCCTGTCTCTTCTGCTCCATTAGCTTCTCACCCTGATGCTCTTAAGTGGTTTCTTCTGAACGAGTCTTCTTTTTGGTGCTTTTTTACTGGAAAGTGGCTCTACAGATTTGAGCAGCCATTCAAACCGCCTTCCAGCAGCTCCTGACAGTTTAAAAAAGATCTCTTTATTTTGAAGCTTTTCAGCAGCTTCTGAGAGACTGCATTTTTGGTCTTGAGCAATGTTCATTTGTTTAGACGGTAGTTGAGGCTACAGTGGCCTGTTGAAAAGCCAGTAAGGATTCCTCTTTGCTCGGACAGAGCATTTCTTTTGCTTATTTGGGCGATTAAGTTAGGAACATTTTCGCCTGCCTGTGGCCAGGACTCATTTGGGAAGTTCTTCAGAATTACTCCCACTTTCAAAGACTTCAGGGCGTTTATAAAGCTTTGAGAAGCAGTTGGGGTTTTGAATGCCACCTCTGAACTATCTCTACAAGAGAGTATAGTTGAGGTTGTTGGCATCATCTGTCTCTTCTGCTCCATTAGCTTCTCCCCCTGATGCTCTGAAGTGGTTTCTTCTGAACGAGGCTTCTTTTTGGTGCTTTTTTTTACTGGAAAGTGGCTCTACAGCTTTGGGCAGCCATTCGAACCGCCTTCCAGCAGCTCTTGAGAGTTTTATAAAAATCTCTTTTATGAAGCTTTTCAACAGCTTCTGAGAGATGTTCCTGTTAATCGCCTTTTACGACAGGGGGACAGCCCGTGGTCTTATTCTTAGCCGAGAGCCACACGGACGTACTGTCATTATTTACTCCTAGGTTAAGCTTTAGTTAGCAATTTCACTGAGAAAATAGCAAGGCTAGGTATCCCATTATTTTATTTATTTTTTTACAATTTTAATTTTTTGTTCTTGTATAAAATTATACTTAGTAACTAAACGAGTTACCGCCAGCGTCGATGGCGCGTTGAATGCACCGGTTCTCGTGGGATCACCGAAGTTAAGCAACGTCCAGCGAGGTGAAGACTTCGTGATGCTGGCATTCCGGCCCAACCCAGGCTGGGTGAGGTTAATGTGGGTAGCAGGTTTGTGAGTTTCCTGCGAATGGAGGGTAACACCCCCGTCGTGATATGACCAATGACCATGCAGTTGAAAGCGACGTTAAAAACAAAAAAAAACGAGTTACCTATCGTATATTTTTATAATAAAGTTAGATAATAGACACAGAACATAAGTGAAATTTTGTTTAATTAGTATTCTTGTTTTAATTTTAAGCCTTTTATACTTATCCAATAAATTGTTTTAAAATTAAAAAAAAGTGAGTTTATCAATCAAAAGTTTTTTTTTTCATTTTATTTACAGGCAATACAAAATAAAAACGCTAAATGAGGTAAAATATGGACGCTAATTCTTCTAAGATAGAAGCATAAAGTGCTATATGTAGACAAATAAATTGCAATACCTACCAACTACAGCATTAAAGTTTATAATGAAGAAAAAAAGTGGGCACCAATCTGCTATCTACAATGCAATATTAGTGAAGTTGTGCTATCTACTACTTATCTGCGTGCAATATCTGCTAAGTGCCGTACTTCCTGCGCTGATCATTTTTAGAAAAAATAAATTGGAAAATTAGTATTTTTTGAACTATAGTGTATTAAAAGGACAAAAAAAAATCTTTAAATAATTAATATGAATCTTTAAAACGTATTTTGTCTCTCCTGTAAAATTTTCTATTGTGCAGATAGCACCTATTGCTCTGAGGGTGTCGATATATCCTCCATCACCACATATTATATGGAGTATGATTGAAACTGATATTGGAAAGAAGAAATTAAAGAATAAATGAAAAAAAAAAAAAAAAAAAATAGAAAAACCCCCAACTTTTGAGAAAGCTATTAATATCTTCTGGATTGATGAGTACGCTGTGTATTAGCAATCTACCAAAGGTAGACAGCCGCGATTGTATTTATTTAAAATATATGAACAATTTGTTTCTCTCTTTTAAATCAAGTCAAATACTCGAGTGATTAAAAAAAAAATTGCGCAGGGTTAAAGAAAAAATATGCATTGATTTATTCACCTTTAGGAGGAGCAAAAATAAAAGGAGAAGCAAGACTACTAAGGCAAGTAAATTATTTCCCTAAATGTGACTTTACAAGAACTAATATCATAAATTTAAGGAATCAACTATTTTCCGAGCTTGAAGAAAAACATGTCTTCCCTATCATCAGGAGTAATTTTCTTTCCACTGCAGAATTTGCAGGCAAAGTCTCTGACCAAACACCTCCCTGGTGCTCTTGTAGTTCTTCTATGCTAATTACTACATGCAGGTTACAGACCTTGTTGTAGTTTTAAGTGCAACATTTTACAGAGTCAGGTTAGCTAGGTCATGTAAATACCAGTGCTATTACATTCAATAGCTACCACAGTACTTACAATATGTTACCATGAAACCCGCTCAATTTTTTTTTTACTTTCTACTACCTATACCAATTTTTTCTTTTTTTTAATTTCATTTATTTATTTATTTACTTTGACAATAATATGAACATGTACATAGCAGCTGGTTCCTATCCCTTGGAATTTAACCCAGCATTAAAAAGTTGTAATGATTATAATAAGGATTATGGCGGATCAAATTTTCAAAGAATCCGCCGATTTTGGTGGCTGGTATTAACAGCCAGTCCTATACCAATAATAGTATAAGTATAATATATATATACTATTGTCACCCTGTAATAATAATATCGTCTTATTTATACTGCCCGATTCAGACTATTAGGTCCCATTATTCCAGCAATAAGCCCAAGACGTATTATTATGTGGTAAAAATCCCAAGAGAGAGGATAACATGTAATTTCCCGGCTCCGTTTCGAACCCGCGACCTCTAGATTACCAGACCGCCGCCTTTACCACTGAGCTACCGGGACAGAAGAGAAAGTATTGTTTCCGGTCGGTTTTTTTCGAAAATGAGCTGATGACATTTCGGGACGATTTAGTATTTTTAATTGTATTGAAAGAAATTCTAGGAATTCACATACCAGCGAAAATGACACGTTGAATACACCAGTTCTCATCCGATCACTGAAGTTAAGCAACGTCCATTGTCAAGCAACGTCATCATATCAATTCACGTCCTGCTAGCTATTACCGGACCCAGCCAGGCTGGGTGAGGTTATTGAGTAGCTTGGTTGTGCTGCACCCGGTGAATGGTGGATAAAACACCCGTCGTGATCATGTAGTTGAAGGCGACGTTAAACCCAAATAAACACACAAAAGATGTGTATGTCGCTGCTAGCGTCGATGACGCGTTGCATGCACCGGTTCTCCTAATATCACCGAAGTTAAGCAACGTCCAGCGAGGTTAAGACTTCGTGATGATGGCACTCCGGCCCAACCCAGGATGGGTGGGGTCAATGTGGGTAGCAGGTTTGTGAGGTTCCTGCGAATGGAAGGTAACAAACCCGTCTCGAGATGACCTAGCTGTTGAAAGGCGTAAAGTTTAAGAAAATAAAAAAGTGTACATCGCAGTATTAGTGAATGTATTTCCTTACGGTATTTGAGTCTGAAGTCTCACTCGCGTTAATCGGGTAGTTAGGTCTGCTTTTTCGCTTTATTTATAATATATGATACATTTGATACATAGAGTATTCGGGTGGTGTGAAAATCAAACTCATTCATTAGTTAGATTTCAGAAGCATTATTCACAATTGACGAAAACTTCCGTCCACACAAACTTCTGTGTTATGCATTTGTACACTACTTCATGAATAATTTCCCTCCTTGCTATCTCTATGCATTGTGTACAACCCTCGCTCAGACACCTCGTTCTGATATCAGGGTTGGACTCCATCTCATTCTCCATAGTGTTTAGCGCCCACTACGAAACCGTTAAAAAAGGGGGGGGGGGTGATTTATCTCCATAAGCAACAATTATTACTAAATGATTTGATTATCTCAAGTTGGAGATAAAGGCGTATACAAGATTCTAACTAGTTTCAAACAGAATCATAATGGCATTTTATGAAGCCAGATTAAATCCACCCATGATGCGGACTTTTCCTGACTTATAAACCATGATGGTTGGGTACCTACTGGTTTGCGAGTTTTTGATATTAACTAATGGAAGATAGATTAACACACTTCTATAAACCCTAATATTGAAGAGACATAAATACTGAGTAAAATTGAATCATTAAAAAGTTCATAGTTAAATTCAAATTTTCAACAAATCCCCTATGCTAGGTACATTGTGCCAATAATAATAATAATAATAATATCACCTTATTTAAACTGCTCGATTAGGACAATTAAAGTGCCATTATTCCAGCAGTAAGCCCAAGACATATTATTATGTGGTAATAATCCCAAATGGGAGGATAACTTGTCATGTCCCGGCTGGGTTTCGAACCCACGACCAATGGAATCTTTGGATTCACCGAGTGCCGCCTTTACCACTGAGCTACCAGGACAGACACTTACCAATACCTCAACACTACTAGTTAATCCAGGCCTGAGTTGTGGAAAGGAAACATTATTAACACCGTTTTCATCAAGTCCTCCAACACCTCAAAGTAGCACTATGGAAACTTGTTTGCCTTATTGATTGAACTCGAAATGTCAGTCCAAATTTGGGAAGAGAGGTTCATAATTTGGAGCGTTGACCTCTTTCTAATAGTTCATGGTTAATTTATGAGAATTTTAATTTTGAAGATGTCTTCACCGTTTGAACTTTGAGGAGCTAAGGTGAGCCTCATACCCTCATGAGGAGAATGACCATTGGCGTAGCGAGGGGGGTGGTTTTGGGGACAAACCCCCCCTCCCCCTCGCTACGCCCCAAAAAATTTCAAGAAACCTTACTGCAACGACGGTTGATACAACCAAAGGCCTTTAGAGTTGACCAGTGTGTTACCAATTATTCTTACCATCTGCTTTTGAACAGTATGATGCGTGAAGCCAATAACTCCTACATCTACACTCCTACATATCCACTCCTACATCCAAAATATCGAAGTAAAAGCATTAAATTGTGCGGACAAAACCATATTTTAAATGAATTCGAGACCATTGAACAAACTGATAAGAAAAACAATTTATATTTATTTTGTTATTAAATAGATTTAAAAAAAAGAAACAAATGTAATTTACCAAAGAGAAGATTACTTATGATTCCATCACTCATGGTGCATAAAAATAATGCACTGGAATGGATACCAACTAGTTAAGAAGCTATTTCCTGGAATCCAACACCTGCATTTTTAAAGAAACCAGTTCAAAACACAATATGACAAAGATATCGAGATGAAAATGTAAACTTAAGGAAATAGCACGTTGAGTCCTATGAGTACAAAAGGTCTTTTCTTTTCATTGTTTGGTACTTTAGTCGACTAATTACAGCTCTACCATCCGCGTCGCGTGTCCAACTCAAATAACTCGAACCAGAGGGTTGGTTTTTCCAGTCGTATTTATGACCAAATATAGTTATGCTATCTAAGACTAGGACCCAAAATCAAACATTCTAGTTGCAAATCTAAAGTGCGAACCTCTCAGCAACCAGGACGTTCAAGTGGTGTATTGAAAGTTTAAAAATTGGTACGGCTTTTAGAAAGAATAGTCATTTTTATTCCGTTATTGCGTGAGAGGCAAACAGGTCAAGTCTAAATAAGAACATTTTTTTTTTGCCTTTTCTCTCTCTCTCCCCATCGATCTTTATTTCTACTTTTTAACACGCCACATTGTGTGCCTCACTCACACCGGGTTTCCGAAGCATTGCACCCCGGTGACACTAAGGGATAAATATTTATCAAATACCAAGCGATATAAACGATAGCTTTATTCAGTGAAGCATTTTAACATATCCAAATAACTCGAGGCTTGTCGCCTTTTCGTAAACAAACTATCAAACCATGGAGTCTATATTTGATCATCCGCTAATGGAGAAGAGAGCTAACTTCTTCTGAGGTGATCATAGGAAGCTCAAGTAATTTTGTGGATAATAATCGATTGAGGGGGACGCCACATTGGGCTCTAGAAGTAGGGGTTTTATTGATAAAAAAAGAAGAAACACTGTCATGACATGTCTTTCGTTCTCTTTCGTTATAGTTTGAGTTTTTCGTTCTATAATCGCACTCGTATTTTGTTTCAATTCCCATAGTTTAAACACAATTGAGTCACTAGATTTAGCTCAACCAAGGGTTTTAAGCCACTGATTTTAAACACTTTCCATTTTATCATCTCTAGATGCTACAGGGACGTCTGGACTTGGCTTTTCTGCCTCACTCTCTCGTCTTTCATGCTAATGACTCAAGTCCGCCTGCCCCTTCCTCCTTTCGTCTGGCCAAGCAACCCACATCGGAATTGTGCCTTAATGAGTTTCATGTGACTGACTCACCTAATTCTACGTTTCTAGTTCAGATTGAGGTCAGCCTTCCTCTTGAGAGTTCATAAAAACGAAAGAAAATTGATATGCGAGAGATAAAAAATAAGGAGAATTTTAATATCTTTCATATTTGAACTCTTTTCTTCAGTTCACAGCACTAGGTTGCATGTTTCCATTTAATGGGACTAATTCCTCAAGTTTCATGAAGTTTTTATGATTCAGCATTGAGGGAACAAGTAAATTAAATAAAGTAAAAACAAGTAAAAAAAAAGAAGATTTCTGTGATAGGCCATTCTTTGATGGTTTAGGAGGGAACTCAACTTTTATGATTAGAAGTTTAACTATTTCTTTTTTTACAAAAATTACCTATTTTTTATTTAATAATATAAGATTTTGTACCTACTTTAAAAGGTATTTTCTTAGATCAACCAATTTGAATTCCGTGCAAAGAAAGTATCTACGGTTCAATATATACAACAAGAAAAAATAATGAAAGAGAGTAGACCTTCAACTAAATATCTACAATTTTTATTGGACATTCTTTGAGTGAATTTTAAATAAATAAATTCAGCACAATAATCCTTCTAAATAGTTCGGGTAGGTGGGATATAGATGAGTTCATACTTACTCTCCGAGGCAGATTGTCCAGCACGTCTCTGTCCACAATGCCAAGCCGCAGCAGGTCCACATTCTCCACTGCATGGTCCTCCTGGGCCAGTCTCAGGTAGTGCTCATTGGAAGAACCACTGCTGGTGAGGGACTCCCCGCCATCCAGCGTGGGGATGGTTGAGTCATCATCCCCTTCACTCACAACTGGCCTGCTCTTCGGTTTTCCGCCCTGGGCTTTGCTGAGCGCTGGGAATATTGGCACAGGAATATGACTACATCGGGCGGGAGCATTGGTGGTTGACGTGTCAGGTTTGGTTTTACTTTTTGTTTTGTTATCGATGGTAACTTTGAGATCCTCCACGGTATGGTCACTATCTGGCGTTCTAAGTTTGACAATTTCACCGCCAAATGTCACACGGCGCGGCGTACGCTTCATGTCCGCAGAGGCAGAGTTGAGGTCATTATCCTCTCCCAGGAAGTCATCTACATCACTGGAGTACAACAAGTTGTCTTCGCCGAACAGTTTCTCGTCTATCTCATCATCTTCGAGATTCTCGTTGTTGTCATCATCTGGGAAGTACTCACTTTCGTCCACGGTATCATTGGTGGATTGGTAAGTTTCGTAGGGGTTACTTTCGGTGGAAGTTTCTGGATTCTCATCCGGTGCTTGATCTGCTTCTCTTCTGTTTACTTTTTCAAATGTCCTCGCATCGACTTGATTGCTGTCATCGCTGCTTTCATCATTCCATGCGTTGATATTACGAACTTGCTTGTTTTTGAACAAGTAGGAATTGGCTTTCTTAGTGCTGCCACCGCAGTAAGAATCTGACGAATTGTCGGAATTCTTTTCGTCACGATCGGCAATATAGCACTCAACATTACTATTGTTGACCAGGTATACCCGACACAACATATCAAAGTCTTCCTTAACTTGAGGATAGAAATGATCAAGTATGGATACAAATGCCCTCTGTCCAATGATAGCCTTGATTTTGGACAGACACTCAACAGCTTCTTTCTGATATGTCACTAAGATCATCTTCTTTGACACGCTTTGAACGATCTTAAGGAGATACTGACCGCCTAGATTTGGATTGGTTTGATTAATTTGACTGAGAAATATTGGCAGACAATGAAGAGCAACTAGCGTTAGGTTTGGATTGGCCTTGGGTGACTCGAGAGCCTGAGAGATGAATGACTGCAAGAAGGACTGGGGATCCGAGCAGTGCTTCAAATAGATGAGGATAACGTCTACTGTGCTGATGCGTACAGCAGGGGCGGGGTTGCCAAGGTTGTTTATTATGGAGCAGAGCAGCACAGGGAGGGACTGACCATTCAGGTCAGCAGCGTCCAGACATGGGATGAGATCCGCGCAGAACTTGAGAGCATGCTGCCTCACCTCCCACTCAGGGTCGTTCAGTCTGGACTCAAGCTCAATGAACACCTTGCTCTTATCCAGATCACAAGGGAGACGCTTGTACTGAGCTATCTGCTGCCACAGCGGTGTCAGCTCAATGTGTTTGGACACGACGGATCGGTTTCTCTTCAAAGGTGTGGATGGCGCCTTGCAGTAATCTTTGGAATTATACTTGGCGTCATTGATAGCTGGAAGGATCTCTGTTTGCAAATCCATCATGTTGGGTAGCTTCTCGCTGTTGACGCTTTCTACATTGAGGAGAGCTTGATTGCTCCACCAGCACATCACTTTTCAAATAAATTAACTCGTCTTTACCGATAACCAATTTCATACATTGCTTACAGTACACATTCTCAAGGTAGTTCAAGAGTAGTAAAGTTTTCTTTAACGCGGAAAATTACCTAATTAATTCTACGGTACACCAAGAATCACATTATTATCTAAAAGTTGTAGATATAAACATAAGTAACAATACTTCGTAACACTAAACCAACGCGTTTTATACATAGGTACGAATCTTAGAACAGATAAAAATCCCACATGACACTTTAAAAGCACTAGGTACTTGAATGAAAAAAAAAAAAATATCGAAAAATGAAACATTTATGATGACATTTTTCTACTGATGACACTTTTCAAACTCACATGTGAAAAGAAAATAACGCGACAAACCTTTTTCGTCAAAAATGTATGAGAACTATCACGCAAGATTTTACCTTGCACCTTGTTAACCCCAAATTTTGAAATGCTCAGACTTGGGAAGTTATATCACGTGAATGGACAGGTAGACGAAAAGAACGAAAAGATTGTTGTTTGTTTTCCTCGGGCTTCTTAGATACCACTTTACCAGGAGCTCTCACTCTGCGCAGGCTAATGTTTTCCTAAGCCTGCACAGAAAGTTTTTTTAGTTCAGAATAAATTGTATGCTAATTTATTCCAGAGATACAACACAACGCTTACTCTTTATTTTTAATCCTATTATTTCAAGTAAATTTTAAATAGGAGTAACAAATAGTGTACGGAAACAAGAAAAAGTAAAAAACAAGAAAAACGTGATGTAATTTAAATTATTTTGTAAATATTAACTACGATTATCTAGGTTCCGTTTTTCTGACTATTTGTACTGCAGCCGTGAGGCAACATCCACTTTAGACACTCGTGACCTGGATTTGACCTGCGGGCCAAAACAAGGCGTAATATTAAGTGTTAGCATTTTGAGACCCATTATTCCAGCAGTAAGCCCAAGACATATCATTATGTGGTCAAAATCCCAAATGGGAGGATACTTGTCATGACCTATCTGGGTTTCGAACCCACGACCTCTAGATTACCAGACCAACTCCTTGATCACTGAGCTACCGGGACATGAGTACACAGCTTGGCGGTTGGATCACATTAAAATTTATCGGTGTGGTATACACCGCTACAGCAAAAACAATAACGAGTCTTTTTTTTTTTTTTTTTTTTTTTAATATACAGGGTGTCCCGTATACAGATGCAAATATTTTAAGGGTAGGTTCAGCCCACCGTGGACTATCATATGAGCGAAACTTTCAGTGGGGCATTTTGCTTCGTTAAAGAGTTATGGCCAAATCCCTGTTTTTCCCACAGGTCTAGAGGTCACTTGGATCGATGCACGTTTTTAAAGAAATGATAGCCAGTAAGTAATTTTTGACTTCATGTATGGATAGTCATAGTCATGCATATTTCCCTTGAAATGCAGTTGGTTGCATAAAAAAATATTGAAAGACCACAGAGATATTTAATCATAAGTTCAATACTTTTCTAAAATTTGATTTTTCCCTGTTTTCCCTTTCGTGAATTTAGAGTACTTCTACAATTGCAATTCTGCGTATCACTAGTTAAAAAAATACCCTATTATGTTTAGTTTTATAAAAAAGAAAGCTCATTTATATTACTTTAAAGATCATGGAACGCAGTACACACAAAGCTCAAAAAACACTTCTGAATCATGATGGAAAATTCAAAGTTGGTTGAATTTTAACAGAATTGGCGCGTAATTTGAGGTATAAATACACTGCTCTGGGATGTTTAACAGAGGGAAATTGATCATTCACAGTGGTCGGTCGGTGTGAACTTTTATGTGAATGGGGTTACGGAATCACAGGGTTATCATGAGGAAAAATGAGAGAGGCTGCAACGAAAGCAGCAACCAGTGGTGTAATTATGGAAAAAGAATACACATGAAGAAAGACTCTGCGTTACCAACAAAAATTATGATTTTATTTTTAGAAGTAAAATTAAAAATATCATTTTTGTGTTTATCACAATCATGATATCAAAAACATAACAAATAGTGCCGAAAATTAAAACTTGGGTAAAACTCGAACATCCAACCTTAAGGTTACTATTATTATTAATACTTTATTTTTATTTTATAAACAATTGGACCAAGCTTTATTTACATTTTTTTTTTTTACAATGAACATGGTAATAATTTGTGAAATAAATATAAACAAAGACTGATCAAGGGTGGTGATACAGTGATACATGTTTGTAGTTTATTTATTTATTTTTTTTTTCCAATAACTTTATTATATTTTAATATTCATACATATCCTTCATTTAATATCTAATAGCCAGCGTCGATGGCATGTTGAATACACCGGTTCCCTTCAGAACACCGAAGTTAAGCGACATCCAGCGAGGTTAAGACTTGGATGGGTGACCATTCAAATTCTAATTCTCGTGACGCTGGCTTTTCCCGGCCCCACTCAGGCTGGGTGAGGTCAATGTGAGTAGCAGGTTTGTGAGTTTCCTGCGAATGGAGGGTAAAACCCCCGTCGTGATATGACCATGGCAGTTGAAAGCGACGTTAAACCCCACTTAAAAAAAAAAAAAATATTCTAATAGTTACTGCAATCCAATGTACTTTTCAGTATGTGGTGGATTGCAGCAAATAGTATTGTCTTTTTTTCTTTCATGTCTTTTTTTTATTATTTGGAAATATTAAAAAAAAAAAATTGTTTTTGTTTTTTTTTGGGGGGGAGAGGGTCCTTCTAAAATTTTGACAGGTACAGAATTAATTATTTTCTCAATAGAAATATTACTAATAATCAACAATGTAATGATTGTATGTGATAATTTGTTATAACATAAAACATTAATATTCTTTAACAATATTTTAATTTTAATTATTGTAGTTATTATATGAGTATACATTATAAAAGTTCTAAGATTAATTTTTTATTTTCATCTATTTTTAACCAATTTTTTACGGCTTCTCTTACAATTTTAGTGTTATTTAATTGTTTAAATTCATTGGGTAAGTAATTATACACTTTTTGTCCAAGGAAAATAAAATGTTTTTTTATCAAAGATTTATGTATTTGAATGGTTTGAGTATTGTTTGCTTGTCGTGTGTTATGAGTGTGATTTGTCATTATCCAATTATGTGCGTGTTTAAGAGAAAAAAATGTTAGTTTGTAAATATAACTGTCTATTAAACAAGGAACATTAAATATTTTATATAATTGACCTGAATGAAAATATCGATCTTTTTTTAATATAATTCGTAAAAGAATATTAATAGTTCTGTTTAATGGTTGAATTATATTCTGATAAGTTGAACCCCATGCTATAAGACAGTATTGTATTAGGGATTGGGCGAGTCCAAAGTATAGCTTTCTTAGGTTGTCATGTTTACATATTCTTCTTAAATTGCTAAATACATATATACATTAAGTGTCTTATTTTGTTTCGAAGTATTTTTACATGTTCATCCCATTTTAAATGTTGATCTATTGTTATCCCTAAGTATTTTGTTGATGTTTGTCGAGTCAAATTGTGGTATGTGTTTGTTAAGTTATTGTATATAGTTATGTTTGAATTTGTGGGTTGTCCTTTTTGGGTTATTGATAATGTCATATTATGTTGTTTTGGTGTAGTTTATGGTCAGTGACATCTTATTATACCATGAAGCAATGTTTGTTAAATCTTGGGTTGCATTTTCATGTACAATTTCCCAAGTGTCCGCAGTATAACAAATAACGGTATCATCTGCAAAACACAGTACTTGTCCTTGGCTTTGTCCAGGTAAGTCATTTATATATAGGTTAAAAAGACAAGGACCGAGTACTGTACCTTGTGGTATAGAGAAATTGTCTAAGGTTATAATGTTAGTCATAAAGTCATTGAGTCTTGTTTGTTGAGTCCGTTGTTCAAGGTAAGATTTAAACCATATAAGTGCATTATCTTTTATTTTTAGTTTTTCAAGCTGTTGCAGTAGAATGTCATGTTTAATTGAGTCATACGCTTTTTTTATGTCTAAAAATGTAATGATTATTTTTTTATTTAGGTCAATTTGTCTGTGTAAAAAAGAAGTAAGTTCAAGTAATGCATCTTCTGTGCTAGTATCCCGTTGAAAAGCGTATTGTTTGTTTGTAAGTAAATTATTTTTATTCAAATAGTATTCAAGTCTTGTTTTAACACATTTTTCTATCACTTTACTGAAATTTGAGAGCATTGAGATTGGACGATAGTTCTCCAATTGTTTTTTATCACCCTTTTTAAAAATAGGAATTATTATACTATGTTTATAAATTTTAGGAAATTTTCCTTGTCTAAAACTTAAGTTTATGATATGGGACAAAGGTTTAGTTATATAATGTACTATATTTTTCAATGTTGTTGTGCTGAATAAATCATAACCTGGAGTAGTATTATTTTTTAATGACATTATATGTTTTTTTATCTCAATTTCATTAGTGTCAGAAAAATGTGTTAAATATTGTTCATCTTCAATTTGCACTGTCGTGTGTAGTCTATCAGTAGGTGTAGAATTGTTGTCTGAATTGTTATAATATTTAATACTATCTGCAATATTTTTTCCAACATTTGCAAAATATGTATTGAAAATATTCGAGGCTTTTTCTGTGTTTTCTGTACAATCAATGTTAACATTATTATAATTTATTATTTTAATATTTTCTTTTGTTTTTTGTATTCCAATAAATTCTTTACTAATATTCCATAAGTTTTTTGGATCATTTGGAAAGGAATCAATTTTTTCTCTATAGTATTTATCTTTGGCTGTTCTTACTAAATTTGTCACTATTTTACGAAAACGTTTATAATAATTTATCAATCTCAAGTTATCCGGGTGTTTTACAACCTTTATACTGATTTTATCTCTTTTACGTATAGATTTGAGAAGACCAGCAGTCATCCAAGGTTTCAGAAATATATTTTTTTTGTAATTGTTTTTATATTTGTTGATATATTAATGTACTTATTTAGAGTATCAGTAAAAGTTTGTGCTGCGAGATCAGGATTATCTAGTTTTCGTACATTTTGCCAATTTTCTTGATTTAATTGTATATTTAATGTATCAAAGTTAATAATTTTATATGTTTTTGGTGTTTTCGGTTTCTGTATTTTTTTATGTGTTTCTATTTTTACTACTGTGCTATAATGATCTGTTATATTTGTTTGTAATATTGCCGTTTTTATGTTATTTATCGTGTTTTTGGATTTGTAAAAAATATGATCAATACATGTTTTTGATATTCTATTTGTTGAATCTGAGTTTATTACTTGTATTCTTGTTGGTTTGTTAATGCATGAAATGAAGTTTTCTAATTGCATTAGATCTAATAATTCATTCCCTATATGTTCTATATTTTCATTCAAAATATTGATATTTAAGTCTCCTATTAATAAACATTTATTTATGACATCTTCTTTTAAGTGATCATTTAATTTTTCCAAGAAAGTTTTAGCATCTGATTCAGGTGATCTATATATTCCTATTATTTTTAAATATTCATTATTATTAATTATTGTTATTTCTAGGCAATTGGTTTTGGTGTAATTTATTTCTTTTATTTCATCAATCACAATATTATTTTTTATAAAAAAAGCCAGTCCGGCATTTTTGTTAAATTGATTTTTTGTGAAATAACTGTTATATCCCTGTATTGAGAAATTATATGGAAGGGTATTGTTATAGTGGGTTTCTGATAGAAAAATAATATCAATATTGTTTATAAAGGGATTTAGAAATACTAACAATTCTGAGAAGTTTTTTCTTATAGAACGAATTTGTATGAAATATTGTTAGTCCTTCTAAATTAAGGAATTCATTTGTCTTTGTAGGATTATCACATACTAAACATTCATCAAAAATGTTACTAGGTATGTTATCTATTATCAGATTCATTTTTTTAGTTTGATTTTGATGATTATTACTTTGATATACATTGCTGAATTATTATTAACTTTATTTAGTGGTAAATTATTATTTCTGTACTGGAAAAAAAGAAGGACCTTCCAATTATTCAAAAAAAGTTTTTCAAAGAAATGTGAAATTATTAAAAAAATCTGAAACAAAAAATCCCTATCTAAAGAAATCATGATTGGTTGCTATTTGGTATCATCTTCTTCTTCATCCTCTTCATCTCCCTGGAATGTGCAATATGAAGTTGAGGACGCAGTGTCATTGAGGTCAGAACTTTTTAGGTGTAGAATCGACTCCATGTCTTCCAAACTTCTGATGGTGAAAATCCGGGATGTTTCATTTTTGCGAACTAGGATCTTGCAATCTCTTACCCAAACGAACTTGAAATTTTTTTTCTTAGCATTTTGTTTTGTCTCATATAGAATAGTCTGATTTTTTTTAGTTAAGTGTTCATTTATATATAGTTTTTCTTTCCACAATTGTTTCTTTCTATATGTTGCGATCCATTTATCTCTTATTTTACTGTTCAGCATTCTCACAACTATAGGTTTTGGCTTCTTTTTGTTTGTAGTGTACACTCTATGAGCTACTTGAATATCTTCCATGGGGTTTTCAATGCCAAGCTTTTTTCCCAATTCTTCAATAATTTTATATACATTTTCTTTCTCGCCTTCATTCTTTGTTTCTGGTATTCCATCTACAATAATATTTATCATTCGACTTCTTTGTTGTAGTTCATCAATATTGTCTTGGTTGGTTTTATTCATTTTTTTCAATTCGATATTCTCCGCTATAGTCTTGCATAAATCTTTCTTTAAGCTATTTATTTCTTTTCTTTGTTCGTCAATAATTGTTAGAACTTTGTTTAGTTTTTCTTCTATAGGAATTAACTTTTTTAAATCTTGCCATATTTGTACAATCAGTTCATTATTATTTGGGTTGCAATCATCATTCGAAGGCAACGTAGTCTTTTTAGGGCCCATTAAGAATCAAAAGGAAAAACAATTACAAAAAGTACAGAAATTTAGAAAAATTTTCAGAGCAATTTAATTTCACTGGAGCAAATTTATTGATTGATAAACTACAAACTTATTTATTGATAAACTACAAACATGATACATTCTGCAACACAGGACATGAAATGAAAAGAACCCAAAAGAATATGTAGCGAACCAAGGGCGAGGTTTAAAGCTTATGGTTTTCTCTTCCACCGAACAAATTGATCGCCTTGTTATTTTAACAGAACTGTTAGATTTGATTGATATAGTTGGTTAATAGAACTAATTGTACTCAGAAAATTTTCATTTATAACTTGCAGTTGGCACAAAAATAGTCACACAGACCGCTTCAGGCATCTAGTGTTCTTCAAAATGCAATAGCGCCCAGATTCAAAATTTGAAAGATGTGTTTCTCTCCTTCTTGTGCCGTTTGATAAGGCGTATCTCATTCGTTCCTTCACGCGTCTGAAAGAACTTTGTATTTATTGAAACAAAATAACAAAGGGTATTTTTTTACCTAGTGATACGCAGAATTGCAATTGTAGAAGTACTCTAAATTCACGAAAGGGAAAACAGGGAAAAATCAAATTTTAGAAAAGTATTGAACTTATGATTAAATATCTCTCTGGTCTTTCAATATTTTTCATGCAACCAACTGCATTTCAATGGAAATATGCATGACTATCCAAGTATCCATACATGAAGTCAAAAATTACTTACTGGCTACCATTTCTTTAAAAACGTGCATCGATCTAAGTGACCTCTAGACCTGTGGGAAAAACAGGGATTTGGCCATAACTCTTTAACGAAGCAAAATGCCCCACTGCAAGTTTCGCTCATATGATAGTCCACGGTGGGCTGAACCTACCCTCAAAATATTTGCATCTGTATACGGGACACCCTGTATAAATCAACGGGTTTCCCCATTTTACATAATATGCTATCTCTAAAGTATTTACATATTTATCTTTAATTTGTTGCAAAGAGTGATAAAAAAGGTCTACGTCACTCCTAGTAAAGAATGTGTTCCCTGTTACCATTAACCTATTCATTGGACAGTTTTGGCTACTATATGTAGGTATCTGGGGAAAGAAGGTTTTGATTTCTAATGTTTCTACAGTTGATTCGAAAATTGATTAATTATAATTATTAAAGAGTAACTCTAGGTATTTTTTTATTTTAATTTTGAAGGGTTTGAGAACAGCAGAGATTTCACTATACAAAACAGAGTTTTATATTATTGACATAATACATGCAGATATATGTAACTAACTTATTAATAAGAAGTTTGGCTTTGAGTATTTATGACATCATTTCTTATAACTAACACAAATATGTATGATAACGCTAACTTTCAAAACTATGTAGGTAGATATATTCAGAAACTCTATAAGGTGAGAATGATATTAATTTATCAAAAACATGAACTTTATTAATAATTGAAAATAATCGAAACTTGGATAAGTTTCAATTATATTTTGAGTGTTCTCCAAGTAGGTTTCAGTGTACTCCTTGAGAGAGTGAAGCGTTATCCTCTGTGATATTAGTGCAATCAACCAAATAAACAAAACATTATTTTTGTCACGTTACTTTCACTCTATTAAATTTTCCTTAAACAAGTAGACAGTTGAAAATTGAGGAATCTTAAAATCTAATTATGATTATACAAAATCTATTTGATGTCAGTCAGAAAGAAAGGTTGGGTGGAAGAGATTGCCATAGGCAATAACTCCACCCTTTAGTTAGGACATCTGTACATATTTTATTCATGTTATCTATATTGTTTATCTTTTTTTCTTGTTTATATTGTTCTACATTTTCTATTTCAATTTTCAACATTACCTGTTTGTACATATATTATGTCCTTTTAATAAAGAGTTAAATAAGGACATTAGTATTGTCGTTTGGATTACTTTAAAGTATTAAAGTTCTAAATGATGTTATGTATTAAGAAAGAAAAAATAATAATAATAATAAACATTCAACAGAACAATGATTACTTGTGAGGACAAATGAGTAGCTACTGAAACAGCAGCGCAAGGACGTATAATATAGAACAAAATGAGTATAAAGCCGTTCTGTTATTTTTGAAGAGTTGCCGGGAAGAGATTTTCCTTACAGAACCAACTTGAAAACTAGCGTGGAAGACAACGCCGAAAGCATTATCACCACCCTGGATGATCAGGATTTATTTATTCAATTATTATTATTATACCTATGTTCATTGTATATAAATAAACAAAAATAAAGCTTGATCCGGATTGTTTATAAATAAATAAAATAAACTAATGTGTTTGTAAAACTAACAATTTACAATGAACGGACCTAACCCAACAAATTTTTACATTTTTGGCATAGGAGCAATACTTTTTTTGGTTGATCGATAAGGCGGCGGACTCGTAAACGTAAAAATTAAACAGTGTGAGTTTGTGTATCTCTGACATAACAATTGTGATTAACAAATTACATAACTTTAATACTTTTTTGGTATAGGACTTAGGTGTAATATCTTTTTTGTATAGGGGTGTCAAGGCTTAAAGCAAAGTCTTTCATAACAAAAAAAGTTTAGTAAGATTTATGATGAATGTCACGAGTGTTTGAACTGACCAGTTGATATTGTTGATAAGGTGGGAGTGGTCCCAGTAGAACACTGCAGGGAGGAGGCTGGATCCAGAACAACATACAGCAGGTTCTCACCACTCAGGAACTCTCCCGTCTCAGACACTGAAATCGAACGGTGGTATTGAGAATAAATTCCAAGTTAATGGATAGTAATAATTTGAATTTATTTATTTATTTAAAGTGAAAAACAAATAGTTGATTACAATAATGATATCGCCTTATTTATACTGTCCGATTAGGACTGTTATGTCCCATTATTCCAGCAGTAAGCCCAAGACGTATTATTATGTGGTAAAAATCCCAAATGGGAGGCTAACTTGTCATGTCCCGGCTGGGTTTCGAACCCGCGACTTCTGGAATCTCTGGATTCATAGAGTGTCGCCTTTACCACTGAGCTAATGGATATACATTTTCAGTAGAGAAAATGTATTTTTTAAAGTGTAAGATCTTAAGTCTAATGCCTCAACCACACTTCTATAGTGTCTGTTTGCACCTGTACTGTGTATTTAAAATATATTAATATCTACTTTAAAATACACTTGAGTGCACAAAAAGTGCATGCCATAAAATTATCTAAATTTCTTGAATTTTGCAGCATGAAATGTGACCGCAGCCTTCCTGTGAAATAATGTTCTAGCGACCAATGGACCCTAAACTCACCGCAGAACACCGAGTTCCGAGATTCGCTTAAAAGGTGACAAAATTCTCAAGACTATTATTATTCATATTAAAAGAAACCATACCTGACAAAGTGCTATACACAGGCGCAGACACTAAAGTGTCGGAAGTTTGAACTGTTTGCAAAGGTAGAGTGATATGGTCTGGTAAGCAGAGATGATTTACAACTGGAGTCGAGACGGGTAACAAATTGTTATCTGAAATGTGGGATCGAAAATAATCATTTAGTAAAATATCTAACAAACTGGTGTGAACATCACACGATTTTCGATTACAATATTCATGAAAAAATAATAACTAATGGAAAATTTTCAAACATGATGAAAATTGAAATTAAAAGCCATATAAAAATGGCTTAGGATGGGTCCTTAGTATAAAAAAAATATGAAAAATAAAACAAATGATTCATTATTATTATGATTATTATTGAAAAGTTGGTGTTAATGTGATACTATTTACGAGATATAATTATGGAACTCAGTAGATTAATCGATGAGGCGGCAGACTTGTAACTTGAGACTCGGTGGTTCGAGTCTCAAGTTAAGAAAAATAATAATAAAACGAGTTTCAGTGATAATCATTGTGATTACACACAATCATGATATCTGTTTACGAGGTATTCGTAACATTAACTCGTAGCAAATATTCTAAACAACAAAATGGATGATTTTCATGAACTGGTTACGTGTGGATATTTATTAAACATATTCGATCAAGTTTTATTTACAAATGACATAGAATATATACGAACATAGAAATTGACATTAATAAAATAAAGCTTGCTCTAATTGAAGATACATCTGCAGATTTCTGGGAACAGAGTTTTTTTTTTAATCTGAAAATGAATCTATCTCTACTAACAAGGCTGCATTAGAAATAAGTATGCTACTAACTCACATCTCAGCCTCCGTGGCGTAATGGTTGTGACTACTGCCCGTAGTCCAGAGTTCCCGAGTTCCACTCCCGGTTGGGGCAGACTTTTCAACGAAAATTCTGTTCCATCCAAACACATGAGGCTGGCATTTTCGGCCCTACCCAGGCTGGGTGAGGTTAATGTGGGTAGCTGGTACGATTCCCAGACAGTGGAGTGTAAAACCCCCGTCCTGACTATCTATCTCAGTCAGGACGTTAAAACCAAATAGAATCAACTGGTCACAATAGATGTAATTATGTCGCAGTGTTAATTGTAAGGGTTTCACTGAAAACTCTGCAACCAGGTCAGATAATAATAATAAAAACTCTCATCGCACTAACACCATGACTATGTGCTACTCACCTTTCAACACTGGGGGACAAAGGGAGGACACTGATTGGGAAGGTGGACACACGGAAGACATGGTGGTAGCACAAGGTAACTCCTCACTTTCATTGTAGAACACGGACAGGTCAAAGTTAGTAATGCTGTCGACCGGTAGCTCCCGACCTTTCAGAGTGGCAGCATTAGAGTTAGATTCTGTGTTGAGATCAAACAGTTTCATTGGATCATCCGAGAGTAGATTATCATGGTCCATGACATGCATGTGCGCTTGATCCTGATAGCCTTGGTACTCTGGAATCTCATGGTTCTGGAATTCCAAGCTCTGGTGATGACTTATATGTGGTTCTACATCATAGTCTTGACGGTGGACTCCGTCCTGGTATGGCTCATTAGCCGCAGATGTGGTTTCACTGAGATCCTTGACAACTCTCAGTTGGTTGAAGAATGGCTCGTTGTTCCACTCAGGTTTCTTGTCTGCATGAACGGCTGACAGATGGTGCAGCATTCGTTTAGCTCGTACAGTAACTTTGGGACAGTAAGAGCAAGCGTAGGAGACAACTACCGAGTGAGATTCTATGTGTTTTCTCAGGGCTGACTTTTGCACAAATGAGCGCTTGCACAGATGACAGCTGTACCTGATAAGAGGAAGGAGAAGGACAGTTTATTTATTATAATAACTCTTTAGTGGAAGGTAACCACCAGCGAGGTTAATCCTCAAAGCATTTTCTACCACCTAACCTTCAGAGCCTTATTATTATGTGGTCACAAACTCAAATTAATGAGGAAAAATTCATGCACTGGGTGGGATTCGAACCAACACCAACAGATCCCTACGCTGAATGGGTTACCAGGCTAGCGCGTTAAACACTTAACTACTAGAGCATGGTAATATTGAATTTATTATCATAGTATTGGATCTACTTCTCTAATAAAGTGACTTTTAATGCTAAAGATCTCATAATAATTATGAATCTCAAGTTAATGAAAATGGGTTCTCACAGCGCACTGGAATTTAAACCCGTACTCCTCAGTTTTCTAACCCCAGAAATTATCACACGCACTAATGTGCCAACTATCAAACATTACTAAAAAGTGACTGATATAAAAGTTGTTTTATTAACATATGAAGGTAGTCACTATGGGGGACAAAGCAAATCTTTAAACAAAATACAGATTTTACAAACAATAGAAACAAATTTTGAACTGATGATTTTTAGGCCAAAAGACAGTGGTTACAATAACGGCCATCAGTCAAGTGCGTTCCAGTAAATTCAGTAGTCTATCGCCTATGATATGAGATGTTCTAAGTCACAGAACTTAAAATCACCACAATATTAACCAATATGGAAATAATACTTATATCATGGAAACAAGCATGGAAATAATAGTTAAACCTGCAGAAGTTGGAGAAAGTTACCTTTTTTAATTTGTGCCCCGGAACCGCTTTCGCATTACTTCAGAGCACTTTACCTTTACATCCATGCCATTCCGGACACGGTAAACTCGGTTAGAATTTTCCGCTCCGGCCGGGATTCGAACCCGCAACCTCCGGGTCAGCAACCAATGCTCTTAACCAGAAGACGAACGAATTACCTGTAATTGGTTCGCCGCACTTTGGGCGTGTCGCCGTGCATTTTCTTCACGTGCGAGTTGAGATAGGTCTTGTCTTTGAACTTCTTGTCGCAGCCGTGACACTCGTACTTGAAGTCTGCGCCGTGCCTGATGAGGATGTGCCGGGTGCGGTACCGCTTCACTCGGAACACCTTGGTGCAGTAGGTGCACGGGTAGGACCCCAGTCCCCCCAGGGGGGCGTGGCTCCCCCCCCGGGTGTCCTGGTGGCTCTGAATGTGCAGCAGCAGCGCCGCCTCGGAGTCGAACTGCTTCGCACAGGACGGCTCCTTGCATGGTATCTAGTTTGGATAAGAAAGGAGAACATTTTTTTTAGAACATTTAGGGCGGAATTAATAGACAACATCAATAACTTAAGTGGTTGGTAAGTGTCGGTTTTCCCTATCTTACATAGTACGCAATCCGTGACTTAGCGCCGCAGAGGTATTACGAAAACGTCTATTAATTCCGCCCTTAGAATTTATTTGATGTTTATCAATTTATATTGTTAACACAAGTCAATATTATATAATTAGGTAGATATTAAATATACTTACATATACTTTAAAATAAAATAAAATTTAATGGGTATCGGCCAAACCAAAATCGCAGTCCAGGAAGTCTTTTGTCGAGTAATATGCTGACTTTTTCAAGAATGCAACCAGGAGGTTTTTAAATTGGTTACAGGGCAAGTCTTTTACATAAGATGGGATTTTGTTGTAAGGTTTAGTGGCATAATAATTGGGCCCGTTTCTTGTTGCAATTGGCCTATGTCTACTTGGGACTATTTCATTCCTGTGTCTCGTGTTATAGTTGTGGACCTCACTGTGTGTTGTGTAGCTCTGTCTATATTTTTTTTTTTAAGATACAGGAGACATTGCAAGATATACATGGATGGAAGAGTGAGAATACCTAGTTTAATAAAAGATGGTTTTGCATGGTTGTTATAATGAAATATAAGCTATGAGCTATGAAATATAAGTTCTATCTTGAGCTGGTTCTGGGGCCCTAGTCAACTTTAATCCTCCTTGTATAGACAGTGGTGGAAATTCCAAGTGATTCCAAGTATTCCAACATTCGTAATCCTGACTTTTTGTAACAATTCGTAACATTCGTAAACATTATAAATAATACTGACGGTATAAATAGAACTTATTTTTTTCCATGCTACATTTCCTTCATCGCTATCATCAAAGTTCCCTTCATAGACGTGTACACATTGAACATTGCATTAAAAGTTTCCATCAATGCTATGTATTCTTACTTTAGGCATTAACCTAGTCTATAGTGATTACCTTACATAACTTCCATTAAATGGTGCAATATTATTAATATTATTTCACTTACCTTGGGTGGAAGTAAAGGGTTGGGTGGAAGAGATTGCCACAGGCAATAACCCCGCCCTTTAGGTAGGACTTTAGCTTCTTTTTCTTCGCTCAATCTATTTATTATTTTCTTTATAATTTCATTGTATTTTACTGTATATATTTTTGTTCTACCTAATAAAGTATACTATAGTAATATTACTACGTCCTCATGATGGTTGATCGCACATAGAAATATGTGGTTCAGGACGAGCCCACTTTGAAATAAAGTTGGCTGGAGACCATCACTCAACCCTCCAGCTGTAGCCAAGTTGGCTACAACAACAACAACAACATAGTAATAATAATAATACCTTATTATGAACATGTATTTTGTAGATGTGTTTCCTCAGGCTGGTGGCAGATTCGTAAGACTTGCCACAGTGGTCACACAGGACAGGAATACTCTTCAGAACGCTAGCCTCCTCGTGCTGAGCTTTGTGGATCTGCAGTTGAGTGTCTTCGGCGAATTGAGTCAGACAGATGTCACAAGTGAAGCGGCTGGAAGTCTGAGTCTCTGAATAGATCATTCCAAAAAAATAAGTCAAAGTTAAGTTTTTAAAAAAAAAGTTATCATATTAGTGTTGTTCAAAATTATTGTTTTTTTTTAAATTGAAAGAGGAATGTTTTATTTAGTTTTATTAAATATAAAAAACTTGTGCCAGGGACCGTCCTTCCGGAAGGGAACCGAGGATGCAAGAAGCAATTATTGTGTTATCACAACTACTCAAACTCGGTTTACTAAATCTTTGCTTAGCTTTGGACTTGAACCACCAACCTCCGAAATAAGTCCCCCGCCTTATCGATGAAGATACAAAAAATTGCTATAAAGAGTTTCTAAACGCACTAACGCCCGATTTATAAAACAGGATTAAAATTTAAGATAAGTTAGACCCTGCCTCAAGTCAGAGTTTTAGAGGATAACCAAGAGAGAGGTCTGGCTTATCTTAAATTTATTCCTGTTTTATAATTCGGCATTTGGAATAACAATGTATCATAGAACTGATAGGTATAAATTTATCCTTTCAATATATTTTGTATCTCTTTATCGCCAATATGATTAGGTATGGTGATACTTTAATCTAATTCAAATCTCTGTTAATATCATATCTCGCATCTGGATATCATGAACTTTGATATCCTACTTGATAACTCAAAAAATCAACCAAAACCCCAAGAAAGCTTTAGCTTAGGAAAAATACCTTTGTATATGATATCCTGTTATTAAATAAATAAATAAAAAACTTGTCTGCAAAGGCTTCACACAACGACCCATTAGGGCATGATGGAACGGATATGGATATGTACTATGCATGAGGAAAGTTTTGTGAAAAAGTAATATATTAAATTTTTGAGTTTTTTTGTGATGTTGTGTTGCAAGTTTTGTAAAAAAATAAATAAATAATAACAATAATAATAATAGTAAAACAAAGCTTACCAGGAGAACTAACGGCAGCACATCGATACATTCTTGTTTTGATTTTCACTGGCGCTTGAGGTTCCAAGCTTTTCTCATTGAAACAGCCGTGCTTCTCATAAGTCTTACGACCAAGAAACACGCCCTTGCACTGATGACAGTAAATGTTTCTCTAAAAAAAAAAAAACAAAGTAATAAAATCTTTAGAGTAAAGTAAAAAGATGATCAAAGATAGACGTGGATCTTAAATAAGAAGTATGGTGTGACTTCTCGCAGGTCTTGGCAATCAGAGGGGAGGCAAACTACGGGAAAGGCAAGATACAAGCGGTATGAGAGTGAGACTGATATATATGTAAAAAGCTACAAGCTAATTTATTTAGTGGGTAGCTCAGCATTAAGAGCTACTCACTAAACTCCTCATTACATAATTTGCACAAGTAATACAGTCCTAATGCCGGCACTAGTCGTTATTTATACAGGAAATAAATTATTGCATTTTTTAGCAAGGAATGAGCAGATCCAAGACATCTACAATACTGTCTAGAAAATTTTCTACCCTGCTGGGATTTGAACCCAGGTCACCGTGCGTTCAATCGGAGAGCGCTACACCAGACGGCCACGATGACAACAAATAATAATAATATCGCCTGCCCGAATAGGACAATTAAAGTCCCATTATTCCACCAGTAAGCTCAAGACACATTAATATGTGGTAAAAATCCCAAATGGGAGGCTACCTTGTCATGTCCCGGCTGGGTTTCGAACCCACGACTTCTGGAATCTCTGGATTCATGGAGTGCCGCCTTTACCACGGAGCTATCGGGACAGACGGACAAATAGGCACTGAGAAAGATAAATATTACCTCGGGTTTATAGTATAAGTATAAGTAGTGCTTTATTTAGACTGTCACCAACCTCAGTAGCTTGATCGATAAGGCAGCGGACTTGTAACCTGGAGGTCGATGGTTCAAGTCCCGGTTTCAGCGTAGATTTAGAAAAGCGAGTTTGAGTAGTTGTGATATCACGAAAGTGATTAACACAAATATGATAACTTATTTAGACTGTCAGCGCAAGACAGGTAGTCCGATTACCTCATGAGTTCTCAAATGAGTGTTGAAGAAGACCCGTGGACGCGAGTAGGTCTGCCCGCAGATGGGACACTTGATGCTCTGCAGTAGCGGGGTGTTCGTGCTGTGGCCTCGCAGGTGTTGGACAAAGTCCGCGATGGTGTCGCTCTGGTGAGAGCAGGCATGACAGGACAGAGACTCCAGAGTGAATTTGCCTGTGAGGTCAAAGACATATTTTTACATATTTTATTTATTTATTAATAGGCTTGGTTCTGGGGGCCCTTGTTAATTTTTTTTTTTTTTTTTTAAAGCTTTATTAGGAGGACAAAGTACAGGTAACAGTATAAAATTAAGAAAAGAATATAAACAAACAAAATGATTAAATAAATAAGTAAAAAAGAAAAAAGAAAATAACAATAATGTCCTACCTAAAAGGCGGGGTTATTGCCTGTGGCAATCTTTTCCACCCAACCCTTGTTGTGGACAGTGGTAGAAGTGCTGAGTCATTCCTCCACTGTCTGGCTACCATCGTTCACGATGACGCCACCCTCTGATGATATGATGATTATTTAAAAACACGACACACAAATAAACTTTACTATGGTTAAGGGGAACGGATTGTTAGCGTCCCTTTCAATTGTAAGGTTATGTTCAGAGACAGACCCTGAACTGGTGCTACGTGGTCTGTACTCATAACTATATTTAGGGTTAAAGTCCAAAGGGCAAACCACGAGCCTGATGATGTTATAATAACGATGTATAATTAAAAAGATAATATTTTTCTGTGTCGTAGTTTTGTTTAAATTGATGCCACAGGCAATAACCCCGCCCTTTAGGTAGGACATTATTGTTATTTTCTTTTTTACTTATTTATTTTGTCATTTGTTTGTTTGTTTTTTTTTTTTTTTTTTTTTTTTTTTTTTTTTTTTTTTTTTCTTCTCATTTTATACTGTTACCATCGTACTTTGTCCTCCTAAAAAAGCTTTAAAAAAATTCTTTTGTGATTAAAGTTTTAAAAGAATGTTTGATAATATAATTTATATATAAAAAAAAACCAAACAATACCTGAGCGTCTGAGATGCTCCGATTTGTGCTGCCGAAACAGCGTGACATGGGTGAATGTTCGGTCACACAGGTCACAGTTGTAGATCAGATTGACGCACTCATGGACCTGCAGCGTCTCCTTGCGAGCAAACACGCGGCTGCAGCGGCCGCAATGGAACTCCCCAGAGTGCTTCTTCAGGTGCCGCAAGATGTTGATGGGCTTGTCGAACTTTTTGTCACAAATTTCGCAAACTATCATCTGAAATAATAATAATAATATCGCCTTATATATACTGCCCGATTAAGACTATTAAAGTCCCAGTATTCCAGCAGTAAGCCCAAGACATATTATTATGTGGTAAAAATTCCAAATGGGAGGATAACTTGTCATGTCCCGGCTGGGTTTCGAACCCACGACCTCTGCAATCTTTGGATTCACAGAGTGCCGCCTTTACCACTGAGCTACCGGGACAGACTGAAATGAAATGAGGGCGCGATTAGCTCAGTGGTAAGGCACTCGCTTGCCATGCGGAAGGTCCCGATTTCGAACCCAAGACCCACTGTCTTTGAGGAGGCCAAGGCTCACATCGGGCTGTAGTGCCACTTGGTAAGGTAAGGTAAGACCCACTTTCTTTACAAGTGGGCTAATAATTGACAAGGGCCCCAAAACCAAGCCAATGCTGGTCTACTCCCTGTTTGCAGCCCCCCAGCCAGACTGCTCGTCTCTTTCCTGTTTATAGTTTCCCAGCCAGATATATACATATATAAAAATATATTTTTTATTGATGTGTATACAGACAGGGTGTACCACCAAAGTTGGACACCTCAAATTACTCGGCTTCTGAAAGAGTTTTTGAAAAATAAAAAATTCTAGAGTACATGTCCTAATTATCCGGTTTCAGTCATGAAATTTTTTTTATACAGGGTGCTTCAAAAGTCAGAAATTGAGGTGTCAACTTTCGATTTTTAAATGGATCGACCTGAATTTTATTTGATAAATTTACTTCTAAATGGTTTTTAAGTACTTTTTTAAACTAAAATATTACATACAGGTTGGGTTTTTTTCGACCAATTTTTTTTTCTAAATCTCGAATAACTCGATTTGGTTTAATTTTTTCGATAACAAGAATAGAAAATGTTTGTATAATAAAACACGCACTTTCAATTGGCAGCAAAATTTTTTAGACAGGGTGGTTCATAAGTGAAATAATGACTTGATTTTTTTTTTTTAACTGAGTTTTCTTAAATTTTTATTACCGAAAATTAATCTTCGCCTAATTTTACACATTTTTCGTTGGTCATATCGAAAAACAAAACTAAAGTGTTGTACAGGGTGAGACATAATTTTTTTGAAACACCCTGTATGTGGACAGTCAAAGAGACGTAGAATTGAACATAAAGACTAAATATGCAAGAAAAACTTCGATTTTTTGTGAAATGAAAAAGTTATGGTGTTTTAACTAATATTGTCGCATAGACCACCCTGTAGATATTCTCTTAAACTATCATGTGAGTACTCGAAGTTGTATAGAATTCAACTTCGACTACTTTTAAAGAAAGTAAAAAACACGATTTCCGAAGCCATTTTCAATTTGGTGTCCACACTGAATGATTTTAAAACTTGAAATAAAAAATTGGTACCTAGGTGTAGGTGTTAAAATTGAAAATGGATTTTTAAATTCGTTTTTCTTTCAGATTTAAACTCTCCGTTGAATTTAAGACAATTTCGAGTACCCATATATGATGGTTTAAGAAAATATCTACAGGGTGGTCCATGCGACAATATTAGTTTAAACACCATAACTTTTTCATTTCACAAAAAGTCGAATTTTTTCTTGCATATTTAGTCTTTATGTTCAATTCTACGTCTCTTTGACTGTCTACATACAGGGTGTTTCAAAAAAATTATGTCTCATCCTGTACAACACTTTAGTTTTGTTTTTCGATATGACCAACGAAAAATGTGTAAAATTAGGCGAAGATTAATTTTCGGTAATAAAAATTTAAGAAAACTCAGTTTTTAAAAAAAATCAAGTCATTATTACACTTATGAACCACCCTGTATAAAAAATTTTGCTGCCAATTGAAAGTGCGTGTTTTTATTACACAAACACTTTCTATTCTTGTTATCGAAAAAATTAAACCAAATCGAGTTATTCGAGATTTAGAAAAAAAATTGGTCGAAAAAAACCCACCCTGTATGTAATATTTTAGTTTGAAAAAGTACTTAGAAACCATTTAGAAGTAAAATTATCAAATAAAATTCAGGTCGATCCATTTAAAAATCGAAATTTGACACTTCAATTCCTGACTTTTGAAGCACCCTGTATAAAAAAAATTTCATGACTAAAACCGCATAATTAGAACATGTACCCTAAGATTTTTTATTTTTCAAAAACTCTATCAGGGGCCGAGTAATTTGAGTGGGACACCCTGTATGTATATTTTTTTTTTTTTTTTAGTCTGGCTGGGGGACTATAAACAGGGAGTGGACCAGCATTGGCTTGGTTCTGGGGGCCTTTGTCAATTATTAGCCTCCTTGTAAAGACAGTGGTAGAAGTGCTGAGTCATTCCTCCACTGTCTGGCTACCATCGTTCACGATGACGCCACCCTATGATGATGATAATAGAGGACATAATTATTAATACCTTTCTGGCAGGTGGCTTCGGTTTTGAATTGACATCTCCGATATTTCTTGGTATCGAGTCCAGGTACAACATTGAGCCCGATGGGATAAAGTTGATATAGGAAAGGTTTAAATCCGACATGACATGAAGTTCATCACCTGAAAAAAAATAGAATTATAGTTTTTTAATATGTAGGTATATTATATAAAAATAATGTAATTTTATTTACCTTAAAATGAACGTTTTGATCGTAAATATCTTTAATTCGATTGCATAATATGATGCTGTAAGACTATTAATACCGTTCGAGAAGAACTGTAGATGCTTCATTCGTGTGAAGTTTATTTAATCCAGCAGGTGGTATGGTGCCATTATGCACCATAGCAGAAAAGTTACATACGTTATCAGTGAATCTATACATGAAGATCAAAGGATAATGAATAATTTATCTTCTGGTACTAGCACAAGATCCCAAATGTTAAGTTTCACTGAGTCTTTTCTTCTTTCCAGTCTGAATATATTGGTTTCACCATAATTTCATTTACTGTAGGACGGTAGGACGTTATCTATTTCTTAAAAAATTCAAACACTCAACTACTCACCCAAATTTAGACTTGTAGGAAGGGTTGTGGAAGACACCTGATTTGTTTCAGAATGTATATTGTAAACTCCTGATAAAGGTAACAGCATATCCGAATTGGGGACAACATTTTCATTTGAACTTGTAGTTGTAGGATTTTTGTCTTTCAATTTATTGCCCTAAAATGCAAGATAGTGTTGAATTATAATTGAATCTATTTGGAGGGTTTCTTGTTAAATATCTGTTGATTTTACCGATAAGTACACTGACAACACAGTTGTTTCGGATATTTCGGGATCATATTGTGGAAAAAATCATATTTTTGTTAGCAATATTTATAAAAAATATGAAACTTTTGTTGGAAAAACGCCAAATTCAAAATCCATGGAATGAGATCTGCACGATAAATTGCAAAAATCTAGCATAAAGAAGCACATGATAGCTTCAGCAACAGTATTTAGGTGCTCAAATAAAACATAAAGAGAACTCACAAGTGCTGCATAGTGTCCATGCAAATGTTTGGCAAAGTCGGGAATGGTTGAAAACACAGCGTCGCATGTGGAGCATCTCCACTCTTGTTTATTTTTTTGTACTCCCAGAGATTTGGCGGACAATTTACTGACGTCTAATGGAGCCACGTTTTCTATGAAAAAAAAATAAAAAAAAATCAGAAGAGATATGAAAATAAGCAAGAGCTCTAAGATTAAAAAAAAAAAACAAATACAAAACAAAGTAAGAAATTCTGTGCGAGGAACAATCTTGTTTATACTATTAACCAGTCCGTTTCCAGTACTTTTCAAGGAAACAAAATTTAAATTCACTTGGGTATGACTGCTACGGGAGATTAGGTAGATTAGAATTATGCTCATTGAATGAACCTTTCATAATTTTTTCTGATAATGTGATCAATTTTAGAGTGGCGGAGGGAGATCTGTATTACTATCACTTTCTAGTTATCTGTTACACCTAAGGCTGTGAAAATGGAACAATTATACTTAGCCTTACGCATACATGATGAGATGTATAGGTACAAAGGAGACATGTAAATGACCTAGAGAAAATAAATATTTAAAACTCTGCTAATGAAATTTTGTGTGAGTCACACACCAAGTTGAAATAGTAAATAATAAGAAAATAATAATTAGTAAGTATAAAAGTACTAGTACGATTTTTTTTTTTTTTTTTTTTTTTTTAATAATCCAAATTAGAAAATATTAAATTGAGTTAAACTTACTGGTACTTCTGTCAGCACAAGGAGGGGAGTCAGGCACTTCATTAATTTCCTCCATCATATCATCAGGACCCAAGGGGTCGTTAGGGCCCAATGCTTCACTTCCTAGATCATCAAACATCATGTCATCATAATCTTTGACATTAGCTGATAGCTGAAAATGAGAATAAGCATTAATTAACCGAACACAGTGAGGGAGCAAAGCGACCTCACTAAGTGAGGTTCTGTTTTAACTTGTATACCACACGATTAGGCTTTCGTTTGTCTGTCTGTCTATTCCGTGATATCTCTCGAACGGATTCTTCAAAATTGATTAAATTTTGTATACATCTTCATTGGGGTCCTACAGTTTTGGGCCGAATGAGGCCACTCGGGGCCAAATGGGGGCCGTTTTGGTGAAAATTGAAAATGATTTTTTCATTTTTATTGGAACAAGCAAGGCTCTTGAAATTTTGAAGAAGTGTTGAGAAAATATATTTAAGTTCAGTAGTAAAATTTGGTGATCGTGAAAGCTAAGGGGCCACACTGTGGTAATAAATCGAAAAAATGCCAAAAAAGAGCCGGTTGATATTTTTTAATTAAAACCTATTAAGTGGAGTATTGAATGAAAAGTTTCGATGTCCTCATCCTTGATTGAACATTTACTATGCTATAGTTGAATATGTGTGAGGTTTTTTTTTTTTTTTTTTTTTTTTTTAAGTGGGGTTTAACGTCGCTTTCAACTGCCATGGTCATATCACGACGGGGGTTTTACCCTCCATTCGCAGGAAACTCACAAACCTGCTACTCACATTGACCTCACCCAGCCTGAGTGGGGCCGGGAAAAGCCAGCGTCACGAGAATTAGAATTTGAATGGTCACCCATCCAAGTCTTAACCTCGCTGGATGTCGCTTAACTTCGGTGTTCTGAAGGGAACCGGTGTATTCAACATGCCATCGACGCTGGCTGTGTGAGGTTTACAGTTCACAGAACCAATGGTTAGACCATTAAAGCAGACTTTGTGATTTGAAAGTATCAATAATATAATTATAATTCCGTGTCATTGATTCTATTTGGTTTAACGTCCTGACTTGAGGTAGAAAGGATAAGGATAAGAGAGATTCGCTGGGAATCGCACCAGCTACCCACATTAAACTCACCCAGCCTAAGTAGGGCCAGAATTGCCAGTCTCACATGTTCGGAGGGAACAGAATTTTCTGTGCGAAAAGTCTGCTCCAACCGGGAATCGAACTCAGGATCTCTGGACTACGGGCAGTTGTCACAACCGTTACGCCACGTAGGCTGGAGTATCAATCAGAATAGTAGACTAGTGTTTTAAAACAATGAAACCATTAGATGCTATTTATTTTGCTTTTTAGATATTTGATGTGGAAGGAAGGAGAAAGAGGGTGGGTCTTGACTTGAGAGAGAAGTGTTGAAAGAGGGAGGGCGCCTTAGAGACCAACAAGTGGAGAACAAGACTTCATCAAATAAACTCCAACATCAGGTAGGTTTGGCAAAAGATAGAGTAAAAAAAAAAGAAGAAGATTTTCTTTTGGACATTATAATATACAGGGTGTCCCGTATACAGATGCAAATATTTTGAGGGTAGGTTCAGCCCACCGTGGACTATCATATGAGCGAAACTTGCAGCGGGGCATTTTGCTTCGTTAAAGATTTATGGCCAAATCCCTGTTTTTCCCACAGGTCTAGAGGTCACTTGGATCGATGCACGTTTTTAAAGAAATGATAGCCAGTAAGTAATTTTTGACTTCATGCATGGATAGTCATGCATATTTTCCTTGAAATGCAGTTGGTTGCATAAAAAAATATTGAAAGACCAGAGAGATATTTAATCATAAGTTCAATATTTTTCTAAAATTCAATTTTTCCCTGTTTTCCCTTTCGTGAATTTAGAGTACTTCTACAATTGCAATTCTGCGTATCACTAGTTAAAAAAATACCCTATTATGTTTAGTTTTATAAAAAAGAAAGCTCATTTATATTACTTTAAAGATCATGGAACGCAGTACACACAAAGCTCAAAAAACACTTCTGAATCATGATGGAAAATTCAAAGTTGGCTGAATTTTAACAGAATTGGCGCGTAATTTGAGGTATAGATACACTGCTCTGGGATGTTTAACAGAGGGAAATTGATCATTCACAGTGGTGGGTCGGTGTGAACTTTTATGTGAATGGGGTTACGGAATCACATAGTTATCATGAGGAAAAATGAGAGAGGCTGCAACGAAAGCAGCAACCAGTGGTGTAATTATGGAAAAATAATACACATGGAGAAAGACTCTGCGCTACCAACAAAAATTATGATTTTATTTTTAGAAGTAAAATTAAAAATATCATTTTTGTGTTTATCACAATCATGATATCAAAAACATAACAAATAGTGCCGAAAATTAACCTTGGGTAAAACTCGAACATCCAACCTTAAGGTTACTAATACTTATTGGTAATACTTTATTTTTATTTTATAAACAATTGGACCAAGCTTTATTTACATTTTTTTTCACAATGAACATGGAAACAATTTGTGAAATAAATATAAACAAAGACTGATCAAGGGTGGTGATACAGTGATACATGTTTGTAGTTTATTGATAAACATGATACATTCTGCAACACAGGACATGAAATGAAAAGAACCCAAAAGAATATGTAGCGAACCAAGGGCGAGGTTTAAAGCTTGTGGCTTTCTCTTCCACCAAACAAATTGATCGCCTTGTTATTTTAACTATTAGATTTGATTGATAATAGTTGGTTAATAGAACTAATTGTACTCAGAAAATTTTCATTTATAACTTGCAGTTGGCACAAAAATAGTCACACAGACCGCTTCAGGCATCGAGTGTTCTTCAAAATGCAATAGCGCCCGGATTCAAAATTTGAAAGATGTGTTTCTCTAACTCTGGTGCCGTTTGATGAGGCGTATCTCATTCGTTCCTTCACGCGTCTGAAAGAACTTTGTATTTATTGAAACAAAATAGCAAAGTGTATTTTTTTACCTAGTGATACGCAGAATTGCAATTGTAGAAGTACTCTAAATTCACGAAAGGGAAAACAGGGAAAAATTGAATTTTAGAAAAATATTGAACTTATGATTAAATATCTCTCTGGTCTTTCAATATTTTTTCATGCAACCAACTGCATTTCAAGGGAAATATGCATGACTATCCAAACATGAAGTCAAAAATTACTTACTGGCTACCATTTCTTTAAAAACGTGCATCGATCTTAGTGACCTCTAGACCTGTGGGAAAAACAGGGATTTGGCCATAACTCTTTAACGAAGCAAAATGCCCCACTGCAAGTTTCGCTCATATGATAGTCCATGGTGGGCTGAACCTACCCTCAAAATATTTGCATCTGTATACGGGACACCCTGTATAGTACATTTTCCCCCAAAAATTTTATAAATAAAATTCCTGGACTTAAATAATATACATATAAGATGCTATTTTAATGGACAAATCAAGAATTAGATAGATAGAAGAAGAACAGTTTCATAATTAATAGTAAATAGATGTAGGTGCCTGGCGTACCTAAGTTAGTATCATACAGAAGCTGTAATAAAGTTCATACCTTTCTATTGCTACAGAAAGGTTTTCCTAGGTTTCAGATGGCAAATAATGGGTGAAACATATTTATTATGTTAATTATTTATACAGTAATATTTTGGGAGGAATAACACTATGTGGTAGATTCTTGAAAATTCACACAATTTATACTTACTGTGGTTCTGGTAAAAAGTACACCAATTTTGTCTGCATAAAATGGTGCATAGTATACTTTAAGTTCAGTGTTGACATCAATGTCTTTCAATGCAGAAAAGAAAATACAAAATTCAGTCTGAAACAGTAGTAATAGATATTAATAATAAATAATAATAGATAATACAGGAAAATAAAAGAAAGTAATTTCGTGATATTAGGAAGTTCTCATTCATATTCAAATGGAATATTGGTAAGAACAATTTGTATGTTTGAACACAAGCAAGCATATCCTCTTCCTTCCCAAGCGCATTTATCATTTGTAGTGGTACCTGTCCGATGTGCATCCAAATGCACATTTTCTGAGTAGTGTTATCTTCCAGATCGCAATATAGTGTTTATAATGGTATCTTCCCAAGGTGCATTCAAATGCACAAACACTTTTCTGAACTCATGTTGATTTTAATCTTTAATGTGAACGGATCTTTACCACAGAGGTTTTTTCAAAGGAAGGAGAACTCTGTGCGTTATTATAGGCGGGACAATTTTGTCTTGGTATGATAGCATTACCAAAAAAATGTGCATTCAGATGCACATTGGGAAGGAAGAGGATAAGACGATTTTACTTGGCCAAGGCACGGCTACTTGATTCAATATTTTTGTACAGACCTTGTGAGCAACCTCTAACTCTTCACATGGTTTGTTTATTTGGGTTTAATGTCACTTTCGACTACATGATCATATCATGACTGAAGTTTTACGCACCATTCACTGGTAAACAACCCAGCTAACAAATTTACCCTCACCCAACCTGAGTGGGGTCCAGAATAGCCAGCAGAACGTGGTTTGTCATGATGACCAGATTTGAAACATGAACCATCACCAATCTATATCCTCACCACACTGGAAGTTGCTTAACTTCATGAGAACTGGTTGGTTATTTTACATGAACAGTTTTAGATAAACCATTATCACCTTTATGTATATTGAAATTTCAACCACCTCAGGAGCTTGATTGATAGGGTGACAGACTCTGAACCAGATGTTGGTGGTTCAAGTCCCAGGTTCAGCAAAGATTTTGAAAATCAAGTTTGAGTAATTGTGATATGAGATTTTGATTGACACAGATATGTACTTTTAAAAAATATATGGAAATTGAAACACCAATGGGTACATAAACAAATACCAATTTCACATGACATGATACTTTTCTTTTCATTGTTTATAAAAAGTAGACTATTTCTTTACAATGATATTTGCTAACAAATCTACCTGGTAAGCAACGAGATTGCAATCTTGGAAACAATCTGCAGGATGGACAAGACACATCCAGTTACATACTGTCTTGTCATCAGTGTTCAAATATTCAAACTGATTTGTGTCCAGTATGACCTGAAAAATATCAAGTTTGTGGGATAAGATATTTTTTGTCGTTTTATATTTTAGCATTTTCTTATAATTTACTATCACCATGGCCTCATAGAGTAGCATACATAGTCTGTCTTGCATGCATGATGGCCTGGGTTTAATATCCAGCAGGGTTAAAAATTCTGCTCCACACCTTAGCCGTATATTTTTCTTTCTAATCAAAGTGGATGCAACTGGAATAAAATGAACAAACTGGAAGCAAGTCATTTTTCTTTTGGAAGAGGAAAAATCTTCTTCCCGTTTTTTCAGTAATAAAATCAGTGTTGACCTTAAATACATGTTCACATTAAATAATTCAAGTAGAACAAGAGGTCATTCTAGAAAAATATTTAAAGAAAGAAATATAAAAGATGTTAGAAAATATTTTTTTAGTAACAGGGTATTTTGTAACTGGAATTCATTAACTGATACCATGATTAATGCTCCATCCACAAACTCATTCAAAGCTAAAATTCATGATTTTTTCTCTATTAAATAATGCATCAATTGTGTAACATAACCTCATAATTTTGTTTACTTATAAAAATTAGCCTTTATAAAATTTTCTATTATTATTAATACAATAGATAGGTATTACCTATGAAAAAATAAACAATGATTTACCTTAAGAGGAAATTCACTGTCACAGGGAGCATGTTCCATAGTTTTGGAATCTACAGGTCCAAATCTGGTTCCTTTTGATAAATTTGACTTGGATTTTACTACTTCTTTCCCATCCTGCATTTTTTCAATAGATAAAACAGATGGTAGTGTTGCATATGCTTTACACATTGTTGCTGTATCTTTGATTTTAATGGGGTGTTTTAGTATATAGCAATCTTTAACTTTATGATTTTCTAGACAAAGGCAACATTCTGAAAGAAAATCATGTATATATCTGATGTAGTTGATGTAACAATTAAGAAGTGAGGAAACAAACCCCAGTTGCATGGAAACACCACATAGGGTGACACAATTGCAAAGGAGTAGAATATTTCTTGCGGTTCATTTATGTTACATTTGATATGTTTATATTAACATTTGATATGGGAGAAGAAATTTTGAGCAGGACGAGGAGAGGAGATTCTTTTGATGTACTAGTGCTGAGGACACCCGGCAGGGGGTGGTTTCCACACTTCTTAATTCTACACACTATGTTTGAAGTTTGACCTGGTTTGTTTACATTTTTCCCCCTTGTGATGGGAAGAATTCACATTTTGAAATGGCACTGTTTACTTACTGTGCATAGGTAGTCAAGAGGTTAAGGCACAAGTCTGGTATTACAGGTAGTGTAGGGGTCCGTTGGTTCAAATACCACCCAATGTACAGATTTTTCTTCATAAATTCGAAGTTTGTGACCACTTAAAAACAATACTTTGGGGCTAGGTGCTAGAAAATGCTTTGAGCATTAACCTTGCCTGGTGGTTGCCTTCTACTGAATAGTGTTATTATTATTAACCATGTGTGTTTCTTTTTTAAGTGTTGGATTCAATGGTAGCATTTATGGTGTCATTGTTTAAATCACTCGACACATAATGCAACCCACCAGAAGAATTTCCTGTTGCCAACAGTACTATTTAGAAACACACTCTAAGATCCCACTTCAACATGTTACATAGTTACCTTCAATCAATGGGGCTATATTTCTCATTTTTCAAAAGAAAATTAGGAGAGAAACACAGAGTGGTGACTTGATCTCTTAAAAGTGATTGCAGTAAATATTTTCATCAATTATTACTGGAAATAATAGAAAAGATACTTCACATTCTTTAGTATTGAAAAACTACACTTGAATTCACTTGATATGATAACTGAACAAACTTGTATGATAGTTATGACATTTTTAACCACTCAATTCTCAAAAAAGAGTAGTATCTATGTAGCTATTCTAGCCTTTATTTTGGTATTATTTGCTCTCTCATTCACAGGGAACTTACATACCAGACCTGCTACCTACATTTACCTCACCCAGCCTGGGTTGGGCCAGAATGCCAGCATCACGAAGTGTTCACCTCGCTGGACGTTGCTTAACTTGATGATCCTACAGGTCCGGTGCATTCAACGCGCCATCGATGCTGGCTCTCAAAAAAGAAATTATATATTATAATACATGTTATATGATATCAGAGTCAGTAACAGTTCACTCAGCTCTAAAATTTAAAAATTTGGCGGTTACTTTTATCAGTAAATTTTGTAAAACCACTGTTGCCATATTTAAAAACGCGCCTTCGTTACAAAAAAAAAACCTGAAGAGGTGGGGGCAACGTTGGCAAACCGAAGCCGTATTTTTCTTTCTAACCAAAGTTAACCATACTGGAAGCTAGTCATTTTTCTTTTGGAAGAGGAAATTTCCTCTTCCTTCTTCCATTTTGGCTAACCAAAATGGAAATAGAAAATTCTTGGTTCCAGTTCTTTTATAGGTTAAATCAATTGTTTATCTTTAAAAGTACCGAAAAGCAATTTTCTTTTACGAATGTGGTGAAGTTGACCTTGGAATAAAATGGAAATGTCGAACCTGGAAAAAAAATTATCCAATAGAAAAATACCCCTCAACACACCTTGAAAAAAATTAGAGAAAAAGTAAGCTTAGTCGTGTTTTTTATATAACTAAAGTTTACCAGAATCCAAATCCTAATCCATTCTGGTATAGTCTAGTTACCCCCACCACAATTTTTTATAACTTACTCAAGTCAAACGAGAGTGCGCTCCGAATGCTACCAATATTTTAAGTAAACATTCGGGGAAGTAAACATTCTCAATTACAATTAAATAAATTTCTGATTTTCTTCAAAACAATATATAAAATAAAATCCTGAATGATTTTGCCCTAATATCAAATATGTATAAATAAAAATGGCTTAGGATGGGTCCTCTGTAAAAAAGAAAAGAAAAATAAAAGAATAAATGATTAATTTATTTATTATATTTAATTTTGTATACACAATATTTATAAGTAAATTATTATACACAATATTTATAAGTAAATTGGGAAATAATACAGAATAACTTAAAGTAATCAAAAGATCAACAAATTTTAAAACATAAAGTAATGGAACTGAAAAATAACGCGACATCAACAAATTACAAATCACAACACAAACAAAAACAAATTAATAAAATGGCGATTTTCTAGTAAACTCTGGTAAAATCTATGGAAAGAGTTTTTTCTTCTTCCGGAAAAAAGGAATAATTTTTACTATGATGTTTACCCAGAAAGGAGGGGAAATTTCCTAATCCAATGAAAAAAACAGAAATATTCCAAAATGTAAAGTCTGGTTACATAAAAAAAACACGGCACTTGACAACGTTGTAATTCCTTCACGTGACACGAGCTCAAAACCAAAACAAAATTACAAAACCCATCCAATCCAATCATTCCCACTCCAATCATTTATCATTTTCGGTTTTGGATTTGAACGTTGAACGTAGTTGTGGCGTCGTTAAAATTTTCACAATTCCACAAAGATGTTAAATTAAATTATATCCATTACATTAATTTATAATATCCCTGTGTTCTGTTTCATTAATTACAATGCACCTCAGCTAGTCAATTACAACAGTTTTCCTTTTCAAATATTATCAGTTCTACGTCACAATAGTTTTGGTGGCGAATGATTAACCCTTCAGTCACCATTACTTTATATATGAAATACTTGCACAACAAAATTAAATTTTCATTTTGTCGTTTACACATAGCATGCCATGTCTCTCATATGTGAGTCAGAATAGTTAACATTTTTTTGTCATTCAATTTTTACATTTTGGTGTTTACAATGTTTCTTATTTGGCTTACTGACTAACTTACAACTAAATAATGTATATAAATGTAAATCTTAAAATATAGATGTCTGTTCAGAGTTCAGAAAGAGGTCAGCCCTGCTTGGTTGTTTTTGAATGGGGTGCTGACACCATTTCTAGTTGCAAGCATGAACACCATTCTCTGTAGATCTCAAATAGTGCATCCATGGAATTTCTGTTCCATGACAAGCAAGTACCGAACCAATGCTTCTTCCAACTCTGCGGTGAGGTATGGTTTTCGACCTATTGTTGTATTAACAACGACTTCTGGAGTTTTATCTGCCTGGCTCAATCTTTGCAGGGTTGTTCGCAGGACTTTGAATATCTTTGATGCTCGCAGAGTTCCCATCTTCTTTCCTCTAACATGTTCAATTGCTTTCACTGTGGTGACTGCTCGTTTATTGGATGGATCTACTAGCCCATATTTAAACCTTCTCTATAATTCACTGTGTTTTTAATTCAGTGAAAAATACTTATTTAAATGTATAGAGTTTCGAAGCTCTGTTAATGTAATATTCACTGTGTTTGTTCAGTGAAGAATACTTATTTAAATGAATAGAGTGTGGGTGCTCTGTTGATATAATTTTACCTAGAATATTCACTGTGTTTTTAGTTCAGTGAAGAATACTTATTTAAATGAATAGAGTATGGGTGCTCTGTTAATATAGTTTTCACTGTAATTTTAATTCAGTGAAGAATACTAACTTATTTTAATGTATAGATATAGTGAGGGTGCTCTGTTGATATAATATTACCTAGAGTATTCACTGTGTTTTTAGTTCAGTGAAAAATACTTATTTAAATGAATAGAGTGTGGGTGCTCTGTTAATATAGTATTCACTGTGTTTTTTTTTTCAATCTTTTAAAATGTACAAATTTGGAGACAGGTATTTTTTTTTTTGACTTCTCAGAATCAAGATAAAGATTTCTTAATACTCTTCATAACCTAAAAGACTCTCCCCAGAACGAAATCTGGTCCGGGCTCCTCTGATACACATACTGGATGCCCTGATGATTGCTATTTGAACTCGGGCCCGGATCCAGCCTAAAATCGTTCCTGGGGGTCTATTCCATTTTTGTGACAGCCAATCTCCTAGTGTTTTTTATTTAATTCAGTGAAGAATACTTATTTTAATGTACCTATAGGTAAATAAGTATATTGTGGGTGCTCTGTTGATATAATATTACCTAGAATTAGGTTGTGGATGCTCTGTTAATATAATATTCACTGTGTTTTTAGTTCAGTGAAGAATACTTATTTAAATGCATAGAGTGCGGGTGCTCTGTTGATATAATTACCTAGAATATTCACTGTGTTTTTAGTTCAGTGAAGAATACTTATTTAAATGCATAGAATGCAGGTGCTCTGTTGATATAATATTACCTAGAATATTCACTGTGTTTTTAGTTCAGTGACAAATACTTATTTAAATTAACAGAGTGTGGGTGCTCTGTTGATATAATATTACCTAGAATTAGGTTGTGGATGCTCTGTTAATATAATATTCACTGTGTTTTTAGTTCAATGAAGAATACTTATTTAAATGTATACTACAAGATCAATATGTACGTGCTCAAATCTTCGCTCAACAGGAGGACATGAAGAAGCAGGACTTTTTGTATGCCGCTGAACTTTAAACTTTTGGCATGCTAAGCAGGGTTTTGCCCAGGTTCAACAGTCGCGGCCCACACATATCTCTCCTTGACAAGATCAGTTGATGCTTTCATGCCAGGATGAGATAGATTGTGTAGAATATCAAAGACAGTTCGTCTGAAACAAGGAGGAACGTATTTTAGTATCTTACCAGGTTGGCTCGTATTGCAATAAATAGCTATCTTGGACTCATGGGCAGAATCAATGATAGTTGTAGACTCGTATTATTGGACGAAAACAAAATAATGTTGTAGTTCCATATCACCATCTTGTTCCCGTCGTAACTTCTCATAAGGTAATGCAGTAGGTAAGCTAAGAGTAGAGATACGAGATAACCAATCAGCAACTACGTTCTGAGCTCCGGTGATATGACAAATATCAGTTGTAAACTGACCAATAAAAATCCAGTGGTCTTAGCTGACGGGGTGATGCTTTGTTGTTATCCTGCAGAAACGCAAAAGTGAAAGGTTTATGATCTGTGTATATTGTTAAGATGTAGTAATCCTTGTCCATACAATCCGAAGGCTCATCTGAATCTACCCCAAGAGACTCCATGTAGGTCTCTGCATTGGAAGTCGTTCTTGGACTCGGAACAGTCAGGGCATTCCCTTCATCCTCGGAGTCACCCAGGTCATCCTCACTGTTTTCCCATAGGAACTTTTCAATTTCGTTGTCGTTCATTGGGGTATGAATCTTCTTTTTTGGTAACCTGAAGCAGAAAATATCGGAAAAGATGATTAAAATTCTATCAAATATGTATACAGGGTGTCCCACCAAACTTGGACACCTCAAATTACTCGGCCCCTGAAAGAGTTTTTGAAAAATAAAAAAATCTAGGGTACATGTGCTAATTATGCGGTTTCAGTTATGAAATTTTTTTATACAGGGTGGTTCAAAAGTCAGAAATTGAGGTGTCAACTTTCGATTTTTAAATGGATCGACCTGAATTTTATTTGATAATTTTACTTCTAAATGATTCCTGAGTACTTTTTTAAACAAAAATATTACATACAGGGTGGTTTTTTTTCGACCAATTTTTTTTCTAAATCTTGAATAACTCAAGTTCGGTTAATTTTTTCGATAACAAGAATAGAATGTGTTTGTGTAATGAATACACGCACTTTCAATTGGCATCAAAAAAATTTATACAGGGTGGTTCACAAGTGAAATAATGACTTGATTTTTTTTAAAACCTAGTTTTTTTAATTTTTTATTTAGGATTAATAATTCTCGTCTAATTTTACACATTTTTTTGTAGTCATATCGAAAAACAAAACTAAAGTGTTGTAAAGGGTGAGACATAATTTTTTTGTAACACCCTGTATATGGGCAGTCAAAGAGACGCAAAATTAAATATAAAGACTAAATATGCAAAAAAAACTTTGATTTTTAATTAAACTAAAAAGTTATGGTGTTTTAACTAATATTGTCGCATGGACCACCCTGGGCTAACCTAATAACCTTAAAAAGAAGAGAGAAAAAAGACTAGAGAAAATGAAGTACAACACAATGGTATTTGTTTATTTTCTAAAAATAAATTCGCTCTTCTTTATGAAATGTTCTCGAACTTTAGAGAAGCTTATTACGGTAAGACTAATCCCACAAAAACATAAATGTAAAATAAAGGCCAAGTTCCTAACCAAAAATGTTGGCCCTTAAAAGTATTGAGACCTAAATTAGGTCCAAGTTACAGATATTCCTATAGGTACATTAAGACTGAACAAAATATCTAGGAACTCCCTAGAACCGTATATGGAAAATTAGAAATAATATTTTACATATATTCAGTTTTATCTTCGATGTTTTAAATTTTCACTTGGTAAATTTTCTTCTTTGGGCTCTCATCTGAATGTTTAAAGAAAATTTGCCAAGTGAAAATTTAAAACATCGAAGATAAAACTGAATATATGTAAAATATTATTTCTAATTTTCCATATACGGTTCTAGGGAGTTCCTAGATATTTTGTTCAGTCCTGACATATGATTTTATTCAAAAGGTTGAAAAAAAACCATACTCTTACACAGAATCCCTTATTAAATTACCTTTGAAGTAAGAGGGTTGCACTTTTACCCTTTGTGCTTTAAGTTGTTTTTTATATAAAAAAAAATTAACCTTATAGTTTTCCCTTTTATGGTTTTTAAGAGATAAATAAATAAATAATGAAACATCAAATTTTAGTCAAAGAAAAATGAACATTTTTATTTTGTATAATTTGTTTGTCTTGCCTTTAGAAAAAAACACAATATTTTTTCTTAAATTGGCTAAAAGGCAGTTTATTTCACCTTTCTTTCTTTTTCTCGTCAGTTTCTTTCTTTCCGTACATTCAGTTTTCATCGTAATCGGAATCAATGATATTGTCAGGCTCATCTTCATCCTCCTCTTCTAGCTCCTGTTCTCTTCTTTCTGTCATTCTGTCATGAGGTAGTGACTTAAAGAAGTCATGGTGAATTGGTGGTACATAGCACAGTAGCTCTTGAAGGTTCTTGAATTTCATGTACTTGAGTGGGTGAATGGTGCCTTTGGCTGGAAGCTGCGGGAAGTTACGGACAGCTCGGCCAACCATTGGTTTTTTCATACTCACTTTTGTGAAAGGTTCAAGTTCATTCATGATGTGCTCTTTGTATGACAAAATCCAAGGCTCATTTTTTTCGAAATGCAACCATTGCATTTTCCGTATGCCAGGAACAGATTCCTCGAAGAAGCTTTTGAGAGGTTCTAGAGTAATGAAATCCTCATTTTTCATAGAGATCACAGTAAACTTCTTACTGGTCTTAGCTACATGGTTTTCCCAGTCTTGAGGCACATAAATTGGACAGTTACTATTTTTCCGAGTAATTTCAATGAGCCCAAAGTTTATACAGCCAAAATTGGACAATGAACCTGCTCTTATTCTGTCCGCCACAGTTAACACTAAAGGCAGTAATGTGAGTCACATTCTCAGGCAAAGAATTAATGAACTTCAGTAGGCAGGAACTTACTTCTTGGCAGCCACGTGATGCTTGACTTTCATTCCACATGTACATGTTTGCCCGTCCTGATGACAAATTGTGGACACAAAAATTGAAGGTCCATAGTTGGCGTGCATAATATACTTGAGTACATGTCAGTACTGGAGTAGCCAACATTTTTTGTAAATCAAAACAAATTGCTACTTGGTTATCATTGTTAGTACTGTTTTTCACATTTTCTTTGTCCTTCTTTGCTGCTTCAGCTCTTCTCAGATGCAATTCTTTTTGAACCTTAGCTGTATTTTTAACATCTTCTGTTTCACCATGCTCAATAGTAATGATCAACTCGTCACAAGTGACACATGTATCTGTAAGGGGCTTGTGGAAGCTTAGGTTGAAGCAGGTATTAAAAATATGTCTATAAAAACTTTCAGTTACTGGTTCAGTAGCTTTTTCATTACAAAATACCTTGTAAAGTTCATACATCTTGGTAACAGTGAGGGTGCCAGGTAAATACTTTCGATTGGGTGTATGACGTCTGGAGTAGTGACTTGAATACTTGGGGAATGAATTAATGTGATCTTTTACCAACTGTACTGATGCTTCTGGAATTTTATTTCCAGGTGCCTTTTTGCCTCTTTTGTCTCGTTCAGAAATACTTGTCTGTGACATGTTCTTCTTTAAAACAATGTTGTACACTCTCTTAGAAGACACATCTAATGTTTTTAGAAAGAATTCTCTACATACTCTAAATTCAACCAATTCATAGGTAGCACTAACTTCTTTCTTTTTTGTACCCTGTGTCTTTGACCGTGATGGTTCAGATACCTTGATTGCTGAGTTCAGAAATGAAGACTGCAAATTGTGATTTTGAAGGCCCCAAAACTCTGTAAAAATTTGCTTTCGTTTTTCCTCATCAATGTGTTCATTGCATTTAAATCTGCATGAATGGTCATACATTCTTAGTATCTTCTTTTCATGAAATTTCCCTTTCCTATCTGTATACTTCTCACCAGAATTCCGCTTTCTTTGACGTTCATTTCTTTTCCACAAACTTTCTCTCCTCACTTTCTTTCTTGCTGTTTGTCTAGAAGTTTGATTTTCCATACTAGAGTCCATACTAGTGTCTCCTTCTCCTTCTTGATTTCCAGCATGAGAACAAACATTTTCATGACTTGTACTTGGATTTTGCCAGGTAGGATCCGCATCACTATCATCTAAACAAAACAAAACAAAGAAAAAGTTAGAATGCTACAGTGACCGGAATCTATCTATAATATTAGGCTGAATAAACAACCATTTTTTATTTTTTTGAATTAATTTATTTCATGAAGGATATATTTTGTGTCCTGAGTTGTTTACCCAAAACAGTAAAATATAAAAAAATATCTCTGTAGACCTACATTATCAGCCTCGGTAACTCAGTCAACTCAGTGGTCACAGCTTCTAACTGGAAATCCAGGGGTTGCAGGTTCGAAACCCAGCTAGTATTTAACCTGAATTTGACCACATAATAATACGACTTGGGCTTAGTGTTGGGGTAAAGGGACTATTTAGTCCTATTCCAATAGTATAGGTCATTATTATCATCAGTCTGCCTTGGCCCCAAGAAAACATGTCAAATAATAATGTATACCTACTCACCAACCTCAGTAATTTAAAACAAAAACAAACATGACAAAAGAATCAACGCTTGCTGTTACACTGTCTTGTTGGCTGAATGATGTAAGTAGGTACCCTCATCTATAGGTTACAATGAGTTGGTAGCTGGAGTTTGTTTGACCATAGATACTCAATATAAAAAAAACCACCCACTTTTCCAGGATGGCAGACGTTCAGAAATATACTATTTAAAATAAATCAGTAATGAAGCAAAACTGTTATGAACTTACCGGCATTTGAGAGATTTTCAAAGAATTCATCACTACTCATGACTGCTGATTTCCACCTTCTAACTTCTCGAACCAATAGGCAATTTTATTGATTACGTCAATTACTTATTAATTTCTATCGCTAATTCATTGAAAAGGCAATTCTCAAGATCTTTTAACAAAATCAAATTGATCAATTTTCTACTTGAATCAAACTTCAAGCAATGAAAATTTTAAATGTGTGTAAAAAAAAAAATGTAAACAAAACATAGGAATCAAGTGCACAGGTGCCAGAGCACAAAGAGTATAAGTGCTCTTTATCCCGTTGTGCACTCAACAAATCCGATGTTTTATTGAGATGTTTTAGAGTTCACCGCTAGATCTCAGCACCTGATACAAATATCACTTTTATCTCTTGTGCTCCAAGTTGCTTTCCATTTCACAAACTTGGTTCTATTAACAACTCAATTTTTTGGAAAAATGTACTTTTACCCCTTGTGCTCTAGGCCCCTCATTTCTAATTTTCCATGTACGGTTCTAGGGAGTTCCTAGATATTTTGTTCAGTCTTAATGTACCTATAGGAATATCTGTAACTTGGACCTAATTTAGATCTCAATACTTTTAAGGGCCAACATTTTTGGTTAGGAACTTGGCCTTTATTTTTCATTTATGTTTTTGTGGGATCTCATTCCTTTTTTTCTAAGTTTAAAAGAAATTGGTTGATAAGACCTACTATTATGAAAGTACGGAAACTAATCCAAATAAGAAGTCAACGGTTTTCTCCTGAATATATTATTATTTTGTTGGATATTCATGCTAAGTGTACATGTATTGTGAACTATACCCATGCATAGTAATTTTAGGTTGTAGTTTTGTACTTGGCTGCTTTTTTTGAAACTATTGTTCTTGATTTTCCACACCACCCAAGAGGTACCAAGAAGGCGCGCTATATATTTATAGAGGTTTCCCCAAATAGGCCTAAGGGTAGTAGAGGAACCCAACTATGTTGAACTTTCTACTTGACGCCCTCATCAAGCTTGGTATCAAATGTAAAGTCAGAATTTATGGAGGAGATAATAATATATTAAATAACTTAAATAGAGCATGACAGAAAAACTTTTAATCATAGATCCAATCATTTTGACAGTACACGTAGCTATCTGAGAGTAGTAGAGGAACCCAACTATGTTGAACTTTCTACTTGACACCCTCATCAAGCTTGGTATCAAATGTAAAGACAGAATTCATGGAGGAGATAATATTTAAAAGAACTTAAACAGAGCATGACAGAAAAACTTGCATTATAGATCCAATCATTTTGACAGTACACGTAGCTATCTGAGAATAGTAGAGGAACCCAACTATGTTGAACTTTCTACTTGACACCCTCATCAAGCTTGGTATCAAATGTAAAGACAGAATTCATGGAGGAGATAATATTTAAAAGAACTTAAACAGAGCATGACAGAAAAACTTTCATTATAGATCCAATCATTTTGACAGTACACGTAGCTATCTGAGAATAGTAGAGGAACCCAACTATGTTGAACTTTCTACTTGACGCCCTCATCAAGCTTGGTATCAAATGTAAAGACAGAATTCATGGAGGAGATAAAATTTAAAAGAACTTAAACAGAGCATGACAGAAAAACTTTCATTATAGATCCAATCATTTTGACAGTACACGTAGCTATCTGAGAGTAGTAGAGGAACCCAACTATGTTGAACTTTCTACTTGACGCCCTCATCAAGCATGGTATCAAATGTAAAGTCAGAATTCATAGAGAAAATATAAAAGAACCTGAAAACAGAGCACGACTAAAAATTTGGTACAGTATAAACCTCGATTATCTGGATTAATCTCTGCTAGGGGTAATCCAGATAATCAAGGTACCATATAAAAGTCCGGATAATCGAGAGGACCTAAAAAACCAATGATAAAGAATTTTGATGTTTTGTAAAAACAGCTATTTTGATCTCTTTCCTGGAAACAAGAAAATAAATATAAAATAAACATATATTGAAAAGGAAACCTAAACAAATTTAATGAAAAATACAACTTCAATTCCGAGATAAGGGGCCTTTTCGAACAACAACAAACCGCTGATAGGTTATTCGGTAGATCTTGCTTTAAAAAGCCAGGATTAATCCGGAATTTTCTAATCCGGATAATCGAGTATCCGGATGATAGAGGGCCGGATAATCGAGGTTCTACTGTACTTATTTTTAAAGAAGGTTAAAAAGACTAAAATACAGAATCAAGGAGCTAGTTCTTTTTTTCCCTAGTTTTCCTAACAGTTGCTTTAGGTTTGTAGGATGGTTTGGAAGGCTTCTTCCGTTTAGAAACTTCTGCAGTTTCATTTTGAATATTCATAATATCGGGATTCAAAGTCCATTTACGGTCTACAAGTTTCCTTTTCCGGTTTTTATTAGAAGTATATGGTAGCAGGTCAGGACGATATAACTGTCTGAGTCAGTTATTTCAACTATGCTGCTTTCCAGGGATTATAAAATAGATAAATATAAAATAAACATATATTGAAAAGGAAACCTAAACAAATTTAATGAAAAATACAACTTCAATTCCGAGATAAGGGGCCTTTTCGAACAACAACAAACCGCTGATAGGTTATTCGGTAGATCTTGCTATAAAAAGGCAGGATTAATCCGGAATTTTCTAATCCGGATAATCGAGTATCCGGATAATCGAGGTTCTACTGTACTTATTTTTAAAGAAGGTTAAAAAGACTAAAATACAGAATCAAGGAGCTAGTTCTTTTTTTCCCTAGTTTTCCTAACAGTTGCTTTAGGTTTGTAGGATGGTTTGGAAGGCTTCTTCCGTTTAGAAACTTCTGGAGTTTCATTTTAAATATTCATAATATCGGGATTCAAAGTCCATTTACGGTCTACAAGTTTCCTTTTCCGGTTTTATTATTCAACAATTTAGATCAATCTTTATTTACAATTACAAATATATACAGATGCAGTCAAAAGGTATAATAAATTAAATATAAACAAAGTTTGATCAAGGGTGGTGATAATGCCTTTGGCATTCTCTTCCAAATTATTAGAAGTATATGGTAGCAGGTCAGGACGATATAACTGTCTGAGTCAGTTATTTCAACTATGCTGCTTTCCAGGGATTTAAAAAAAAAATTATATTTCATGACCAAATTTCTGTATTTTTGGTAAAATTTATCATGAGAATCTTTTCCCCAGGGCATCTGAAATCCTAAATCTTGTAATTGTTTACCGACCAAATCAAAAGCAATTTTCATTGGAGTTTTTTTATCAATTATTTTAGAATATACTGTAAGAGAGAAGACAATAGATATGAAGGCTTCTGTTGCCTCCAAGTCTCCTACAGTATGACTCCAGAATCCTTTGTCACTTTCCCTTTGTGTTTCTGGCTGAGATTCTGAAAAGAGAAACATAAAAGACAAAATGTATCATTATTAAATAATATTATTATTAATTTTTATAATGTCTGGTTAGAACTAGAGTTATTAAGTTTGTTGGAGCTATCTTCACACCCATCTGGGCAGAGGCATAATACAGGATGGGCAAGCTACAATACAGACTTCAAGCATCTACACTAGCTGCTATTTCATGGCAACAAAATAAGAAGCTGTGAATCACTTATTTTAAATTTAAATAAATATTACTCACCACTTTCATTGGGAGATAGCTGGTCAGTTGGAATGGTTACAGTTGCTGCTTGTACTGGCCAGAAGTTTGGTGGCAACAAGTTTGATCCCTGGGTTTCAATGTATGTATCAAGGGGGATCTGTATCTTGTTACCTGATAATTAATCAAAAATATTTTTAGTATTACAGATGTAATTATAAGGGTTTTTAATTAATGTATAATTTTATTGAAGCTCAGCTCCACAACCAGCACCTAATTTTCATGATGGATATGTTGCAACCAGCTGGGGAAAGTAATCAACTCCAGTAGGGCTGATGATTGAAAACAAGTAATCAAGTAACCAAATACCCATTGAAATATACCTTGGTAATTATTATTAAATGGGTGTTTCGACAGAAAAGTGATACTTTTGATATGTTCTTTTTCATATTATTTGTGTACCATTAATTTTTTTTTTTGGTAACAGTCTCTTTTGGTCTTTTTATTTAATGTTTCATACATAAGAAATCACTTAAGCCTTTGAAAGTGTCTAAAAAGCCGCCATTTTGTTTTTACACAGACACGGGAATGAAAAATTGTCAGTTGAAGTATCAAAACCAATATACAAACATAATATACAGGGTGGGGCAAAAGTCTGGAAACCCCTGAATAACTTTCGAATGGCTTATCCGGTAAAATTAAATTTTTGTACGGTAAACCAGGGTAATAAGACCTTCTTTTAGAGTTGGGCCGATTTTTGTTACCGGCCCCCATGTCGGGGCCAGGGGGGCCAACTTCATTTTTTTAAATACGAACCCCCACTTTGCGACACATTTTTGGAAATGTCTTCAAATAAGAAATACATTGGTGCAAATTTTATTTTTTTTATTATTAACAGTTTACAAATGGCGTCCATATTTGTGTATGCAGTGTAAAAGTCTGGAAACCCCTGAATAACTTTCGAATGGCTTATTTGGTAAAATTAAAATTTTATACGGTAAACCAAAGTAATAAGACCTTCTTTTAGAGTTGGGCCGATTTTTGCTATCGGCCCCCATGTCGGGGCCAAGGGGGCCAACTTCATTTTTTTAAATACGAACCCCCCACTTTGCGACACATTTTTGGAAATGTCTTCAAATATCAAATACTTTGGTACAAGTTTTATTTTTTTAGTGTTAACTGTTTGCAAATGGCGTCCATATTTGTGTATGCAGTGAACTAAAGTCTGGAAACCCCTGAATAACTTTCGACTGGCTTATTTGGTAAAATTAAAATTTTATACGGTAAACCAAAGTAATAAGACCTTCTTTTAGAGTTGGGCCGATTTTTGCTATCGGCCCCCATGTCGGGGCCAAATATGGACGCCATACACAAATATGGACGCCATTTGCAAACAGTTAACATTAAAAAAATAAAATTTGCACCAAAGTATTTGATATTTGAAGACGTTTCCAAAAATGTGTCGCAAGGTGGGGGTTCGTATTTAAAAAAATGAAGTTGGCCCCCTTGGCCCCGACATGGAGGCCGATAGCAAAAATCGGCCCAACTCTAAAAGAAGGTCTTATTACTTTGGTTTACCGTATAAAATTTTAATTTTACCAAATAAGCCATTCGAAAGTTATTCAGGGGTTTCCAGACTTTACACTGCATACACAAATATGGACGCCATTTGTAAACTGTTAATAATAAAAAAAATAAAATTTGCACCAATGTATTTCTTATTTGAAGACATTTCCAAAAATGTGTCGCAAGGTGGGGGTTCGTATTTAAAAAAATGAAGTTGGCCCCCCTGGCCCCGACATGGGGGCTGGTAACAAAAATCGGTCCAACTCTAAAAGAAGGTCTTATTACCCTGGTTTACCGTACAAAAATTTAATTTTACCGGATAAGCCATTCGAAAGTTATTCAGGGGTTTCCAGACTTTTGCCCCACCCTGTATATAACTACTGACTATTATTAAGTCAATACAACTACTGATTAAGTGATTTCATGTAGATATTAACATAAACATACTGAACTGCTTGTGATTGGTTGTTGAAATAAATTAATCACCATTTATGTTTGGCCTTTAACACTCTCGCTGCCCCCAAGTGTCCCGCCTGCGCCGTGTGTATCGCTAGCGATACACAAGATACACAACAGATTTTTTTTTGAAAAAAGGGCTCGGCAGCGAGAGTGTTAAAATGAGGCAACATATTTTTGAGTTTATTTATTGAAATAATGAACACAAACAAACAAGTAGGGTAGGTACTTAGGTCTGTAACAAACTAAAAAAAAATCAAAGAAAGAAAGAGATAAATTCTAAAAGAAATAAATGGAGAGATCGCTTCTGAATGAATAATAATTTTATGACAAGGCATCTTACTTTTCAAACACATCTACAGGGTGTGGAAAGGTATAGGTAATACGTCGGTTTTTCCATTCTGTTATGGGTTCTGGAAGTATTTTGAGAACATTTTCAAATGGAATATTTGACTTATCTCCTTCAAAGTCTGTAAACTGAGTGCCTTTCTTATTGCATAATCTTGAGCCCTGTACTAAAATCTCTCCGTCATCATCATCCTTGTTTAAAACAGAGCAGACGTACTTGTACTTTGTTGCCTGTTTACCAGATGAGCTAAACTCAGCTAATAAGAATGTCCCAGGCTGAATTTCACTCCATAGGACTTCGGAGGTTGGCTGAGTGAGTGAGGATGACTGGATACAGGACTCTGCAATTGGGTTGGAGGTTGATGGGGTGGAAGACCCTGGCATTGTCTGAGGGTATTTAATAAATCCTCGTACATAATGATCACACAGTTTCAGATTTGACATGTCAAGGCATCTAAAGCAACTCATATGCCGCATAACTAACTCAGAATGACCAGGTTTGTGGAGATGGCACACCTGATATATTTCTCTAGTTCCTTTGAATGCTATGGATAACTTTTTGTCAAATTGTTTTGCTACATTCTTGATATTATCTTCAGTCACTGTAACTACAGTTACATTTCGCAGTCTCTCTTCGAGTGATGTTATGAGAATTTCGAAAGAGCTGAGATCTTTTCCTTCGCCAACAATCCTATCGGCCATCTTTTTCACCGTCCCACCAATGCCATCTGGGGCCCCCTTCCCATGGCCGGATTCTAAGTAATTCCATGTGGAATATTGCAGGTTTACAAAGTATTGTTTTATCAAATTACCAAAGATCCAAAACATGTGCTTGCTTTTATACTGAGATGACGGACCATCTGATACAAAGTGTAAAGCTTTTAATTCTGGCTTTTCTTTTGAAAGAAAGTCAAAGACTGACTCCAAATGAGCAAGTATCGCTACCGGGTCATGTTGCAAACTTTTTGACATTGTGCAAAACGATTTTGTTTTCAACTCAGTTGAATAGGTTGTTTCCTTGTACTGTAGAGATGAAGTGTGCAAAGTGATTTGCTGTCGACTTCCACCAGTGTGGAAGCTCTGAATTTCTTCAGCGTATTTTAGTGAATAATTCTCGCTGAAGTCTACATGAAGTAATGTTTCATTTGTTGACATTGATATTTTCAAGTACTTAAGAGCTGAGAACTGGTTTTGTATAATTGCTTCATGGTTCATGAATGAGAGCATAATATCATCTAATTGATTTACAAGTTCATAGGCTGCTACTTTTTTTGTTCTCTTGATTGTATGCTTCACTTTCTTCTTTTCTCCCCTTCTGTCTGTATATTCCTCATCAACAAGGGCCCATTCATGATAATTTATATCCATCACTCCATTGAACTCATTAAAGTTTATTACATTGTTGCGGCATATTTCGCACTGTCGAAGTAAACACTTCACACCATAATTTTCACACGTTAGAGTTCTTGCCAAAGCCTTTCCATTTCTCTCATTTATTATTTTGTTGTAGTGTAGAGATCCAACAATATAGTCAACATTTACATGAGTTTTACACTGACACGTATCTCTGATTTCAGCTTTCTGGTAGACTACCCAGAAAGGACGAAGACGACAAAATAGTGAATAGGAGATTTTGTAGAGATGGTCCATGACGAACTTTTTGTGCAATGTTTGAAGAGAATCGTTTAGGTATCTTTTTTGTTTTCTTAGTTTTTTTTCGAGTAATAGTTTCATGTTTGCCCGGTGCCAGACGGCTATTTTCATCGTTCTCGTGAAACTTTTGAACGTCTATTTTAACTTGAATTCCAATTCTTTTTTGTTTAGACGTTAGCAGATTGTTTTTTGAAACATACCTTATCAAATTACATGGCAATATTGACTTTACATCTTTGAGTACCTGGTATTTTTTGAGGACTTTTCTGTCACCAATGATAGATTTGATGTACTTGTGTTTCCTTGATTTTATTTTTTGTACATTTGATTTCAGTTGGTCAGCTAAAGCTAATCCAAAGATGAGTTTTCTTAATATAATATACAATCCGTGTTTGAGCATTATTCACTCATCACACTTGCCCCATCATATGTTTGTGCAATCAATTTTGAATTGCATGTGATTAGTTTGCTCACCTCATCATGTATGAGCTTCGTTAAACTTTCTGCATCTTTATTTATTACCCTCAAAAAAGACCAAAATCTTTCATGGAGAACTCCATCAAATACATATCTAATAATTATCACCATTTGACATTGGTTTGATATATCTGTTGTCTCAACACATTGGATGGACAAAAAATCACTCTCTGCTACTTGCCTTTTAATTTCTTCTTGACAAACAAACAGCATACTTTCTAAAATCTCATTTTTGATTGTCTTTGACGTACCCTTGAACACGGTGGCATGATCAAGGTGTTCTCTTAGAATATTGTCAATATTTGATGTGAAATCAACTAATTCTAGGAAAACACCACGGTTCAATGATTGGCTTTCTTCATCATGCCCTCTGAGGGAAAGCTCTAACTTACCACAAAGTTTAATGCAGTTTATTATTCTTTTTAGGATATACCTGTTTTTGTCAACCTTTTCATTGTGATCTGCAATAGATTTTCTATATGCCGAATCAAAGCTAGCAGAAATTGCAGTTGTGCCGAGCAAGTGAAATTCTGTAGAGCAAAATATATGAGATCCAGATGACTCATGCTTCTTTGCCCTATCATTGAGATGTTTCAAGTCCGAGAAACCAGCAGAAGACCATGGTTGGTCCAGTCCTGTACCAAAGAGCACACATGGGAAGCAATACAGTTTATTGCTCTCTTCACATCCACTTATCCAACAGAATTTGTTGTAAATGACTTCAGAAAAATGCCTTGTAAATGAACGACTTTTAACTTTGTCAACCTGTGTTAGATTCAAAATAGGCACTGGACTTCCTTCATTTTTTATTTTCTCTTTTTCTGGCAATGTCAATGTTTTGAAATTACATTTCAAAAGGTCACTTATTTTATTTGGCATATTGGATGCCTATGAAACTCACACAGAAGAAATTGAAACACTAGAAATTACAAAATTTGTTTATAATATTTACATTAGTTTAATTAGAACTGTTCATGAAATTAGGTGGTAGTTGCTAAAGTTGCTTGCTTACTTGCCAACTAAGATGGATGTAAGATTTTGTTTCCCAAGTGTTGATTGTAAATTATTAAAGACACAGGATTAAAATATAGTTATATTTACAGTTTACTCGCACTTTTACATATTATATAGCACAGATAGCACTAGATACAATAATAAAATTACAATACTTTCTATAGGGTACTTTCAGAGTTCAGACAATAGAAAAATATTCAACAAGTAATCGTCGGATTAACGAGACATAAAATTTGAAAATTGATATCACGAAACGTAAACAAACACCGGTGGAGAAAAACGTTGCGACACGTGTGGGAATATTCGTGGTGCGATGTTACGAGAGAAAAAATTACCTACCTATTATTATTCCCATATTCTATCCCACAGACCCTGGGGCTGAGCCCCAAGGCCATGTATAATAGCATGCAGTTTGTGACGTCATCGCTAGATTGTAAATATACAGGGTGAGCATAAAGTCTCACCCCACCCCCCGTATCTCGAGAATGGCTGAAAATACAAGAAAACACAAAAACCCGTATTCCTTAATTTTTGGGGGGATTAATTTTCAGCCAAAAAAAATTGCCTACAGGGCCCCAGTCAGGCTGGGCATGGACCAACTTTATAATCTTAAATAGGATAGTATGTCTTGTGGCATATTGTTTTAAAGGTCTCATGGAGAGAAGTTCATTACAACAAATTTCAGTGAGCTACGACTTACCGTTCTTGAGATACAGGGTCGGACGTCCTGCGTAATATCCATATATTTTGACCTATAACTCGTTGACCGTAATTTCCAGAAAAATGAAATTTGTTGATAATAACTCCTTATGGCAAGAACTTTCGAACAAGTTAAAACTTGATTTGTTTTTTCGTTAAAATTTTTCGGACTGTTTGTCTGGCTGATTGACGAAACCGACCAGAAACTAATATCAACAGAGTATGTCGAGTTATACCTTTTTCGACAGGGCTTGTCATAAGGAGTTATTATCAACAAATTTCATTATTCTATAATTTACGGTTAACGAGTTATAGGTCAAAATATATGGATATTACGCAGGACGTTCGACCCTGTATCTCAAGAACGGTAAGTCGTAGCTCACTGAAATTTGTTGTAATGAACTTCTCTCTATGAGACATTTAAAACAATATGCCACAAGACATACTATTCTATTTAAGATTTTAAAGTTGGTCCATGCCCAGCCTGACTGGGGCCCTGTAGGCAAATTTTTTTTGGCTGAAAATCAATCCCCCCATAAATTAAGGAATACGGGTTTTTGCGTTTTCTTGTATTTTCAGCCATTCTCGAGATACGGGGGGTGGGGTGAGACTTTATGCTCACCCTGTATAACCTGTGTGCTCATTCTAGAATAGATGGGGCTCAAATAAATGAGCCCCACATATTCTATAGTGGCAATGTTAAACGAGGGATTTTTAGCAGGGATTTTTTTTTTTTAATTATTTTGATTTTAAACATTTCTACATGTAATGGGAAAATTCATAGTGAAGCAAGAATATTTTTTCAGTTTTTTTTTCTTTCAAATTTTTGGGGGCTAGAGCCCCTGAGCCCTTTAGAAGGAGCCGCCACTGGTAAAACTCGAGTGTTATAACTATTAAATAATTAGCATTAAAATCGAGTGGGTGCAGAGCAATAAATTATTATTAACGTTACACGTGCGTATCAGAGAGGAGTGAGAGGTTAACCGGTCACGTCACAGTGAGAGTGTCAAGTGTCTGGAACCAGTGTTGCCAGGTCGTTTTGGATAAAAACCCTACATCGAACTTCATTTTTCCCTACTAAAATTACCCATTTCTTGCATCGCCAGCCTATATTACTTATTGGTGTTGACTCTTTCTCTGCGTCAAGACCGCTAGGTCGCGGGTTTGATTCTCGGACCATGCGGAATTTTTCAAAAATTAATCACGAACCCTGCCTACCGGCTTAGTGGTCAGAGTATACAGCTGCTGATAATCAAGAGGGCACGGGTTTGAACCGAAGCTAAAGCAGAAATTTTATCCCCAAACAAGATTTGACTACTGGAAATAATGGAACTTTTTAGTACCTACTTGTCAGGCAGTATATAATATAATAATAATCATGTTTTTCAAAAATTGTTTTTTTTGTGAAGCGAACCTGCGAGACGATTTTTTTTTTTTTCTTAAATTTTAAATGCGTGACGATAGTAAAACAACGTGGTTTCATTGACGGTGGAGTGTGGGGAAAATGCCGATTGCGTCACCATAATGAGGCCACTAAGAGATAAAATTGGATAAAACATCATTTTGTTTTTCTTTTTTTTTCCAAGGAGAAACGTTTGTTATCTTTTAGGTTTCAAAGACTAAAGAGCCGATATGCCAATATTACCCTACGTTTGCCTTTATTTTAGCAAGAATTCCCTCGTTCCCTCTGACGTCCATTACTCCCTACGCGGAGGGAAATTCCCTACGACCTGGCAACACTGTCTGTAACTCTGGAGAGGTCTGGACTCTGGCTCAGGCTCCTGGTCTAGGAATTCTAGGATAGGAGAAGTAGGGGAAGCTACTGTGTGCAGTGTGCATACTGCATAGTAATAGTAGGTAGGTATACGTGTATCAGCTTTGTCTGTACCTACCTATACTGTCTTGTCTTGTCAGTGTGTAGTGTGTACCTATATACTTCAGGGGCATACCCAAGATTTTTTTGAGGGGGGGCTACAGCCTGCTAGCGTATGTCTATTTGACATTGTTGACCTACTCGAATATATCCCATGATGGAATTTTATCAATTATGTATTTTGTGATGTCAGAAGCGTTAACACAAACAAAATTTAAAAATTAGGTACTTAATACCTAATTAGGTTTAAAGAAGAATTTTATTAAAAGAAATAATCAGTGATGTTGCTATTCATGCTGTCAGCCCTGATACAGTGACATAGAAAAGCTATCATTATTATCAATATCCAGGCTACACGCATCGAATCACAATTAAGATTGCAAATATTATATAACACTATTTTCAACATTGGTTCCAGAGACCTCCATTGCAGGTTCGGTAGAGCGACATGTTCGTAACTGAGAGGCGAGTGGATTTAATAGAGTTCGAGATACTTACAGCCGGGTCGCGATAGAGAGTCTCCAGCGTCGACTTTGGCAACATCAACCTAAAGTCGATGTTTGCTAACATGGGGTCGAAGTGAAGATGGAACTCTATTTTGCAGTCGACGCTGGCTTGACGCTGGAGCAAAGCGAGAGAGGAAGTCCACGCTGGGAAAAAGTAGAATTATCCCCTCCACTTGTACTAACATTTCTGAAAACATCATATTACGATGGAAAACAACGAGTGCCAACGAGTAAAATGTCGAGCGCGGAAATTGGAATTGAGTCAATGAGATAATTGAGGAGCATCTGACCAAAATGTCACATGTCCGTCAAATCCTACTTTTCAGAAGAGCCAAAAAACTAATATCTCAATAATGGAAAGTGATATCTTAATGATTTTTTTTTATTTTGTTCTTTATAAAATTAAAAAAAAAATGGGATACTGTATTTCAAATCCTAGTTTTAAGCTTTTACCGTAATTTGAGCTTTTAGTTGTGACTTGTTGCATTTTGTTCTAATGGTACTCGGACTTGTTACTTTTTGAACAAGTCGGTAAAAACTTAGAATTTTTTTCATGCTATTCTTACCTGTTTTTTATCCACTATTGTGTTCATAACGAACATTGGTGCTGGTTCAAGGTTCAAACATGGATGAGATGGTTCAAATGAGGATGCCAATGTCGTCCTCCAGACAGTCACACTCAGGTTCTTGTGTTTCAGTGTCAGGTTCTTCAGAAGTACTCGTAACACCATCAACAATACTCTTGTAGTGATTGAATTTTTCTTCATTTCTCCACTCTCCTATCATTGCTTGTAACAGGTTGTCAATGTCCTTCTTCTTTGTGGAAGTTATCACGTGCTGAAGGGGGAGTTCTGCAAATTCAAACCCTTTTATGTGGGTTACTGTCATGCCTCGTTTCAATAGTGAATCTGCGGATTCATTTGCATCAAATCGGTAGGTAGTGAGCCCTCTAACTTGAATTGGACTTTGTGAACCAGTTTTAATTAGTTCTATTTTTTTTACATCTGAAATTCTGTTCAAGTTACAATAGATGGAAGATAGAGCCTTTGTGTCTACAATATTCCAGTCAACTCCAAGTTTCCTCACTTCCCCAACTTCCTGGTAAATCTCATAATAATCTTCAGGCAATAAAATTTCAGAATATCTTCTTGTTTTTTTTTCCACTCTCCCAAACACTCTATCAGCTGGCATATAGCTGTGACCACGAACAGGGAAAATCCAGATTATCTTTTCCACATCTGTATCATCATCATCTTGTAAGAACTTCATCAAAGTATGGATGACAATATTATTCTTGTTTTGTCCAGCACACCCATCGCTGAATAAGCAAATTGTTTTTTTACCGTCCAATTGAATATTTCTCAGGAAATGGTAAAGTGCTGACGATACCTCAATGGATCCCCTTCCTGCCAAATTCTCGGTCCAAGTGTAATATACTGGTTTGTCGGTTGCAATGTCAGTTACACACAAGTTGTATAGACTTAGCTGTCTAGAGTAGAATGCCTCCGTTATACCCGTCTTTGGCAAAGGTGGAACCTGTTGCATATCAAAGCAAAAACTTAATGTTTCTAGATCATCAGGTTCACGGAGAAGAGCATAAAAAGCTTTAGACCGAGTTTTGTGAATCGTTATCTGTGTCATAATCATAGCTTTGTCAGACGAATCCTTGGCAAATTTGAGTTGCAGTTTCAGTTTAGTACATAAACTGCAAACATCTGTTGCAGGTCCTTTAAACCCAATGTTGAATTCTGTACAAAAGATTTTCTGGAACATGGTCATGGAAACCTTGTCTGAACTAGAGGCTTGGTCATTGTAGAGTTTTCTTAGTTTACTAATGGATAGCTCTGAATGGAGGTAGATTCTCACAGATTTACCTCTGCTGTAGTGTGATTCTGTTCCTCTTAAACCTTTGATCCATTGGCGCAGTTAGTTTTTCTTTCCAACAGATCTTCCACTCACACGATCTCCTCCTCGGTTTTCTTTAATAGCAGTGGAATTTTTCAGGTGCTTGGCAATACTATTAACCCTACAATGCATGATTTTTTTTTTTTCTTTTGAAAAAAAAAAATATGTTGTTAATTAGGGCTTTCTAATACCTAGAGTATTTTTTTTTTTGTCAACCCATTGGGCCATTTTGGCCAAAAACTGGTTTGGGTACCAGAAGGAACACCATGCATTATAGGGTCTGTCCAAGAGCTAAAATATCAAAATAATAAAATATGTTTGTATTTTTCAGAGTTCCAAAAAACTTTCTTTTATTTTCGTTTTAGAAATACAATTTACACTTTTCAAAATATGTAAAGATTTTAATTTTACAAGATTTTTATGCTTTTAGAACCCATCCATACCAATTTGTATGTATTTTACAACCAGTTTTGGTTATAGTTATAATGGAAAGATTGGAAAGCAAAGTGACAATTCTTTTGATTGTTATAACAAAGACAAATGTTACATTTAGAACACCAGCTGTATGTTTTGGTACACAGTTTGGTAGTTTTTTATGCTTTTAGTACCTACATATCTATACCAATGATCACAACTAGCTTTGTTTAGTTATTATGGAAAGCGAAGTGACAATTCTTATTGTAGTTACAACAAAGATGAATGTTACATTTAGAACACTTGCTGTGTTTTTGGTACCACAGTTTGGTAGTTTGCAGCGTTGTCTTGCTTCAGCAAAGACGGTCCAGTGAGAGAGTTGGTCTTTTCTAACATCCATTGGTGGTACAGCAGCGCCATGGGTCCTTTCCTTCTCTTTGCCTCAAGTTGAATCGCAATTTCACTTCTTGGTCTTCCCCTGGCTTGTGTAATGTGCGCACCAGTCTTGCACAAGGCTTGTGCTAAGTCTATTCTGAAGTCTGCAAGTTTTATTATATTATTTGCTCTATCTTTTGCAGTAAATACTCTTTTCTGAGCTATCCATGCATTGATAATTATAACATCCACGTAATGATAAAAAAGGCGCATATACCACTTTCGAGTCCTCATTTTAATCTTGAAACGACCAATGAGGCTGTCCAGCAGATCCACCCCTCCCATGTGTTTGTTATATTCCTTCACAATTTGAGGGCAATCAATTTCCACATATTGATGTGTTTTTTTCTCATATCGTCTTACTTTTGTCTTGGGTAATTCACCAACAAAAGTTGAAGCAAGGTTAACCGCCTTGTTGTCCTTCCATGAGACAGTTGCAATGTCTACCCCGTCTACTGATACACAATACTCCTCTGAATATCCTCGATCCTGTCTCTTGAGATCAGTATCAAGCTTGATGCCTGGAAATCTATTCTTACGGAAAGTTCCAACTGAATGAATGCCTTTTTTTTTCTAATTCGACAACCAATCCAAGTGTAGTGTAATAATTGTCAAAATAGATTTTATGATGCTTATTGTGGGGAATTCCTCTGGACAATCGCATGACGACGTTTGCGCAAGCACCAAGATCTCTTTCACCTGCATCAGCACGCAGATTTGGGTCATTTTCCAATCCACTGTAGACTTCCATTTTGTAGGCATACCCATCAACACCACTCAACACAAAGAGCTTGTAGCCCCATTTATGGGGCTTGGCTGGCATGTACTGCCTTAGGTAGTGTCTAGCCTTAGTTGCACATAACTGCTCATCAACAGCAAGACATTCTTCAAATGGGATTTTTGCAGCTTGTTGATTGAAGTGTTCGATAATGGGGCGTATTTTATGAAGCCTATCATGATTAGGCTGTCCTGGTGAAATAAAAGTATTATTATCATTGAAATGCAGAAAACTGCGTATTTTTTCAAAAGTATTTATACCCATGGTGTCTGATATGGTTGTATTTCCAACAACATTGTTCCAGTAGTTTCTTACATTTGAAATCTGTATCACTGACATTAGTACACATATACCTAAGTATTGTTGTAGTTCAACTTTTGTCAAGGAAAAAGGTTTTTGTGGGTTCTTTTGAACACTGTACCTGTGGGTTTCTTGTACAATCACATCCATCAGTTCTTCAGTGAAGAAGTACTTGAAAAACTGATAAGATGTTTCACAATTGAGCAAATCATCAGGTAAATTATAATCTTTTGCTGAAAACTCAATTTCATTTTCAGGTATTTGCAAATTTCTTTTTCTCCAAATGAGATTTCTAAAATTAATACCTACAGTGGCTGGAATTGAATTACTTGGAGGGGCCTGATTTTGAGTACCAGATGTGCTAGGGGTGGCCTGATCTTGTTGAGCAGCAATAATCCTAGGGGAAGACCGAGATTGAGTACCAGATGTGCTAGGGGTGGCCTGATCTTGTTGAGCAGCAATAATCCTAGGGGAAGACCGAGATTGAGTACCAGATGTGCTAGGGGTGGCCTGATCTTGGTGAGCAGCAATAATCCTAGGGGAAGACCGAGTTTGAGTACCAGATGTGCTAGGGGTGGCCTGATCTTGTTGAGCATCAGGCAATTCAACAGGAGCATCCTCACCTGTAAAGAGATCAAAAATAAAAATAATTGTTTTGCTAAAAAAAAGTAAAGATATATAAATCTATTATAATATTCATTTGTAGTAGATGAGTACCTATGTAAAGTTATTTCTTTAAAAATATTCAAATCTGGGAAATTCTCATCTCAACTAGCCAATCACAGAGCATGACACAGCTAAACATTGCCTATGTTTCCCTCCCAAAATGTCAAGACTTCTCCATTCTATTCAAAGAAGTTGGTCTTTTAAGTTTTCTATTTAGACTGGCTATTAGAGATAGATGTCCCACAACACTAACAGTTGCCTATTTGCAGGGCCAAGTAGCTAGTTTCATTATAATTTTTTTTTTTTTTTTAAGTGGGGTTTAACGTCGCTTTCAACTGCCATGGTCATATCACGACGGGGGTTTTACCCTCCATTCGCAGGAAACTCACAAACCTGCTACTCACATTGACCTCACCCAGCCTGAGTGGGGCCGGGAAAAGCCAGCGTCACGAGAATTAGAATTTGAATGGTCACCCATCCAAGTCTTAACCTCGCTGGATGTCGCTTAACTTCGGTGTTCTGAAGGGAACCGGTGTATTCAACATGCCATCGACGCTGGCTCATTATAATTCTAATAGGTAGAATGGTTATAAGTCCTAGTATCAACTTTGTCTCCACCTATCAATAAAGTGTGTAGTTATTACCTAAACGCCGAGATTGAGTACCAGATGTGCTAGGGGTGGCCTGATCTTGGTGAGCAGCAATAATCCTTGGGGAAGACCGAGATTGAGTACCAGATGTGCTAGGGGTGGCCTGATCTTGGTGAGCAGCAATAATCCTAGGGGAAGACCGAGATTGAGTACCAGATGTGCTAGGGGTGGCCTGATCTTGGTGAGCAGCAATAATCCTAGGGGAAGACCGAGATTGAGTACCAGATGTGCTAGGGGTGGCCTGATCTTGGTGAGCATCAGGCAATTCAACAGGAGCATCCTCACCTGTAAAGAGATCAAAAATAAAAATAATTGTTTTGCAAAAAAAAAAAGTAAATATATATAAATCTATTATAATATTCATTTGTAGTAGATGAGTACCTATGTAAAGTTATTTCTTTAAAAATATTCAAATCTGGGAAATTCTCATCTCAACTAGCGAATCACAGAGCATGATATAGCTAAACATTGCCTATGTTTCCCTCCCAAAATGTCAAGACTTCTCCACTCTATTCAAAGAAGTTGGTCTTTTAAGTTTTCTTTTTAGACTGGCTATTAGAGATAGATGTCCCACAACACTAACAGTTGCCTATTTGCAGGGCCAATAGCTAGTTTCATTATAATTCTAATAGGTAGAATGGTTACCTATGTAAAGGTACTTTGTCTCCACCTATCAATAAAGTGTGTAGTTATTACCTAAACGCCTATACCTATTAATTACATACCTGATAGAAAGTCAAAAGCTAGTTGAGGCTCTGGTCCTGTCTGTCTAGGTGACAATGAGTCCCCACTTTCATCATCAGACAGCAGTTCATCTTCACTATCCAGAGGAATTTGAAGTGACAGCACTTCCTCCACAGCATCAAGCAGGTCATTATCACTGATAAATTGCCTATTCATCACTTAATAATATGTAATCACTCATAAAATGTCTAATCATCACTTGAAATTAAATTTAATAAACTATATTTTAGAAAATTCTAACTACAACCACTAGTAAAAATCACAGATTGACAGAAGTAAACAAAACATTGGACATCAGACTGCTGAGAGATACCACAATGCACAGTGGGTACCACAAGGAACAAACACTTTTTCGAACCTGTTGCATTCATCGAAAAAAATATTTGAATATTTTATCGATTTTCTGTTCAATGAATATATTTTGTGTTATGAAAATATTTTTTTAAATCAAAAATCGATTAAAAATTTCAATTTTTCGATTGTTTGAAAATCGATTTGTACCAACTACTTGCACACTTGGATTTGTTTACTTCTGCATTTAATATGATACAGATGTCGCACTCTATGAGTAAATTTGATAAATAATATGACGAGTCGGATCTTTGAGAACACTTTGGTAAAATAAAAATCTAAAAGAAACTCCTTTTGTAAGACAGAGGGCGACACAAGTGGTTTGTTCCACCTGAGACCCACGATGCACTGTAGGGTTAAGTCGTCTGACTTTGAAGAGGGTCACATGCATGAAAAATGGCTTGCAAACCTTATATCTCTTACCACTGGATGAATCATTCAGAGAATATTCCACACTAAAACCCTTAGGTTTCTTTTTTTCAGTCCTTGGGCGAGGACGTCTGCGTTTGACTGGTTTTGTGATCATCCAGTTTGAAATCAAGTTATCCTGAATGACTTTGTCTTTATTCTCATAAAGCTCTGACCGAACACGCATAGCAAAATTGGGTTTGATTTTGTAACACTGAAACTCTGTATCATTTTTCTTTTTTTTCTTACCATTTTCATCATTGTTCATGTTACCTGAACATGCCTTATGCGTTCTGCAAGATCTGAAAACATTGTGTCCACTTGGAGCTTTGTAGGTCTCTTCTTTCTTCAACTCTCGTTTAGATTTCCTTTTGCTTTGCCTTCTCCTACTACCCTGCGAGAAATCGCCCACAGACACATCAAGCTGTCCATCAGCCATGAAAAATGTTTTTAATACACTAATGGCACAAAAGTTTATGTCACTGTTTTTATTATTGTCACTAAGGTTATATCACTGAAATTTACTGAAACAATAAAGCAAAAAGAATGGTAGCTTACCTACTTACCTACAAGGGTTCTACAACATTGTTGTACAACATTCTACAACATTGTTGTAGAATCCTTGTCGATATTAGCTAGGTAGGTTACCTCTCTTTCACTCAAAATAAATTTTACAGAAACTTATGTTATTAGGCTTTAAACGATCAACTTAATTATTAAAAAAATAACTTTGATATTAATTCACAAAACTAATAAAAATAAATTTTATTTACGCATTAATTTTATTACAACATCAATCACGAACGAAACTAGATAATACACTACGCGGGTGAGCAACAGATGAGTTTGAAAACAAAGGTTTCAAATTAGTGCGGGGAAATAGGTCAAATGGAGTGTTCAGATTGGTCGGTTTGGACTAGTTACTTTTTGTTTTAAATCCGTGCGTTGGACATGTAACTTTTTGCATGAACCATCGATTTTTCACATCGAATTTCATTGCGACTTACTACGAATTGTTAAATTCTGACTTCATTTTTGAATTCCCCTCCCTTCAAACTATATGAAATCATATCTAACTCAATTTTGACCGATGGTGGACATGTGACCTTTTGGTCAGATGCTCCTCAATTTTCCTTTGAAAAAATTCAATTTGTCAAATTCCTGTTGTTTGAAACTCCAATTTTCCAACATATCAGATTATCTTTCAGTCTCAGTGATGGTCTGTAGACTCGCAAAACGATTTATTTATTAATTTTTATTGTAACTTAAAATAGTTCTGTTTTTTGTGACCCAATGCTCTGACTGATTTCTGGAGCTAGTATTTTACAAATGCCATTACCCCGGAGAGCATGAACAATTCTTGTGCAAGTGAGATCAGGAGTGTCAAAATATCTGAAAACATATCTTTACAAAAGTAGACCCCAGCTTTAAAAATGAATGTGATCTCTGAAGGAGTTCCACACTCCACATGATACTTTCAACCTATTTACATGTATTGTGCATCCAATCTAACACAGCTGCAACCTGAAGATCTTTGGTTGAAACCTATTCAAGGTTCCACCTTCCTCATACATATTGAACCTGACAATGATGATCCCGGATAAGTGAAAGTGACACAAGTCTGATTCCTCAGTGAAAATTTTGTTGTGTTTCATGATAAACCATCCATTTCCTTAGATGAGTTCATCAGTTACAGTGTGCAATTATAGTTATAACAATTTCTGATAAAAGTCCATCAAGTTGACTGTTCTTAAGTTCCTTCATAATTTCTAGGTTAAAGTGGGCTGGGTGAGGTTGATGTGGGTGACTCAGGCTGGGTGAGGTTAATGTGGGTAACTGGTACTATTCCCAGTAAATGTAGGATAAAACCTCCATCATCACTATCTCAGATCAGGACCAAAGTTTCTCATGGATCTTGATTCAACCAGTCTATAATAAACTATATAAAAAAAAATATTGGAAGTAAAAGTAGAAAAAAAAATAAGTGTTGCAAATTTTGACAGTTTTGAATTCTTGTGATAAGCACAATTTTTACTGCAGGTAATGTGTTGATTTTAATTTTTAAAACAGTAGGTAGTTTATATTATTCAGGATTTGACTACTACCGGTAATCCAAAGATCCTGAGATCTATTTTTTTTTCTTTTATTCAAAAATAAATTGCTGTTCCCTCCAAAAATGTGAGGCTGGCATATCTAGCCCTACTCAGGCTGGGTGAAGTTAATGTGAGTAGCTGGTGCAATTCCTTAATGAAGGATAAATGAAGGATAAAAACACCATCCTGACACAAATCAGGACATAGGTTTTTCATGGATCCTCCAGTTTATAATAATAACATAGAAATAATTAAAAAAAAGTGTTTCAAAATTTCAATGTTTTATTATACAGTTTGTAATATTTTATGCAAGTTGGAGATAATGAGGGGGAGAATCTTTCTGAGCCAGCATTGATGGCCCTTTGAATACTCAGGTTCTCGTAGGATCACCAAAGTTAAGCAATGTCCAGCAAGGTTAAGACTTTGTGCTGCTAGCATTCAGGCCCAACCCTTCCGGAGGTTAATGTGGGTATCAGGTTTGTGAGTTTCCTGAAAATGGAGTGTAAAGCCCCCATCATGATATGACCATGCATGTCGCAGGGCTAGAAGAATACTGACACAACTCAAAAAAGGTGATTTTTCAGGAGACGAAAAAAACTAATTAACTCTTTGATCTGAATGATATATTAGAAACAATTTATATGAAGTTATGTATTTAGACATCAGAAATACTCCTGTGGTAATGAATTATCAAAAAAAAACCTTTTCTACACCTTTAATTTGGTGTTTTTTGAGTTATGTTAGTTTTCTATATTAAGTTTACAATTTTGTGAATATTTATTCCAAAATGTGACACTTTTGTCCATAGAGATTAGATTTAATTCACTTTTGAATAGTCATTACTAAATATATTTTAAGTAAATCAGTTATGACAGATCATTTAGCTTGATCTAGATACCTATTAATAATTTAAATCAATGATGATGTATTGTCAAACAAAACTCTAGTAGGAGTACCGCTATTAATACCCTTTGGTTTATATTTATGTGGCTGTAACAAATGTGGGAATAAAATCAGAACACAATGATTTTCTTATGAACCTAAGAATGAAGTAGGTAGGTATTTATTATACCTAATAAAATGAATGCTAAAAACAATAAAAAATTAAATCAAAAACTAAAATCAAATAAAATCAGGTTTTTTGTCACTTAAAATCACAGAAACGTTAAAAAAAAAAATAATACAGTTTCAAAGGCACTGAATAGTTAAATCTAATAGGTAAATCCAAATACCGAAATCAAATCAGTCTTCCATGTCACTTGAAATCACAAAAACATTTGTGGGAAAATACAGTTTTAAAAGAATTAAAAAATCCTCCAGCTCAAAATTCAATAATTAATTATTATTACTATCTATGAACCTTAGAATCATTTCAATAAAAATAATATCAGTCATACTTTAAAACAAAAATAGCATTATAAAATTGTTTTATAGAATGAAAAAACTTGCAGAAAAAAAACGGGAATAAAATTCCTGCGTACCTAGTACAATAAAACCAGCCAAACTGTACATAAAAAATAATAATTTACAAAATGTAATAACTATTTGGTCTAACCAGCTGAATCAGTCTCACTATTGCAATTGAACACAGCTAAGGACAGTGTTGCCAGGTGCTGAAACAAAGAAATCCGTACAGAAATGTCAGAAAATCCGTACTTATTAGGGAAAATCCGTACACCGCCTAAGAAACATACCATGACCCCCCCCCCTTAACACACATATTTCTTTTCTTACATCCTCATTCATTATCCAAGGGTCCAAGGGGTTATGTTTTATGTCAGGAAATATGAAATAGATCAAAAAAGGAAAATAAACCTTATGTTGAGAATTTAAAATAGCAATTCAATAGATAGGTAGATACAAAACTAACCTTTTTATTCAAAATCACTCTCACCACTTCCAAAATCTTGATTGTACAAGTCAGTCAGTTTATTTGGACAGGAAGACTCTGATGATGTGGAAGCCTTCTCTTCTTCATACAAGTTTTTGTTGTTCATACTTGTAATCATTTCCAATGTTGGATGGAATTTTTTATGGATTTTCTTCTTTTCCTTCACAGCTTGACTTGCTAAGATACATCCATCAATTGTCTTGGTAATCAATTTGTTTCTTTGTTTAGTTTTTATCAAATTAACCTTACTGAATATCCTCTCACAATCAGCATTTGAATGAGGCAAGCTTAGTATATCCAGTGCAAAGTTTGCTATTTTCTCATATCTTCTTTCATTGTCTAAATGTGTGTAAGTTTTCAGTTTTCCCCAGAAACGGTCCGTTTCTAGGGATTTTATTTCATCAGTGAAATTTTCTAATGGTAGCTGTCTCCATTCATCATCTAATTCTTGAAGGTTATAAGAATTTGAGATTCTAGGTACAAGAGTAGCTAGAGGAAGGATTGTTGGAGTGTTAATTCTCTCTTCATGGCTGAGTGCCTTCTGGACAGTGAGTAGAGAAAGTTTGGGTAAAAGAGCATCATCAAAGTTGTATCTTTTTTGTATCTCTGAGCAGCTTGTTATGAGGAATTCTCTACACCGCTCTTTAAAGTGTTCAAAAAGGACTTTGATTTTGTCTGGCAAGCAAAGATTCTGTCAATTTTAAAACTTCAACACCCAAATACATGGCAGAGAGTGGGAGATATTTTTCTTCTTTCTTTGGGTCAATCAAGTGAGGATGAGTTTGCACCACATAACTTCTGTCCATGTACATAAGTAACAGCTCTTGAAACATTTCCATCTCTTTTTTTATGATTAGGTATAAAAAAGTTAATTTATCAATGTTTTGGCATATGTTTTGGTACTTATAGTTAAAACAAAATCCTCAAAATTCCGTACATTTTGCGTACGGATAAGCCGTCCATCCGTATGCCGTACTTAAGGTCGAATAATCCGTACATGTACGGATGAATCCGTACGTATGGCAACACTGGCTAAGGAAAAATTACGTTTACATTACCCAAGAGAATTTATACTCTTAGAATACTTAAAGAACCTAAATCTACAGTAATATTAATGGTGGTAGGTAATTTCTTACACTTTGGTATTGCAGCATAACCAATTATCCCCAACTGTCAACGATGATGAACAAGAAAGATCGGATCAGATAGAAGATTGCAATGAAATCTGATCACTTTTTCTCATGTCAGAGATTAACTAGAAATGGGATTGAAAAGATCGGATTACCTATCTAATTTTATAATAAAATTCTTATTTGCACATTTAATTTTATAATTCTTGTTGGCCAGAGAGATATTTATAAAATTTTACTGTAGAATTTTTCAATGTGTGCTTTCGGGATTACATTTTTGGTGCATAATTGCCTCAAATGGTTTTTCTTCAGATCAGGTAGTTGAATTTTTGATGAATAGACATTTTTCAATTCTGGAGCAATATTCTTTGTTTTCTTTGTTCTTATTTTAACCATCTTGAACTCTTCATTGCTGTATGAGGTTTTGAAATAAAACACGTCAGGTTTACCCTTCTCTAGCTTTATCACTTTCATATCAAGCCAATTAACTTTTTCTTTCAAAGTATCTACATTGAAATTATTTCCAATCATTTCTTGAAGTGACTTCAAATCATAGAAATCATCGTAGATTAGTTCCTGTACGTCATAATATGGAGCTGTTTTTTTCGACATTTTTATGAGAGTTGCATATTGCTGTGGAACGTAGATGGGACCTGCTTTCAGGGCTCTTTTGACTTGTTTCTCAATAACACTGTGGACATTGTCCCCTTCATTTTGCGAACGGCCGTGTATAAGGTACTTGTGCGTAATGGTCCTTATACAGTATGTTTCAGAAAAGGTGGCCACCCCCTCGTAAACTTTTGAACGCGACGGAATTTTTCAATTCTGTAAAGTCCTAAGTATAGGAAGTGCCCTATGGCCCATCCTGTGGTCATATTTAGTTTTGGCCCCGGTCGGCCCTTCCAACTTTTAGGCCATATTTTTCCATTTTTCTCGAGAATTTTAAATGCAATGCTATATTTTTTATTCCTGTTAATTAAAGTCCAAGTTAGTTTGAGTATAATGAGCTTTTAAAATTTTCAAAAACCTTATCAGGGGCGGAGCTAGTAGGGTGCAAGTTTCAAAACTGTTACACGCTGTATTTCAGCGTTAGTTCGATTTTTTAGTTCTTTTTTTATTTTCATAGGTTCAAAATATTGTTTTACACCATATGAAATCAAAAAAATATTCTTGTTTACTTCTAATCAGGGTCATAGTAAGGTTTTTGTAAAAATACTTTTTTTCTCACGTCAATTTTTCCGTAAATTAATGGTGTTCTCGAAATTGGCATTTTTAGAGGTGAAAGTCTGCAGTGACATATGTTTTTTATGCTTGAAATCGAAAGAAAACTTAACAGAGAAGCGATTAAGATCATAAAAAAGCCATTTAACCTGCTAGTTTTTTCACGACAGTGTCCGGTAAAGTGGGTGAATTTCGTATTGGATTTTTTTTGTTGAGGAAACACAATTGGCATAGAAAATAAATAATACCAAATAAGGGAATAATACTTCAATAAACATAACTAAATGCGAATATAAAATAAATGAAGATTATTTCTTCTAAATCAGTGCCGGATATTTTTTTTTTTCTCTCTCTCTCTCTCTCTCTCTCTCTCTCTCTCTTCTCCTCTATAAAATAATTGAATTGGTTTAATTTTCACCCTCAAGAGTTTGGTACTTGACCTGGTAATTTTTTCGCTTAAATTTCGAGATAATTAGATTTTTATTTAGAGACCTGGTATTCATTACTAGCAACACCAGTATGTTTTTTTTGTGTTTAATATCGCGTTTCAACTGCATGGTCATATCATAACGGGTGTGTTACCCTCCATTCGCAAGAAACTCACCAACCTGCTAAACACATTTATCTCACCCAGCCTGGGTTAGGCATCACGAAGTCTTCTCCTCTCTGGACGTTGCTTAACTTCGGTGATCCTACAAGAATCGTTGCATTCAAAGCGCCATCGGACTGACTCCAGAATGATTGACAATGTGTTTTCTACAGATTTTACCAACTTATCAACTAAAATTGTCTCAAGAGGGGACCCCTAGGCCGACTTTAGAAGCAGCATTATCCGATAATTATGTTTGATACAACTTGAACTTTGAAAAGTGAAAAAAAGAGAGAGAGAAAAAAAAATATCCGGCACTAATTTAGAAGTGAATCCTGAAATAAAAAACCTTACTATGAAAACCTTACTATGACCCTGATAAGAAGTAAACAAGAATATTTTTTTTGATTTCATATGGTGTAAAACCTTACTATGACCCTGATAAGAAGTAAACAAGAATATTTTTTTGATTTCATATGGTGTAAAACAATATTTTGAACCTATGAAAATAAAAAAAGAACTAAAAAATCGAACTAACGCTGAAATACAGCGTGTAACAGTTTTGAAACTTGCACCCTACTAGCTCCGCCCCTGATAAGGTTTTTGAAAATTTTAAAAGCTCATTATACTCAAACTAACTTGGACTTTAATTAACAGGAATAAAAAATATAGCATTGCATTTAAAATTCTCGAGAAAAATGAAAAAAATATGGCCTAAAAGTCGGAAGGGCCGACCGGGGCCAAAACTAAATATGACCACAGGATGGGCCATAGGGCACTTCCTATACTTAGGACTTTACAGAATTGAAAAATTCCGTCGCGTTCAAAAGTTACGAGGGGGTGGCCACCTTTTCTGAAACATACTGTATATTTGAGTTCTGACAATGCATATAGGTACATGCATAAAACGAACTTGTTCTTTTGCTGCCCACCACAGTTATCTGAATAAAATACTAAATCAATTGGATGATCAAGAGACAAATCCAAGCTTCTTAGGAATTTTAGCACGCATGATCCAATTTCATTAGACCCACGTCTGCCTTCAATTTCAGGTCAAAAATAGCACGTTACTTTTTTTGCGTGAAGGTCGCTGATAGTAAAGTTGTAGCAACTCATTTTACTAGAGTAATAAAAAGAAGAAGCAGGACCTTTCGGTACTGACAACACAGCTTGTAGGTCATATACGTACGACAGAATATTTTTATTATTTTTGTCTGTTTCTTTTTCTTGTCTGGCCAACATCTTTTCAGACAAATGAGTGTTATATTTTTCAGTTAATCCAAAAACGTTAACAATTAAATTGTTAGTATTTTCAAAATTTGAAATTTTTCGAAAATCAACAGGAAAATCTTTAAATGAATACATGTGTGAATGAATGAGTGAATAAATGAGCATACCAGTTATTGCTTGATTGTTATAACATACTCGTATAACTTTCAAGTGTAGGTATTTGAAGTAAAAAAAAAAAAATCTAACATATCCCAATTTAAAAAAATGTTCCAATTTTTTATGATTTTTTTTTTTTTTTTCAAAAAAACAACCTAAAATTGCATATTTGAATGAATATTTATCATTAATCAGATGATCTGTAATTGCATTTTTTCTCAAAATTTTGTACGGTACTTTCAACCTTGTCTGGTCCTGTTGTTTTTTTTTTTTTCAAAAATGCAAGTATTTTTATGATAATGATAGGTTAAATTTTTTGCTGAATAAAAAATATCCAGACACTTCTTACATGTAAAATTTTTAACTCTTCTTTTTTGATGTTTCATACGGAAAGGGGATAAAAGATTATTGAAATTTGTAATACAGCAATAATGGTTCATGTCATTTGAATTTTTTAATATTAATAGATCAATATCATCTGAATCTTTTGGATGGCAATATATTGGTAAAATTTCATCATTTTGATATTCATAAACATTAATAGTAACTCCGTTCTTTTTTTCGAACAAAATGAATACTGTCAATATTAACAGGATATTCAATACAGTCAAAATCGTATTTTTTTTCTTTGATTAAGTTTTTATAATGTTTAATAGAATTTTTATGTCGCGATTGTAACTGTTTACCTAAAACAGCACATTTAAAACAATAAATATCATTATTTTTTACATTAATGATAGCTCTAGTTTTTTTAATTTTTGAAGGTGTAGGGATGTAAGAGCTCGCTCTCAAAGGGTTGTATTTATTTATTCGAACTTCAATACCTAAAACTTTTTTATAAACCCATCCTGAACCTTTTTCCTGAAATTCGCTCATTTCTTGTTTGAATTTTTCAACTATATCATTCCAAAGATTTGTTAAATTTGATGACCTTGTTACTATTGAATTTTTAATTTCAAAAGAACCTTCTTGTGTTATTTCAGGATTCACTTCCTTTTTAAAAACAATCTTCAATATAGAATTTGTCTTAAATGAACTAGAAATTAGCTGATCGTTACAAATTTCAAAAAAATATGAAGCATTAAAAAAATTATCCAAAAGTCTTGTTCTAAAATTTTTCAACCAAAAGGTATTAATATTATTAGCGAAGGCGGACTCAACTGGTGTACACTTAAAAATACAATGACTATACATTTTTTTAAACAACTTTCAGTTCTATTATGATTTAAATCATTGTGGGATATTCTACAAATGTTACAAAACATATTACTATAAAATCTATCCCTCCCCTATTAAATTATTTAAAAAAGTCTATAAGCTAAAAGTCTTTAAGCTTTAAGTTAATTTATTTATTTTTTCTTCTTAAAACTACTGACCTCAGCTTCTACTTCCTCTTCTTCTTCCTCCACAGTGTACTCTACTCTAGACGTTGATGGTTTAGGTGAAGTGGATGGTTTAGGTGAAGTGGATGGTGAAGATTTTTTTTTGGTCAGAGTCTGAATTTTAATGAACTTATCCACTTCGTCAGGTGTCAAATTACATGAGATCGGGGTTATCGATATGTCAGCATTATCGTGGACAAACTCCCCGATTTTTGATTTTAGTTTTGTCACTCTTATGTGGTATGACACTTTCAGGTGGAATTTATTCGGGCTCAGCCTAATGAATTCTTCCTCCTGAAATTAAAAAAAACATCAATTAGAATCGATTATAGCATGAAATATAGTAAAAATCATATCAGTAGGAATATAAAAGTGAGAAATTATAATTAGATGTACAAAAATATCGGAACATACCTGAACAGATGTTTCAAACTTGTTATATCTCTCTATATACCTATCAAAATATACCTCTATGTTATAACCAAAGTAATATAACACCATTAATTTTAAATATTGACACTCTCTTGAAAGATATGATATGGGCAGTACTCGAACTCTAGACTGTCAGCATATGAGTTCTCAGCTTTAACAAACTATATCAAAAACTGTTTGTTGAAATAAAAAAAGCAATATCCGTTTAAAATAATATAAGAAAAAATAACAGTAAGATTTTAGAACTCTTATCACTTTGGGTTCAAATTTACCATACTTGAGAGTCGAACTCAAGTATACTAGCATATGAGTCATAACAAAGTGAAATAACATCTTTTCAAATGTAAGAAAAAATAACAGTCAATATTAACAGTCTGTATAAAAACGTTATGAATAGGAACCGAACTCGAAACTGTCAGCATATGAGTCCTACGCTCTAAACTTTAAATGTAGAAAAAGAAAAATAATATCTGTTGAAATTTGTGTAAGTAAAATAGATTTTAACTCCAATATTAACACCCTAGGTTGTAAGATAAATTAAACCATGATTGAGAATCGAACTCGAGACCATTAGTATATAAGTCTCACGTATTAAGAAACTACATCAAGTGTCATTTCTTTCAATATAAGAAGAATAGCAAAAAGATTTTAACACTCTCAATCAATTAACACTCGGTTTGAAAACATGCGATGAGTGAGAATCGAACTCAAGACTATAAGCATGTAAGTGTAGCGTGCGCCGTGCTATACTAAATGCTGTACTATTTTTCATGTTTGTTTAAAAATGTATAAAACTTCTCACTTTTACATCTCTCTACACTTTAATGACTACCCAAACCCATTTTGTACTATTAAACGTAAAACTAAAAATCTAAAATCCGAATACACAAGTCTCACGTATTAAAAATTAGAAGCAAAAAAGTATAAAACAAATAAAAAACCTACCTTCTCCACGTTAACATCTAATTCGTTTTTCAAGCAAAGGTAGATATCATCTAGATCACATGAGGTACCCCTGACCTTCGCATCAAGGATGAAGACCTTACCGACTTTATCGTTCTCTGTGAACAGTTGAGAATATTTTGTTTAATTAGACATCTTTGGAATGATATAGTTGAAAAATTCAAACAAGAAATGAGCGAATTTCAGGAAAAAGGTTCAGGATGGGTTTATAAAAAAGTTTTAGGTATTGAAGTTCGAATAAATAAATACAACCCTTTGAGAGCGAGCTCTTACATCCCTACACCTTCAAAAATTAAAAAAACTAGAGCTATCATTAATGTAAAAAATAATGATATTTATTGTTTTAAATGTGCTGTTTTAGGTAAACAGTTACAATCGCGACATAAAAATTCTATTAAACATTATAAAAACTTAATCAAAGAAAAAAAATACGATTTTGACTGTATTGAATATCCTGTTAATATTGACAGTATTCATTTTGTTCGAAAAAAAGAACGGAGTTACTATTAATGTTTATGAATATCAAAATGATGAAATTTTACCAATATATTGCCATCCAAAAGATTCAGATGATATTGATCTATTAATATTAAAAAATTCAAATGACATGAACCATTATTGCTGTATTACAAATTTCAATAATCTTTTATCCCCTTTCCGTATGAAACATCAAAAAAGAAGAGTTAAAAATTTTACATGTAAGAAGTGTCTGGATATTTTTTATTCAGCAAAAAATTTAACCTATCATTATCATAAAAATACTTGCATTTTTGAAAAAAAAAAACAACAGGACCAGACAAGGTTGAAAGTACCGTACAAAATTTTGAGAAAAAATGCAATTACAGATCATCTGATTAATGATAAATATTCATTCAAATATGCAATTTTAGGTTGTTTTTTTGAAGAAAAAAAAAAAATCATAAAAAATTGGAACATTTTTTTAAATTGGGATATGTTAGATTTTTTTTTTTTTTACTTCAAATACCTACACTTGAAAGTTATACGAGTATGTTATAACAATCAAGCAATAACTGGTATGCTCATTTATTCACTCATTCATTCACACATGTATTCATTTAAAGATTTTCCTGTTGATTTTCGAAAAATTTCAAATTTTGAAAATACTAACAATTTAATTGTTAACGTTAAAATTAATTCAATCCAGGATGGCCCATTCATTTGTGACTTGCTTATTCAGGAAAATGAACAGTTCGCTTCTCGTTACTATACTATTAATGATTTTAACAAATTAATCCATAAGCAAATAACATCTTATTGGGAGTCAATCTTTGTATGCAAATTATGTTTTTCTCATTTCACTACTCAAGAGAAATTAGATCAACATACACGACTTTGTAGTTTACATCCTTCTACAATTGTTCAAATGCCTATTGAGAAAAAGAAAGAGTTAAAAATTAAAAATTTCAGACATGAGATTTTGAATGTATATTGAAAAAATTGGATACTGTTGAACCTAACGATGAAAATTCCTATACAATGGAATATCAGAAACATATTCCATTTTGTTTTGCATATTATGTTGTAGGTCCTAATGTTGATGATAACAAATTTGTCATGTATCAGGGATCAGAAAATGAAAATATTATCGATATTTTTTTTTTCAAAAGATTTGTGAGGAAGCGAAAAAAAATAGATGAAATCTATCTAGACAATTCAAAGAGAATTAAAGCAAAAAAGTATAAAACAAATAAAATACCTACCTTCTCCACGTTAACATCTAATTCGTTTTTCAAGCAAAGGTAGATATCATCTAGATCACATGAGGTACCCCTGACCTTCGCATCAAGGATGAAGACCTTACCGACTTTATCGTTCTCTGTGAACAGTTGAGAATATTTTGTCTAATTAGGCATTTATTTTCACTTCGAATTTTGAAAAGTATTAAATATTCAAATCAAGCCTTGTTAAGAAATTTAAAAAACTTACCAGAGTTGTATTGTTTGGCCATTGTGTAGAGTTGTTGGTGGAGATAGAGTAGAGCTGTTGGTGAAAATAGAGCTGAGTTGAGTTTGGTGTGCTTGGGCTAGTTGGTATGGCTGGCGAGTCTAAGGCAGTTGTACTTGTTCAGGCTCGATGAAACTGATGAAGTCTTGTAATCTGACCAGAGCTTTCATACAATTTCCCTCTCCAACTTAAAATAAAATCGCAATGATAACTGTAGGAGTGGGTCTACACGTGCGGTAAATAAACGCAAAAACATCCAGGTCACCTTTAAGTAAAATTAGAACATCAAGGCTCAACGTTATTTGCAATGTAATCGTATGATCTTTACATAATAGGAGCGGCACACAACGTGATTATGCCAATTACTAGTTCGCATGGTCATAAAAATAATTACGATGCAATAAATAAGAACTTTATCTCGTTATACTTGGAAATAAGTTACGCTGCGATTAACAGTCTAAATTCTTATCAAATTTAAACTCAGGTGGAGCTAAATATTCTGACGAATAGACCGATGAGAAGTTTTGGGCAAACATATTAGCAATTTGTTGACCATCACTAGAGGTTTTATCGTTGAAAGACAGTTTAGAAGGTATTTCATTATTATGTTTTTTACTTTTTATAAAGTTCCAAAAAAATTGTGGACTTTTGGGGAACTCTCTTTCTTTCTCCGTGACGTATTTATTTTAGTCTCTTTCCGATAATATTTTGCATTTAATTCTTAGTCTATGTGGACACTATCAGCTGACTCCCAGTTATTTTATTTTTTATTGTGTTTTAAACAATAATTGATTGATTTTTCTTCTTCTTTTTTACATATATTAAACATATTCCGAAAATTGTCTTACTTTTTTCTCGACCCTCTTATTCTCAAGCAAGTTCTAGATAGTTCTAGGACTAGTAAATTCAAAATAGATGATCTAGTACGAATTTCCAAAGTGAAACATTTGTTTCAAAAAGGATATGAAGCCAACTGGAGTTATGAAGTATTTCGAGTGGTTACGGTTGGTAATACTTTTCCCAGGCTATATCATCGAGAAGATTTACATGGAAAACCAATACGCGGTTGTTTCTATGAACAGGAGCTACTCAAGACCTCACACCCAGATGTTTATCTCATAGAAAAAATTCTACAACGTAAAGGTGATAAGGTTTTAGTAAAATATTTAGGTTTTGGAACTGAGGAAAATCAATGGATTCCTAACTTTTACCTACTTCAGAAATAGAAAATGAATAAACATCAACTGTATGTATTTATATTATTAAGTTGTTTATTAAAATAAATAAGAAAATACAGAGTAAAAAATGTTGTTATTATTTATATGTATACAAAATAAAATAAGGGTTACACATTAAACAAAGTAGGATACAAAATAAAATAAGGGTTATACATTAAACAAAAATTAATTTACAGTATCATAGCCATCATCATTACAGATATACTTCTTAAAATAAGGATTATGTACAATATGAGGTGCTAGTTTCTAAACTATCACTACTTAGAGCGTAAATTAAAAAAACTTACAGGTAGAAAGTACAAATCTCTTGGTTGTAAAAAGAAAAAGCCATAATCGTGAAAAAATTTAATCGATTCATTAGTCAAGGTTAATGTATTTTTCAATAACTAACAAAACCAATGTTTCATGACGATTACATTTATACTTAATACTGGAGGAGAGAGGTTTTGCAAAGATAAATTAACTTTCAAAGATTTCAAGTTCGGACAGTCTAAATTTTCAATGTTGTAACAGGTTTTTCTAGACAAAATAGAATTCAAATATCTCTCCTTTTCAAGTCCTTTTACAATGACTTCAGTTGCGTTAGAAAGAGATGATTGAATGATATTCACTACTTGATCATACTCAATATAACCAACATCCCACTCCATGTGGTGAAAATTTAATGTAACATTAGCAGCTTCTCGTCGACGGAGTAAATTTAACTTTTGAAATTCAAAGGGTGGTTTGAACACAAAATGTTGCACAAAGTCGTTCTCAAAAAGTTTACAAAATGAAAAACTCTTCACAATAACTTCTTTTTCATTACCACGAAAAAACTGAATGTCGGCGATAAACGTATTTTCCATATTTATCGAGGAAAAAAACAAAAAAATGGTAAAAAATATTGATGTTAATGGTTTGAGTGACAATCAAGGAATAACCAATTATGCATATATTTATACAGTTTTATAATCCAACTCTTTTTATTCCAAATCCATTTCTGAAGACTCATTCTCTAACTTGTAGTGACCAAAGGGAAGGGTATTAATTTTATCACTCATAAGAACACGTTTATCATCGAAATTATTCAGAACAAGTTTGTTCTGCTTCATAGTTGTGAGACAATGATTTTTTGAAACTATGTTGTGAAAAGATTTGTAAAGTTGTATGTTTTCACGCATACATCTTTCAAAATCTTCAAACATAATTTCACGTTCTGTGATATGTTTTTTAACACCCTTTGCTTTCTTTACAATTTTACCCTCATGAACTTGATACGAATAGAGTTTACTCGCAATGCCCACAAATTTTTTCAAAATTTTACCATCCAATTCATCTTTGAACTTTCCGAGTACCTTTTTATTTTGAAGAGAAAACAACCGGTGATTCGCCGGGTATGCACTAGTATCTAAATGTTCTGAAAGGTTCGAAAAGTCCTCGTATAAATCAGATGTAAAAATTTGATAAAAAAATTAATCAGTGTCCATATAGAGTAACCTTACATTATCAGGACCAAACCTTGGCTGTACAATATCATAATGAAATTGATACATCAAGGTTTTACTGAGGTCGAGGACGCAAACTCCTGCAAAAATTGCTTTGTTGAATTGAATTTGCTTCTTCTTCAATGTAAACAGAACAAGATTTTTTTCAGTATTTTAAAATCATCGAAAAATGGACTTGAAATACGTTTCCTAGCTAGTTTCCAATTTGTTTCTAGCTGTACATTAATCCTCTTACGCACACCTTCAATGAGCTTTCCATACAAAGCGTTGTTGGCTAATTTAAAGAAGTCCTTTGCAAAGTCATTGGTTGCATTTTTCCTGTGCTCAGTATTAAGATTAATGTACGGAGCTAGATAATTCCTCTGAGTGAATTTTATTCCTCTATGTATTTTGATTAGTTTAAGTCCATGCTCCAAAGCCTGCTTCAACGTTAGATAATGAATAATGTAATTTTGTTTATTTTCTAAAGTTGTAAGAAGTTTATGAGCGTTGGATGATGGAGATTTCTTACTCTCACAGAGGAAAGGTAAATTTGAGTGTAAATCATGAATTTCTTTTGGATATTCCACGTGTACCTCGAAAAAATAACCTACATCATCTTGTGGAGTAAGATCTGAAATACTGATGTTGTCGATTTCTTGTTGGTTCAACCACTTGAAATCTTTCAAAGGAAGATTCTGAATCATGCTGTAACCGTAAAGATTATTAGCATCTAGGTAGGTGAGATAGGAAGATTTTTCAGATGAAATAAACTCACTTCCCATATATTTATTATTTGCCTCTGCGTACTTTTGAATACATTGGCAAATACCTCCCCGAATTGCTTGCTCGAAAAACAGGTACATGTCATAGTCTACTAAAAGTTCTATTTCGACTTTTGTTTTTTTAAGCATAGCATCCATGGTTAAACCTGGCAAGGAGTAGTACCATACAGGATCTAAGCTGTATATGTCAAGGGAAAGGAATCGGAAGGATTCAAAAATATCTGCCAATAATAACACATCGGTTTTCAGATAAATTTCCGAATATTCTTTCAAGTTTTGACACTTGAAATGTAACCACACTTTCTGAGCGTGATTATAATCTTCCTGAGTAACCGAACTATTTGCTAAAGAGGAATAAAATTCATCAAGAGGGGGTAACTTAGTGTCTAACAATTTACTATAGCTATCGAGATACTCGTAACAAAAAATTCCTTTCCTAGTCAATAATTCAAAATCAATGTCCGATTGAATATGTTTCCTTGTATGATAAAAATTTTTCCTTGGGCAATCTTCTTCTTCTACTCTGTCTTTTCCCGCTTAGGCAGGGTCGACGTTGCGTGTCAGTCTTCTCCATACTTCTCGGTCTTGTGCCTCATCTATTCTCACGTCTTTCTCTCTCATATCTTCTTCCACACAGTTTCTCCACGTCTTCTTAGGTCTTCCTCGTCCTCTGTATCCAGGCACCTGTATGTCTCTTACTTTCTTTCCCACGTATTCATCTTCTCTTCTCTCTATATGTCCTAACCATTGTAATCTTCTTTCTTGCATCTTCTTTGATATTTCAATTACTTTCACTTTTTCTCTGATGATATCGTTTCTGATTCTGTCCAGCTTTGTCTTTCCATACATCCACCTTAACATCTTCATTTCAGTCACTTCCATTCTTCTTTCGTGCCCCTCTTTTACTGCCCAGGTTTCGGCACCATAGAGTAGAGCTGGTCTCACTACCGATTTGTACATATTTCCTTTTGCTCTTGTTGCAATTCTTTTGTCGCACAGAACTCCCTTTTTTTTCCAATTGAACCATCCTGAACTTACACGCTGTTCTATTTCACTCTCTAAGCTTCCATCTTTTTTCACAGTCGATCCTAGGTATTTAAAATTTTCCACTTTTTCTAGGTGTTTTCCATCAAATTCTACTTTCTCATCTGAGCTTGATCCATACTTCATGTGCACAGTTTTCGTTCTACTAATTTTTATTCCTCGATCTTCTAATTCTTTTCTCCACCCTTCCAGCTTTCTTGATAACATTTCTACACTCTCTGCCGCCAGCAATGTTTTACTCTGGGCAATGTTTTACTTAATTTGTCTAGGCTACCCGACAAAAACCGAAATGAATCAATGAATCGAACACTGAGATTGTCGGTAACCTTTTTTGAAAAGGAAACGTATTTTTCCGTTGAATTTGGAATTATATCTATTTTTTTATCATCATAATTTAAACCTTGTAAAATTAAATGACTGTCATAGCCCGAGAAATTGTGTGCTACAACAGGGACAAATTTTTCATTCTTAAATTTTAAATTACATTTATTACAAAGAACTTTTCGAAGGCTCCCATCACTATAATGATAGTGATCCCTCACTTTTTTCAAAGTGTCCGTAAAAGTTCTTTTACAATGTTCACACTCTTTGGTTTCGTGAAAACGTCTCCAATCATCGGGTGAAAGGTTGAGTGGAACATGTGACTTGTAAAATTCATCTATTTGCTTTACATCATCAATCAACATCTTGAAAAATATCTCAACAACATCTTCATTTTCGTCTTTAGCTGTATATGTAATCAACTTGTTGGTATTTGGTCCAATCACATAGTAGGAAAAAGAAAAAGGCACATGTTGTTGAGTGGTTAAAGTGTATGAGTTGAGGGATGATGGTTCACAAGAGCTAACATTTTTCAAAATACACTCAAAATCTGTGTAAATAACGAAAGGAATTTTTTGTTCGTACTGAAAATGTTCAAACTTTAAAATGTTTTCACCTTGTTTTGGCATAGAAGCAATACAAGGACTTTGTTTACCACACAATTTTCTATGCTCCACCAATCTTGTTTCATTACCAAATGCAGTAAAACACATTTTGCAGAAAAATTGAGTTTTATGATCAGTATTTTTGGAGTGAAATCTTGTAATGAATCTACTGAAGTTTTTAATGAGAGAATAATGATGTATTCCTGATTCATTACAAGTTAACAATAAATCAATGTGAATTGACTTTTCCTCTTTACAAACTTTGAGAATGAAAACTCTCTTCTTCTTTTCGACTTCTTCCGCACCAAGAATATTGATGGATAAGAAAGAGTTATGTTTCTCAAAACAAAGTACTTGCTTTAAACTTGTATTATCTTGTATACCATCAAAATTTAAAGTTTGAATATTTTCAATAGCATGAATGATACATTTCTTAAAACTACCAAGTCCATGCTCAAAGGTATGTAAATGTTAACATCTGCTTAGAAACGAAGGGACACTGTCGAGGGTGAATGTTAAAGTTTCCGCAGTCTACTGTCTCTCACATTGATGCTCGTGAAAATGTTTTTCAACGAGGAAGAGAGATAGACAGATTTTACATACATTATATTTTGTTTGACACCCATTTTTTTTCAATGATGCAGGTAATGTATGACGCATTAATTCATTAAAATTATTTATATACAGGGTGATCGAAACCACCCAGCCACTATCTTTTTCTCGAGAACGGTTTGAGTTAGGATCATGAAACGAAAAATTGGTCCCCAATATGAAGTCTGAAGTTTTATGAGAAAATATTTTGAACCTCCGCCCACTGCCCCGAAGGGCGTTTTCAGGGGGGCACATGTCCGTTTCTCCCGAATTTTAAATGGAATGCATATTTTTTTATTTTACTTTCAAAACTGTAAAACAAGTGAGTAACATTAGTAAAAAGAAAAAAAATATTCCTTGGTTCGAGTCCCGAAAAAACACGGTTTTTAGAAGAAAATAGACCCAGGTTGCGGAAGTCATTTCGGGCACCCGGTAAACGTTGTAAAAAAATTAAAAATGTTAAAAGATAGGTAAAGTTCTCTTCTTTAATTTGATGTACTTGTTTTTATTCATTAAGGAAGTCATAGGTCCTTAAATTGGTCATAAACTTTTTTTAATTTCAAAAGACCAAAAGTCCAGAAATTTAAATTCGACCCCCTATTTTTTTTTCTTTTAAATAAAAGAAAAAAAATATTAGCATACAATGCAAAAATACAATGCAAAAATTTTTTTTCCTTAAAATGGCAGACGAATAACCTCTGAAATGCGTTCATTTCCGTGCGCGTGAGTCATCACACGAGTCCGTGCCTGAAGTTTGTAGGTACGATGTAGGTAATTCACTTCTACAGATGATCAAAAACACCATCCTCTGCTGCAGTACATTTCCTGAGTCTGCCAGGATAGGTGGCATGAATTCTGTCTAGCTCCTCAAGTGTGATGTTGCGGCAGATCTCAATGATGCGCAGCTTCACATTTTCCACATCTGTTGGCCTGGTTCGGTATGCTTAATATTTCACGTTTTCCCACAGGTAGAAATTCATGACGGTGGGGTGCGGGGGGTATAAGAGTTTGGTCCTCCTCTACCGATCCATCTCTGAGGGAACATTTGATCAAGTTGTTCTCACACCCTCAGATAAAAATGGGTGGGGCCTCGTCTTGTTGGAACAACATTGTACCCTTAATGTTGGTTTTAAGTTCAAATGAAGTTTAAATACTTTACTCCCGTCAGCTTTCCGTCGATGAAGTACGGTCCAATAATCATAGTGCTAAGGACACCGCACCAAACATTAAGACTCCATACATGCTGGCCATCAACTTCTCTCATCCAATGAAGGTTGCGTACATACAAACTTCAGGCACGGACTCGTGTGATGACTCACGCGCACGGAATTGAACGCATTTCAGAGGTTATTCGTCTGCCATTTTAAGGAAAAAAAACACCGTTCCTGGGGGTGCACCGTCAGTGAGCTCTGGCTTCATTCTTTTCCGTGCGAAAATAACCAAAGGTGGAACAAAACTACCGCCTGCTGACATACAAATTGCGAAAGTTGAAAGTACTCCTCTTTCGGCAGAAGTCATGGCCCCAACTTGCCTTCGGCCTTTGAGAGCAAACACTTTGGAACTTTTGGACTGTACAGTGGTAAGACCAGTTTCATCTACATTGAATACTCTGTGGGGTGGGAAATTGTGCTTCGCTTGTACGTCTTGAAGGAGATTATAGAATTTCATTACGTTAGGCTTATTAAAAGCCTGGGCTCTAGCAGTAGATGTAGCCTCGGGCTTCCTAATTGATAATTCTGGATGGCGCTTTCGAAACCCTTTTATCCAATCTTTTCCAGCCATCATCTTGCCAGAGTTGAAAGAATGCTTGATTTTGTTCTTTTCAGCCAACTGGTAAGCCAAACACTGCAAATCTTTGATTGTAACGCCATAGAATCGAACCTCCATGTTTAAAATATGGTTTACCATTTCTTGTTCTTGTTCTACTGAGAAAACAGTTTTGAACCTACCCAGGCATTTTATATTACCACTAGCTCTCAGATTTTTGTTCTCAAATCTTCTTCTTAAAGTTGTGCGGGGAACACCGAACGCTGATGCTGCCTTACTCAATGTCATTCTACCAAGTCTCACGGCTTCAATGGCTTTCTCCATTGAAGTGGCATCCCAGCCCTGGCGTGTAGACTTCCTTGTGTAAGTTGCCACCATGGTCCAGAGTAGCGAGCAATTCTGAAAGAGATGAAAAAAAATCCCAAATTAATATTCAAACTCATTATAAACATGTTAAAACTCATCTCATGCACAGTAGTAGTCAGTACCTATAAAGGAAAGAAAACAGAGAATAAAGGAAAGAAAACAGGCAGCCGTTCCAGTAACAAATTTTCCCTTTTGAGAAAAATCCACCCCGGGTGGGAATCGAACCCGCAGCATCAGGGTTGAAACGCAGAAGTAGGTACCTACTACCTCACACCCAACAAATCTGGAGTCAGTATCCTATTACCTAGCTAATAATCCAAGATTTCACTATGTATAATTATATAATTAATATATTATGTATCCAAACCGACCTCAGTAGCACGATTGTTAAGGCGGTGGATTCGTAACCCGGAGGTCGGTGGTTCGAATCCCACCTCAGACATAAGATAGTAGGTAAACAGTTTTTAAGAAAGTAAGGGGTGATAATTTGTGACATACCTCGGTATTAACACAATTAAAACTCTATATACCTAATATTTATCCATGTAATATAATATCCACTTATTTATACTGTCCGACTAGGACTGAACAGTCTCAATATTACAGCAGGCTGCACTTTTACTATGTGGTTAGATCTTAAATTGAGGACAACATCTTTGTCTCGGCTGGGGTTTGAACCCGCCCCTTCTGGGTTACCAGTCGGATACTTTGACCACTGAGTTACCGTGGAAGAGTATAATAATATTACTTAAATTGTATTGAAAGTCGAGTATGTCATTCAAATTATTAACTTTGTGTAGTAAAACATGTTACAAAAAAATAAAACAACCAATATAATGTATTTGAATGGAGCGGGCAAAACGGACAGTCTATGTCCATTTTGCCCGCTTTTGACTTTTTGCAGAAAAAGTTTTTTTTTTAAGTTTCAAAAAACACTGAAACAAAACCTACGCACATTAAAATAAAGCTAAGAAAATTAGCTATCTAACACTATTAATAAATAAAGCACAACACTTACCTGAAAATTTTAGAATTTCAAAACATTCACTCGTAAAATAACATCACGGTACTCCAAAACAGCTTATTTGATCGTAACTCAGAAACGGAATGACTCTGCGAGCTAGAAATCATTTCAAAACAAACAGCTAACAAATATTTACTAACTGGCAGGGGTTCCACGAGAGTGCAGCACATGCAAGCAGAGATAATGACACTGTCCGTTTTGCCCGACCTGGCCATTTTGCCCGCTCTACCCCTACATGTAATTTTCCCATGATTCCGCCATTGGTCGCTGTTCGAATAAAACAGCTACTCATTTTTCTTATCAGTGGATCCCGGACAACCCAGTACAGAGCAGAATAGACTCATGAGACTCTATAATATAGCCTGTGATCTGGACCCATCCCTCGACTTATTTTGTGATAGCATGAGCAACTTCAAGAGCAAGATCCTCCAGTTAAAAAATCTATCCTCCCTTTAACCTCTGTAAACATCATAGACCTTTCCACTCCACTCCAGTCCACAACAGTTTTTTACTAGAAAAGAGAGGGTAAATCGAAGAAATACAATGTAATACAACATTTTTTATTAACATTTTTACCTTAAGTAGTTGCCAAAGGATATTTCCTTAGCTTCTGCGAATGGGGTTGGACCCCGTAAATTCGTAAAAATAAAAATAAATAAAGAATATTTCTGCGCCGCCGCGAATCAAACCCAGGTCACAGCGCGCGCAAGCATAGTGCGCTACCCACTCGGCCATGGTGACTACCCAAATGAAGCAAATAATTCCAATTTTTTGAGTATCATAAAAATTAGATCTTGAGCCTACTTAGTTAGCCTACATAAAGGAAAAGTTTGATATTAAAAGTTGATACCCATAAAGACATTTGAATACCTAGATCAATAGATAAGAGATAAAACTTACTAATAAATTAATAAAGGCGTATTGTTTTAGAAAAATGCTTTATTGAGATAAAAAAATCACGTAACAATAATTTTACTTGGGGATTTAACACACTTGGTAAAACAATATACATAGGTACATAATAATATTTAAAAACCAAGGGTTGTAATTTAATTAACTATTAATAAAAGTTTAATGTTAGGTGCTCCGCCTACCATTTGGTGTTTTCTAGAGTATGATTTCCTGGCCCTTTTTAAGCCTAATCTTCGGTCTTCCTGTTCTTTTTTGAGCTGGCGTTACCTCCGGTATCTGCTTTACCGTGTTGCTGTTTCCTCTTTTTGAGACTACTGTTTTTGACTTTTTTCTTCTTTTTTTTAGTTGAAAGTTCTTTGTCTCCAGACATTTCAGGTGAGTCGTCACTGTTATCTTTAGATTTTTCATCCTGGTTGAGAGTTTTGTAGTAGTTTGCGTAGATGGATGGGATGGTTTTTTTAGCACACAAATCCATCAGATCTGAATATTTTTCGCTTGATATATTTAATGGTTTTTTGTATATCAAGTCTAGAACCAAATCTGTTAGTTCGGTTTTTGTACTGAAAAACAAGAATGGTTCTTCCACTTTATAGTTGTATTTAAAAAAAAAAAAAAAATTTGAGGTTCATTTTTTGTGTACTTAAACATTTTTACTGACATAAACTTAACCGCATTGTCATAGTTGTCCTTTAGCGTTTTCAAGAATAGATTGTCATGGATTTTCTTGAAATCGAAAAAAAAATCCTGACCCATTTCGACAACTTGGTATTTGGCTGAAGATGCTCTCACGAGAGCATACCAGCCAGATGGATCAAATATATCAACCTTTTTGGAGGATTTTTCTATGCGCGCGTGCACGCAATCGCACTCCATGAAACTGTGCCCAGGTTCGAAAAATGTATGAGTAATTTCAGAGATATCGTATATTTTCATGGCATATAAAAACATCGAAACAATAAATCTGTTCCGATTTTGACCTGAGCATGTGTCCGAAAAGAAATGGATTGGCTTTGTCTCTTTTTTAAACATTTCTAGTTCCTTAAATAAACAAGAACCTATTTCAATGGATCCACGGTGGGCTGTTGTTTCGTCCCACATATAGTTATTGGCTAGCATATTCTCTACGTTCACAACGGTAAGATTAAACACAGAGAGTCTTCTTTTGTAGAAAATAGATTTGGCCTCTATTTTGGGACAATATCTCACTGCTTCGAGATCAAACTCTAACAAATACCCTTCCTTTTTTTTTGGCCTGCTCTTTGTATATATCTTTTAAGTTTCTGGCGTTTAGTTTTCTTTCTAAATGAGCATCTTGCTCAGATTGTAAAGCTACTTTTTCGTCATCTGTTGAATCATCAAACCTGTAACAGGTGTCGCAGAGATCTTTTCGTGGCATTTGAAATTTGATTTTAAAGTCAGAATTAAACACCTGCCTGTAAAACCACTTTTTTTCGGCATCTACTCCATCTTCAATGCATTTGGTTCTATACATTTCATCTTTCCATGTTTAAATCTGATGGAAAGTATTGAAAATTTGTATCTTTTCGACAGTAATGCGAAGGGACAGTTTTAATAGATTTGATGTGTTGTTGTATTTGTAATCTTGCACTGGCAGAGATTTTGTTACTTGGTTCATGGCGTCCTCTTTTGTCGGGCGTCATTATGAGACATTCATTTCTTTTCATTATAACATTTCGAACAAATGTCTGCGAAATGTTAAATGTTTTTAAAAAGAAATTCTTACAAACTTGGGATCTTCCGTTATATTCGAGAAAGTATGAATATGTCTTTTCTCTTTTAGTGCTATTACTCATATTTCTGCAGGACTTTTTATCTGCAGAGTCAATCAGGCCGGAAACGTAGACTCTTTGCCGGTCAACGTCACCTAATTTCCAGAATCTTTGAAACAGATTGTTTCTCATTTTGGCTGTGAAATTGCCATTACAATTTCGAGTACATTTGCACTCGCATTTTTTAACCTCCCTAGCTGGAACCTCTTTTCCTTTTCGATTTTCATAAACTTTACCATTGTTGCGCTTTTCTTTATTCTTCATTCTTTTTATTTTGGATGGTGTAGTCGGGTGTAACAATTGGGGTTCAAGCTGGCTTGAGGAGTGAGGCATGGGCTCAGCATTTGTTTCCCGAAGCAGGAGGGTCAGCATTTTTGTGCTTAAAAGTTCATCATTGGGGGGGTGGCCTCTGTGCAGTTATTCTTTGGGGGGATGCCCTCTGTACAGTTCATCATTGGGGGGGTGGTGGCCTCTGTACAGTTATTCTTTGGGGGGATGCCCTCTGTACAGTTCATCATTGGGGGGGTGGCCTCTGTACAATTCATCATTGGGGGGGTGGCCTCTGTGCAGTTAATAATTGGGGGAGTGGTCTCTGTGCAGTTCATCATTGGGGGGCTGGCCTCTGTACAGTTCATCATTGGGGGGGTGGCCTCTGTGCAGTTCATCATTGCGGGGATGCCCTCTGTCCCTCTGTACAGTTCATCATTGGGGGAGTGGTCTCTGTATAGTTCATCATTGGGGGGGTGGCCTCTGTACAGTTCATCATTGGGGGGGTGGCCTCTGTACAGTTCATCATTGGGGGGGCGGCCTCTGTACAGTTCATCATTGGGGGGATGCCCTCTGTACAGTTCATCATTGGGGAGGGGGGTGGCCTCTGTGCAGTTATTCTTTGGGGGGATGCCCTCTGTACAGTTCATCATTGGGGGGGTGGCCTCTGTACAGTTCATCATTGGGAGGGATGCCCTCTGTACAGTTCATCATTGGGGGGGTGGCCTCTGTGCAGTTATTCTTTGGGGGGATGCCCTCTGTACAGTTAATCATTGGGGGGGTGGCCTCTGTGCAGTTAATCATTGGGGGGGTGGCCTCTGTGCAGTTAATCATTGAGGGGGTGGTCTCTGTGCAGTTATTCATTGGGGGGGGGGGGGGGGTGGCCTCTGTGCAGTTATTCATTGGGGGGGGGGGGGGTGGCCTCTGACATGACCTGTGAATTATGAGAAAAAATAAAAGCTTTAATGCACAGGTACTTTCCAATAATAAATTTCAATTATTACCTACAAATATCAAAAAAATTCTCCTCTCTACAATAATGAAAATATTTTGTTTTTTTATTTTCCAACCAAGCAATTTGGAACTGGTGAACTGATGATAGTAAAATAAATGGGTAACCAATAGAGAATAATGATTTTTTTTCTTCATTTTAATAACTGCTACTTACTTTCACCCAAACATTATGCATCATCCTTTGAGCTCTACTACTAGGGGCTGATGGATATTGATTATTCAATCTGGTACTCTATCCATTTTTGGATTCCTGATTTTTTTTGGCTCATGCTGAAATAGGTAAGAAGATATTAATAATTTATTTTATATACAGAACTTTTAGGTATGGTAGGTATATTAGACAGGTATATCTATTAGGCATATATTATCCTTTTAGGGAGGTAATATTCTAAACAGATAGGTCAACTATCAAGTCATAATTATTGAACAACCTAATAATAGCCAGAAAACCCTGAATAGTTTTACCAGCATATCCTTATTTTATGATTTATAGGTATCTATGATCACAAAGAGTTATTATCTTAACTGTATCTAAATATTTACCACTGACAGGGTTTCTGAGTTTATCCCAGGGGTGTTCAATCATTAGAGTAACATTTAATTTTATCAAATGCTGAAACTGATTTGCCATACCTAATATTAAATTTTGGGCAGAGATGGGTGACCATTCAAATTCTAATTCTCGTGACGCTGGCTTTTCCCGGCCCCACTCAGGCTGGGTGAGGTCAATGTGAGTAGCAGGTTTGTGAGTTTCCTGCGAATGGAGGGTAAAACCCCCGTCGTGATATGACCATGGCAGTTGAAAGCGACGTTAAAACCCCACTTAAAAAAAAAAAAAAAAATTTGGGCAGAGTTCTTTCAGGTTATGTTTAGTGACTGATGAAAACAGCATATTTTACTGTTTCACAAAAAGATGAAGTAATTATTACTACCTACTACTCATCAAACTTTTACAGAAGGGTAATAAAATAACATGATGTTGCAAATGGAACATCCTGTTATGTTGATTGTCTTTTAGCCTCCCTTCAATGACAATCACTTAATTGATAAAAAAAAAATTATATTTAAAAGGTAGGTACCTTAAAAGTGTTTCAAAATTAATGCTAAAAAAATATGGGTGATTCTTACCTGTTGGTGTTAATGATGGTACACTTTTTCCTGAAATTAAAGATTTTTGATAGATCTTTGCATTATAGATGAAAAATATACAGGTATCTACAGAGTATACATTATTTAAACTGTAATAATTACTATATCAACTGCAGTAAAACAAAAGTTAGAATGACATTTAAAAATTAATTACTTTAAATTTGTCTAAAATTTTAACTTTAAAGCAAGTTGAAATCATAACCTCAAAATGTCTCATGGTCTCTGTGATTATCATTATACTGTAGGAAAATAAAAAGTCTAACTCCTTGTTTGTTTCACTTCGACAAAAAATTAAAGCCTCTTAGTTCATATTACTGTAATGAAGAACAAAAGGTTTTGAATTCGTTGAATACCAAAGCCCTTTGGGTCTCTGAGCAGTAAAAAGTATTGAGAGGCAAAAGAGTTTAACTACAAAAATCAAACACTTGTGTCTCGATCAAGAAAAAAGTAAAGACTGTCGCTAGTTCAAGAGTCACATAGGCTTCAGCGTTCTATTTGTTATCTGAGGCTAACGCCTTTTATTTAATTTTTGCACAACAGTATTAGGTTCAAGAGAGATTAAAAGGCGATGGTGGTTATAAAACAAAATAATTATTCAGAATCTAAAGTTTAAGAGCTGATGTGTTTTCAAGCCATTATATTTCTTTAAAATGTCAGCAGTCGATGCGCACTTCCTCTTGTTTGCCTCTGAGATTTTGGTGATTAGTGTACGATAGATTTTCTTTTATTTGTCAATTTGCGAGAAATTGGCCTATTTAATCGATATTTTTGACTTCACTAATCGAAAAAACGTGAGAAATTTTGAAAAAAAAAAAAAAAAAAAAAATCGATTTTTGCGTTAAACTCCTTTGCCTCACACCCCGCGTACTAATGTAACATTGTCAGGATAGCTGTTGAAAGTGTTTCTTTGATGCTGTACAGAGTTAACACGTTCCCTTTTTTGAGCATCGCTTGTAAAACTATAATGCTCCTCACATATTGTACAGAACGCAATATTTAATCTAGACACCTCCATAGTGAAAGTCTAGAATAAAAAAAAATGGTTAATAAATTTCAGCTAAAAGTATTTTGAAAGAATCAAAGTCTGTTAGAACTTTTCTCACTTCACTCAAATATAATTGAAAAGTTCTTTCTTCGATACATTCCCTCCTATTGACATTTCTATTATACTTATAATTATTGCAATAACACTTGCGAGGTGAATTATGTTCTAGAACAGACAAATGTAGCATAAATAGTAAGTCAATAATATATTATGTTCACGAAAATTGTTATAATATATTGAGGGTAAATTTAATTGTTGAACATGTGGTATGATAAAATCATAGATAAATGAAATAATATCAGAAGAGTTACAATAATTGTCAAAAAATATGATTATTGAATCGACATGAATTTTGAAAAAGTAGAATACAAGGCTTTTATAAGCAATATCTTCAAGAGAATGCATTGAAAAAAATGTAGTGTAATAAACAATTGTGGGCGGACGGTATCAGGACTAATCAAATATTATATCCCAAGTGGACTTTTCTGGATATTTAAAGTAAATTTCATCATGCCGAGTAGTTATTTTTTCATTCCATAAAGTGTTAAATAAATGGAAATTTGTAAAAATATCTTTTACGGACATGAGAAATTTTATCCTCAACTGTTCATGATAACAGTCCTGATACTCACTTTCCACATATTTAAAATTATTACATCTACAAATACGATATAAATATGAATGACTTCGATTTTTAAGTAAATTTATTAGATCTTCGAACCGACGAAGAAAACAATAAGTTATGTACGGAGGTAAGCCGATTTTTACAACATTTGGTTTGATGTAAAAAAAGAAAAAATCAATAGGTATAAGAACAGTATGTAAATTTTCAAAGAAGCTAATGATTTTATCAACATGAGTTCTGGAAAAAGTAAATATTGCTTGTCTTAATGCTAATTCTTCTAATTTTTACATTATTTTTCAACTCTTTCAATGTTTTTTTGAATACATGTTGGCTAATTCAATTTCGTCTCTTTCAAGTTCCTTCATTATATCACACAAGATATCATCACAATCTTTTGGAAATTTATATGCATTTGTTGTAACACAATTAAACATTGTTATATTCTCACTAATATGAGGTATAAGAGATTCTGCAAAAGAATATATTCTCATATGTTGACAAGGCTCTCCTTGCACACATTTTGGACTATATTCTAGAACAAATTGCAGCACATAATACTCAATATTTACTATATCATTATAAAAAAAATGTAAAAATATCTTCTTGTATAATGTATATTTAGAGGTACTTGAAATTGTTTAATTGTTTCTTTAATCTTATTTTTATAACCTTTTTCGGTCATAAATGTATCTATTACAGAGTAAAAATATCGATCTGCATGTTTTTCATGCACATCCTCAAAGATTAAATAAAAAAGGTCTTCATGTTGTTGAAAGAGTTGATGACTTATACTGTTTAATGATAATGAATATAAAGATTGTAAATACATTTAAAAAAAAAAAAAATCTATAACATACCATTAAATAATGACAAAGGGAAGAATATTTGATCGCGTGCTGAAGATATTGAATGGTGGACACGATACAGCAATCACTTCCTATTGTTGATAAGTCTAGTCAGTTCTTGGTCTTCACTTTCATCCAATTGAGTCCACGTCACTTTGACAATTTCAAAATCTCCAGCAGCCAGTTCCAATTTCTCAAGAATTTTAGCTTTTCCAATTTTATAAGCAGTTTTAAACACTAATATATTTGACTCAGGCTTCACAATGTCTTTCGAAGCAATGTTGAAATTTTTTCGTACTAATAATTCTATTAGTCTATGGTTTTTTAAAATTTGCAGTGTTATAGGTTAGGTAAGTTAAGAGTCTAATGAGGCTAACCATCTGGGCCGTTGGAAAATAAATGGCATCCATAATTTGTCAAATTGAAGAAAAAAATTAGTTCCCTAGGTAAAAGTAGGATGGTAGCCTGGGAGGTACAATTAGTAGTACTGACTGACTTTTTTTTTTAATTGCCCTCGGTTTCAATAAAAAATGAAAATTTTATACCAAGTGTGTCATATTTTCTAAAAGGTAAGACTTCAAGCAAGTTTTTACACAAATGAAACCAATACTTTATGTGGGCAATATTTTGAGAAAATGGCGGCTGAAGTTTCAGGTGGATTTCATGTTCGCGATAAATTTTCCGCTGCTGCTAACTTTTTTCAGTACGTGTGCATTTTTTAAGAATAAATTTAGTCTAAATAATAGTGAAATATTGTTATCTTATGGAAAAAGTTAAATCTATTGCTTCATCTACTGTATTTATGGAGTTAGATGCCACTCTTTGTCGATAATTCAAAAAAATAATATCTCGAGAACCACTGAGTTAAATCAAAAGTGTTATAGAACATTCATGGTTGGAAATGATCTATACTACCACCCCTTAAGAGATTTTACATCAAGTCTGTTACACCCTGTATACATATGTCCTAACTAAAGAGCGGGGTTATTGCCTACGGCAATCTCTTCCACCCAACCCCTATTCATAGTAATATTGGTTTCAATTGAATCATTTTGTTTGTGTTCATGTTCACTGCTTATAACTTCTTGTAAATTATTTTCTATTTTTTGTAAATCTTTTCCTGTATGAGAGATTCCCAGTTCCAGCGACTGTTTCTATCCATGCCGCGTGAGGCTTGCTGTCGGAGTCAATTTCAGCTAGAATTCCCGATATTGAGTTTTTGAAGACCTTGTTGCGGGTTTCTTCAATTTTTTCCCTGGCCAGGTCGAAGACATGTAATTGAATTTGAGAAATGCCCAAGAGAGAATCCTCCTTCCCAGCAGTTTACTCAAAGTTCCTGAAGTCTAGCTGCAGCTGTAAACAGAAGGAGCACAAATTCAAGTATCATTGGTCAATGTTTATTAAATAATTTTTAAGGGATATAGGACCATTACGGTGTGAACATCAAACAATTTCTAGTGATTTGACAATTATGTATTTGCGACTTAAAAAAAAATAATTGTATTTTATTTTCATATTAGAAGTATAATAAATAGTAAGGTGGGATGTATTCTCATAATTATATATTTACAATTGAAGAAGAAATGTGAATACAGTAAATTACTTACCAATTGAAATCCTCAGTTGGGATTTCGCAGCACGCTGTAGCTGGAAGTGAGGAGTTGAACCAGACAGAAGGGTCTTCTCTGAGAATACTGCATTGATTTGAAGGGACAACCCGATGAACTCAACTGTGTATATTAGTCGCGATGGATCGCGATATTAACATGGAACAACAGATTATTCCTTAAAGGTTTATTTGAACTAAGTTTTCTTGGCTGACCACCACTCATCCACTCTATCGAGACAATTGAAACTTAAACCACTCTTTGGCTTCAAAAATAAACAATTTTTGAATATTCAAAATATGTAAGGTAGGTATAAAATAAAAATAAAGGTCGAGTCGGCTGAACTCATCTCTGCAGAATAACATCTTTTGCAAATATTCAATCCTTCCTCATCAGAATCATTCTCAAAGTCCCGATTATAATTCAGTCCATCAAGACACAACAACAGGTGAAAATCCTTTTACATGACCAACATGTGACAACTTTGGTATCTGTACTAATGTTTTTCCCACATTCATAGCAGAGACCGGCGAATAAATTTTTTGGCCGACTATTTTCTTGACAAGGCCGATGGATGGGGGCTACTTTGTGGTGGATTCGACTGATATATAATTGAATGGGTGAGTAGAAGAACCAGGAATGTCAAAAATCGACTTTTCAGGAAAGCAAAAATAAGATTTGTCTTATTTTTGCTTTCCTGATGCTAATGAGTATAATAAAATTAAATTTTACATTCCTTGTTATTCGACAAGATTCTCACAACTAGGTACTAATACCGCTAGCAAAAGTGGTCAGTGATTTTGTTACATTCCGTGTTTTACATCAAATTTTTTTTCCGCTTCCCCCACTTTAAAATAAAAAAAAAAATATACTTTTAATGGCTATTTCTCCTTCATATTCACAGAGATGATAGAAAAAAGTACATTCCTTCTAATTCTACGAAGAAAAAAAAAAATCGATTTTTGACATTCCTGGTTCTTCTACTCACCCATTCAATTATATCCGCATCATCTTGCTTGTGTCTTACAGCATCTTTTTATTCTGTTGTTTTGCATTTTGCTTCTCTTTCTTTATAAACTTCATAATTGGTTCGTGTCAACAAATCTTTACATAGTTCGAAGCACTCTTGATAATCAAAATAAATTTTATTAATTTTCGCGTTTTTCTTTAATCTAACAAAAATTGAAATTCGCCTTCCTTTCTTCTGGACACGCTTCCAAAGTCTAATGAAAAAATGTTCACATAATTGTTTGGCATCTTTCAGAACGGCTTAAATCTTCGAAATGAGTTTCCTTATATCCGGTAAATGAGGACCTAGTGTTTTCAAGTTTAGCAATGTCGAAGTACAAGAGCCATAATAACATGCCAAGGAGTGATTAGTGATATTGTTATTAACTTGACATCCTTTATTCGATACTTTGAATACAGTGTCTACCATAGGCTGGCTAGATGCGTTGCTCAAGGTCTTGCAATATCAATAATTTTATTTTGGTCTATTTTGCACAGTATATTTCAACAATACCAACGGTATCTAGTAGCGGCCATGTTTTTTTGTCTTCTTTTTTTTTTTGGAAGTAAACAATGATAACAATGGAGAGAAAAAAATCTTCTTGCTCCGTCGAAATGAGGGTTTACCACTTTGGGTTTATTGAGAGGATGAAGGTTGTAACACATTTCTCACAGGTGCGGCTCGGTATAGTTAGTGTGCAAAAGTTTACCACACAATGCTATGGGTGGATGGATGTCTTGGTGGGAGATGTTCATCCGATCCAGTAAACTTTGGCAGTGCGTCTGCAAGGACTTGTTATCTTTTCTGAAGTTCATAGTCACCATTTTGTGTGCATAAACAACCCACTTCACTATACTTTTGCTCTGTACCAATCTTATTGGGAAACTTTTGCAGCTCAATTTTTTGGCTGGTTGTTCTTGATTGGCATTTGTTGAAACTAAATGAGAAAAGCAGTCAAGCAGAGTATGATATTAAACTGTAATAACTTTATTTGCAATAAGAAACTAACTTTACAATGGCCATTTCCGGAATGTGAAAATCTAAGGAATGTCTTTGTTTGTGATTTCACAATACCGCTTCACGGACTCTACTACTGAGATTGTGGACAACTTGTTATAAAGTAATATCAGAGAAATATGAGAGCGGGAACATTTAAAACTAGAGGGACAATTTTTTTACTTTAACAGCATTGAATTTCAAGAATTTTCGCCGCATTATCTTTCTCTTCTTGGTCTGAGAGTGTTTTTCCACAGTTCTCCTTCTTTATCTTATAAGATCATACTTTCTTCTGAAGTACCCTAAACGGTGATATCGATTTGATTGCTGTCGATCCAGTATTTTAGAGACGTAGTATCTGGTTAGAGCTAGAGATGGGTAATGCCGAGTATTTTATAGAACCGGTACTTCAGTTTTTTTTTTTTTTTTTTCTTCTTTTTTTTACATATATTAAACATATTCAGAAAATTGTCTTATTTTTTTTCTTGAACCTCTAATTCTCAAGTCTATGGATCTTATGATTGAGAATTGGTTGTTCACCCACTTCAGTAATTGATTACATAAAAGTACCGAGTATTACCCAATTATATTTGTGCTTGGGTTTTGGGGTTCTGAGAGCGGATGTAAATGGAATAATGGATTGGAATAAGAACTCAAGAACCAAGTACAAATCTATACTTCCCTAAACCGTCCGATTGTTTGACAAATAAATTTTGAATCCTTCCAAAATCATGGGGAGCCGTTCATTGTTATTTACTATATATTTTTTCTCCACATTTTTTTTTTTTTTTAATAACGAAAGCCATAAAATTTACATGCCTTGAGATTATTTTCATTACTTGATTTATAACTTGTTGGATTTAATTTCTTGCTTGGGTCTTCTACTGTCAAATTATAGAGTCTTATTCCATCTTCTCTTAATTTTGCAATTGCTTCTAATTTTTCTTTTCTTATTTAATAGTTTCAATGTCAAATACAGCACTTTTCTCTTTTTGGCCGTTTTCTCCCAATTGATTTCAATGAGTTCCCATTGATCAGCATGTGTTCTCAAGTACATAAGGGCCTCTTCAGTATTTTCAGATATATTGTCTGTTATCCCAGTGGTTGTGTACGACGGGGAATAAACTGGAGTGTTGCTTCGTGATTGGTATTTAACTAATAGACCTACTTTGAGGTAGTTTCGTCTTGTTTTTTTTTTTTTTTTTTTTTTTTTTTTTTTTACAAATTCACGAGCTATGCCCATTTTTACAATAAAATACAAACAAACAAAAAAAAACCGCAATAATATTAAACACTTATGACTAGAATTTAAAAAAAAAAACACTTAGGCGGGTCGTACACTGAAGAAACGTGTTTCACGAAACGTATTTCTTGAAACGTGAAATTTGGATTTCACAAAACCGATAGATTGAAATACACAGAGGCGCGTACACTGGGTTACAAGAAACTACAGTTTCTAGAAATGCATGAAACGCGTTTCGTTGAAACCGAAATATTTGGTTTCGTGTGATTCAGTTTCGTGTGATCTCTCGGTGATAGTTTATTAATTGTATTTAATAGACCGTAGAGGTTATTATTATTTTGTTGTTTTACTTCCGAGGAATTTCGAATATTAGAAATCGGAAGTAATGTGTTCGTTTTTGGGAAAAAAAATATTCTTTTGCTCCGATTTCAATTTTTTTTCATATTTCTGGACGTTTCATAACCTCCTGAGCAAATTTGGTTTTGTGTCCGTCCGTCGGTCCGTCGGTCTGTTAAAACGATTCCTTGTAACGCACAAATCTCGGTAACTACTCGACGAATTTTGATGAAATTTTGCACACATCTAGGAGACATTCTGTAGATGGTCTTTTTACTTAAACGCTTATATCTATTTCGTGAACGGTACACCCGATTTTGATGAAATTTTGTATGTATATGCATATTATCATTTTACATAGGCTATTTATATTTATTATTTAATTAACTATAATTTGACTCTCATATTTAAGAAAATCCGAAATTTTGGACAAAAAAGTAAAAAATAAGGACCACAATTTGCAATACAGAATCTAAAATGTAGAAAAAACGGCACGTGTTTACAATGTGAAACAATCACGAGGAAGTTTTGTGTCCACAATTGGCAGTGTTTTTTTTTCTACTCACAAAAAAATGGACTTTCAAGTGAATCTGGTAGAGGCTGTAGAAAAGTATCCCTGCCTATATAATTAGAAGTTGAAAGAATATTCTTACAGGGACATTGTCCAAAGTAAATGGGAGATGGTGGCGCAAGAAGTGAACAGTACAGGATAGTATTTTTCAAAAGTTTCTTACATATTTATTTATTTTTCATGTAGGTAGACAATATCATATTCATCGGATGACATGATGAACGAAACTGAACTAAAAAAGTTTCACCAATGTGCGCGGTCTAGTGAAATGCGTTTCGTGAAATTCGTTGCATGAAATACGTTTCGCGAAACGCAATTCATGCAACGAATTTCACGAAACGCATTTCACTAGACCGCGCACATTGGTGAAACTTTTTTAGTTCAGTTTCGTTCGTCATGTCATCCGATGAAGATGATACTGTCTACCCTCATGAAAAATAAATAAATAAGAAACCTTTGAAAAAAAAATAACCTGTACTGTTCACTTCTTGCGCCACCATCTCCCATTTACTTTGGACAATGTCCCTATTAGAATATTCTTTCAACTTCTAATCAGGGATACTTTTCTACAGCTTCTACAGCCTTTTATTTTTTGACATTTTTGTCCGAAATTTCGGATTTTCTTAAATATCAGAGTCAAATTATAATTAATTAAAAAATAAATATAAATAGCATATCTAAAACAGTAATATGCATATACATACTAAATTTCATCAAAATCGGGTGTACCGTTCACGAGATACATATAAGCGTTTAAGTAAAAATTTAGTGGTCAGGCGCATGGTCTCTTTCACCCAGAACCGCTACTACGAATTCGATTAATTAAAATGGGACCATCTACAGAATGTCTCCTAGATGTATGCAAAATTTCATCAAAATCCGTCGAGTAATTACCGAGATTTGAGCGTTACGAGGAATCGTTTTAACAGACCGACAGACGGACACAAAACCAAATTTGCTCAGGAGGTTATGAAACGTCCAGAAATATGAAAAAAATTGAAATCGGAGCAAAAAAATATTTTTTTTTTTACAAAAACGAACACAATACTTCCGATTTCTAATATTAGAAATTTCTCGGAAGTAAAACAACAAAATAATAATAACCTCTACGGTCTATTAAATACTATTAATTAATTATCACCGAGAGATCACACGAAATTGAATCACATGAAACCAAATATTTCGGTTTCAACGAAATGCGTTTCATGCATTTCTAGAAACTGTAGTTTCTTGTAACCCAGTGTACGCGCCTCTGTGTATTTCAATCTATCGGTTTTGTGAAATCCAAATTTCACGTTTCAAGAAATGTGTTTCGTGAAACGCGTTTCTTCAGTGTACGACCTGCCTTAGTCTTGTGATTTAATATGTATGCACCAGTTTCCCTTTGGCGGATGTTTTATCATTGGTATGTGATATGTTGAGACACGTTCATTTGGGAAAAGTGCTTTGATGACTTGCTTTCCAGTCTGGGTTCTTGTTCAGTTCAAATTGTATGATGAGAGTCGCAATCTTTTTAGTCTAGGCTGTTTTTGGTGGTGATCAAACTGACATAAAGAAATTAAATTAACAGAAGTAATTCAGGGAATAAAAACTTTATTATCAAATGAACAATTGACAGACATGAGAAAGAGAAAAAAGTATATTAGCACAAGAGAAAAAGTATATTATCATTGGTTTCATTTGTAGTCATCATCTTGTTATTGTCATCATTGGATTCATCTATCATCATCCCAGCTTTTGTTTCATCTTTAGTTGCCTTGTTGGCATCGGCACTTGTCTTCAAGGAACGAACTTTCTGTGTACATTTTGAAATTTTCATTTTCATTGGAGATTCAAATGTCTTTTTTTGACAAGCCTCATCATTTTCTCTGCTCTACTCTTTGGGGGCTCTTTATCCATGATGTTCAGTCTCAGTATCACCCGGTTCATCGCATGCTACAGATACCAACTTCCAAGAAGGCCTTTCCTACGAAGGCAACACTTCAGACGTTGAACAAACTTCTCCGTTCACTGGTACTCAACAATATTTTTCCCAGTTCAGCGCGCAGTAAATTGTTACAAAATAATTCACGTTCCATGCTAAAGCACTTCTGTTTAGTTCAACAACGTTAAATTATTTTGAAAAATTTATGTTTCACTTGGGGCACACTGTAAATCTGTATCTTTGAAAATATACCTGTTGCATTTTATGACACGTTATAACTTGATAACAATAATAATAATATAATTACTTACCCGAAGGAACTCCTTCCGTAGCACTTCAAACATATCTCTGCAGGTTTCTGGTATGATGCGACCCAAAGCTTGAGCAGATATACCAGTACTGTATTTAAGGTCTTCGTAAGAGCGCCCGGTAGCCAGGAAGCGAAGAGTGGCGATGAGTCTTTCTTCAGCAGGTATGCTTTGGCGCATCGTAGTATCTTGATTCGTCAAGAAAGGTCATTAGGTCGTCAAAACAGGCTGAATCCATCCGCAAATATTTTTTGAAATCTTTGGGATTGTTATCTCTTAGTTCCCTCAACAAGCCCATGTGACCATACTTTTCGCGGTCAGCCAATTACTTTTTCTGCCAAACTTCTCTCTTTTTCCGGGTCTTCTTTCCCAAAACTACCGTACTTTGACATAAGAGGTTTTGTCATTGTAAATATGAGTTGATCAATTGAATGTTAGAAGTTTCTGCTTACTTACAGACTGAGAATGCGAGTTGCGACTTCGAGGTTATTCCAATGGGGTTGAAGGGTTGAGAGTTGGAGTACTTGAAGTTGAAATTTTATCTACAAATATATTGATAATCGAGGATCCAAATGACCGAAGGACCATTAATGGTGACTCCCTTTTAGTAAGAGGAGCCTTTGAGTGGCTTAATTGCCTTACTACAAATAATTTGGTGAAGATGAAAAAAATTGAACTCGATCGGTAGCTTTAGAAAACTGGAATGAATAATTGAAAATTTTATTTGTTGATTTTTGTTTACAAGGATGTTAAATACAAGTAGACAGGGATAAAAAAAAGTGAGACAAAAAACGACTTTTAATATCCCGCAACACAGATTTAAAATTAAATATTAAATTTATTAGATGGCGCGAACAGAGATGAAGAGAACCAATGGGTACCAATTTCAGAAGTGAAATAAGAACAAAAATATATTAATTTATAAAAAAACAAACCTTTATTTGAAGTAAATCACTAATTATTAAATGTTCAGAAATGATTTTAAACATACAATACAACAATAAAAAGGAAAAACTTAGTAATACAAAGTAAAAATATTGTATTTTTAGTATTTTTTTGTTGTTTGATAAATACATATTTATATATAAACCAAATAATAACAATAACAAGAAGTGCATTATTTAGACTAACAACTTAAGCCCTAGATTGCTACGGAGTAAAATAAAAGTTACAAATAAGTAGAAAAAAGATGAAATAATTCATCATTCACTATGGAGGAAATTTACCATAGTATGATCTCAACAGCTCAGAAGGACAATGTTTTAATAGCAAACTTACAGGAAGAAATAAATATCACTATCACATAAAGAAAATAATCCATCTCGACTGAACTTATCAATTGCATTGTTGATGTATTCTGACGAGTGTTGGAATATCATTTTCAACCAACTTTTCAGAACTTTAACAACGTACTGAAACTTTCTACAAGAAATCTACTCAGTTGAGATTTCAGTGATTTCAAATTTGGACAGTTTATTAGTTCCATATTGTAACATATTTTTTTTTCAAGAACAGAGTTAAGGAATGTTGCTTTTTCGTGTCACCATGATTTCTTTGGCTTTATGAAAATATTTATTATGATCGTTTTGATTTGATTATATTCGATGAATCCATCATCCCAATCAATATGATGAACAGAGTTAAGAAATGTTGCTTTTTCGTGTCCTTTCACCATGATTTCTTTGGCTTTATGAAAAATATTTATTATGATCGTTTTGATTTGATTATATTCGATGAATCCATCATCCCAATCAATATGATGAACAGAGTTAAGGAATGTTGCTTTCTCGTGTCCTTTCACCATGATTTCTTTGGCTTTATGAAAAATATTTATTATGATCGTTTTGATTTGATTATATTCGATGTATCCATTATCCCAATCAATATGATGAACATTTTTAGTGAGAAACTGAGCCTCATGTCTTCTATAAGGACTTAATTAGTTAAAAGGAAAAGGTGGTTTGAATATAAACTGCTTAATTGTATCACTGTATAGTTTAGTGAATGTTAAAGACGTTAAAATTAGTTCTTTATTACAACCACCACGAAAAAATTGAAGATCACATATATCAGTATCTTCCATTTTTTTTTTTTTTATAAAAGCACAAAGAAATTTAAGCAAATTTAGGATGGAATAAAAGCGGTAGACAAGTTAAAATATTAACAAGAAAAGTAAACACTCCAGACATTGCTTATGAAGTACTAGTGATATCATGTCTGCTTCTATTTATATGTGAATCCCTACTCTATTTTGTAATGTCCATATGCTAACGTATGCACTCTATCAGAAAGCAAATAACGCTTGTCATCAAAAGAAGACAATGCAATTTTTTCACTGTTTTCATTCGTAATAAGTGGTTTTACTTTCAATTGTTTCAAATTTACACGAGTAATAGTCTCATTAAAAAGGGATTCTATACATCACAAAATTCATTTCATTTAAACAAGTATAAGGAATTCCTTTACCTACATTTTTGTTATTTTTGTTTTTGGTTATAAAAGAATACATTTTAGCTTTCAAGCCTACAAACTTTACAATAGGATTGGTCGGTGACTCATCTTTGAATTTTCCCAGAACTTTTTTGTTGTCTTTGTTGTACGAGTAGTGAGATGAAGGGTAATTTGATGTGTCTAATGTTTCTGATATATCGATTAAATCACAAGATCATTAGTTTTAATATGAAGAAGAAGTGAGTCAGTGTCTGTCATACTGTCATACACAATGCCATGTTTTCCCCAAATTTTCTTTTTAATGTGTGATAGTAGTACTGGTACATTATTAGTTTTGAAATTTCTAAAGTTACCATACCAGCGTAGATAGGAGAATTTAGAAGAACTGAGGTTTTTATTGAAATTATACCTACTAAATCTTTATCAAAAATTGGAAGTTGTTTAAAGGATGGTTTTCTGATATAACATGTAGCGCTAGTCTCACTAGTGAGGAGAGTGAAGTTTTTATAACGTCATTTATTGAGTAAAGTGTGTCCATAGGTTGCATTTGAATATAGTTTAAACAAATTTTCTTCAAATTTTGATTTTGCTAGCTCCTTCTTTTGTGTGTTGAAGTCAATGAATGGTTTCATCCACGGGGATTGTGTATAATACGATGAACCTTTGTCACAACCATACCGAGTTTGATGTAAAGTGTAAGATTTCGATAGTGAACAATCTAATTTAATTTTGGTTCAAGTGAAGCAATCAACTTTTCAGTTGGAACGTATTTTTCCCCCAAAGTATTTAGATGTTGATTTTGATAGTGAGAAAGCTTGAAATGTTTAATTTTACTTTTTGTTGGGGTTAATGGAAAATCATTCATATAATCATGTAAATCCTCTGGCACATTATATATCAACTTCACAAATATATCCTATATCAGAATCATCAGGTGTAGATATTGTAGGTAGAAAACCTCATCAAACATACCAATATCAATAAATTTGAAGTCTTTGTAAGGTAAGAAGGATGAAAGAGCAGCCCCATAAAGATTATTACAGTCAATATGTATAGAAGATTCCAGATTCATTTTCTTTAGCCTCTGCGTACCGTGTTGGAATAACTGCTACACCTCTAATTCCTTCTTCAAACATTAAGTAAATATCCGGGTCTGAAATGAGTTCTAACTCTACTTTAGTCATTTACAACATACTTGACCAGACAAATGCTGATAAACTAACGAATGAAATAGGATCTTGTCCATAAGTTTATAACATTGATGAGCGAAATTTTTCAAATATGTCAGCCAACAATATCACATGTGTTATATCTTGATAATCCCCAAGAGTATTACATGGAAAAGTATTTCAAACTAGTTTTGCATGTGCATAGTCTTCTTCAGTTATATCACATTTCTTGATATTATTATGGAAATTAATTTTTGGTGGTAAAGCTGTTTATTGTAGTTTTTCATAGCTGGTTCCCTGTCAGCTTCACTTTTTTTCTTCAATTTTTTAGTAAGCTTTTTTGGCTTACGTATCTTCTTTATTACTTTCTTCAATTGTTTCTTACTTTTGGGAGTTGATGTTATTTGTTGGTCAAGAGCATTTTCAGTCATTGACCTGGCAAATGATTCGTTAAGGTGATGGATTAGTTGTTTTTTCCTCAATGTCTTGAATGAGCAATGATGATATTCCATTTCAATAGTATTTATATAAAATTATTGCAAATTTTCAAAACTATGTCCTTTACAGTTGATATTTACTCAAACTCTTGGATGTTTGAAGTTTTATAGCATTTTTGGAGATCCAATAGGGTAAAACGACTCGAATCATTGTTTCACTTGTTTCTTTGACTTCCTGTAACAAAATATTACCCATACAATTGATTATTTTTTTAAAAGATGTAATTTTGAATAGAAAAATAGAAAGAAGTATCGTAATTATACTTACATCGTTGAATAGGTATAAGTTACTCAGTACTAAAGACATTGATTTCATATAATGTGGAGAGTTTATTGCGAAATATACAACTGTTCGTTGTACACTGGGTGTACTGTCATATGATCAGAAAGTTATCAATTTTTTTCATAAGAGTTTTGAAATTTTTTACAATTTCATCAACATGGCTGTTGGAAAAATCAAATACTGCTTGTCTGAATGCCAAGTCTTCTAATGTTTGCATAGTTTTCAAATAAAATAGATAGCTACTAATCTTCTGACATATCCAACAAGATATCAGAACATAAATCATCAATTTTTCTGGACTTCTGGACATAACATAAGAATCACAAATATATTTAAAAAATGAGATATCCTCTATCATAATGGGTATAATGTGACACACAAAAGAATAAATGTTAACATGTGCACATTCTGTATGTTCTGGCAGACTATTGCTTATTTTCTAGAGTAAGGTGCATCACATTACACTCAAATTCCATATTTCCATTAAAATATCGAAAAAGATCTTGGGTATGTTTTGGTAAATTTAACTGAGCAATTTTTGCTAGTATTTTATTTTTATATCCCCTATCAAAGAAAATTATATCTGCTATGTCTTGAAAATGTGGTTCTATATGTTTTTGTTGTATCACTTGTGTAATTGAATAAGAAAGGTCTGAATATTCTTGAAAAAGTAAATGACAATTATTAATTAAAGAAATAGAGTATAAGGAAGGATACATACCAATAAAAAATAATAAAATTCATAGCAGGTTTCACTTCTTCAGAAGGTCGCTTTTATCTCCGTCGTCTTTTTCTTCAATGAGCTGAATTGCTGCTGAATTCAGGACATCTTCCTTCTCTTCTCCAGAAGACTATTTAATTCTTCATCATCTTCTTCTTTTAGCTTTGGCCACAAAACTCGTTCGATTTCAAAATCACCTTCCAGCTCTTCTAATTTTTTGGACTTTTTTTGGTCCAATTCTATATTTTAATTTAATGTTTATTATATTAGTTTCTTCAAAATCAATATCTTTACTTTATATATTAAAGTTTTTTTTTATTAAAAGTTCAAAAATTCTTCTGTCCTCCTTCTTTTTTATTCTTATTGCAACAACTGAAGACATAATATGACTATATAATAAAGTTTATTTTAAGTTCTCAATATTTTGAATGAAATAATAAATTAAATATTTCGGAAACAGACTCCACGGGGCTGTCCTCTACATCATCGTATGCCGCCAACTCCTCCATGATGAGAAAATAAAGAACACTCAATAATAACAATTAAATTTAGGGCAGAAAGTTTGTATTATTTTTATTAAAAAAGTTTTAAAGAAATAAAGTCTTAAACTATGTAAAGTACTAATTCAGAAAATGTTGTCGAATACTCCCCGAACTCAAACTTCGCAAATCAATCGTTAACCTTTCACAACGAACTTTCAAAGGGAACTGAAAACTGGACTGCACAAAGGAGCAGGACACAGGATCAGGGTGAATTCTAAACCAATGAAAATGCTTTCCCAAAAACATTACCATATTTGGGCATAAAATGTTCTAGAACGTTCCATCTTAGAACCAATCAAAAGGCTTCCTTTGATCACGTGATACCTATCTAGAAATCTCCACAGGGTGTTGAATAAATTTTGGAGCTATAGGGTGAAGGTGTGTTCGGGGTGCATCAATATTTGTCGCATTACGCTTCCATGTCTTCCATATCCGATAAATTATTGAGCATTTCTTGTGATGCCTGAGGTGAAACCTTTTTAGGTATAGTACACCGAGTTTTAGTATTTTCTTTGTTCCCCCGTCCTATTCCTCCCTGATCAAAAGTATCCACCTGATACATGGGATCTACCTCATATTCCCTCACATCATTTTGTTCTTCTTGTTCCTCATTCACAATCTCATTCACAAGAAAACCTTTCGTCCACTACTGATTTCAAACCGAATTGATCCTCATTTCTACTCACAATATCAAATTTTGCTTGTTATATTTTTCATGTTTTTCATGACCCTCTATTTCGGTCAACTCATTTCTAAACGGTAAGCAAAGAAGAAGTCTTTCGCGGTAATAATTTTCGGCATCCTTTGCTAACTTGTACCTAATAAACCTAAGAATTGCATGTTTCTTTCTAAGTTTTAATTCTTACACATCCATTTCCTCATCATCATTCCTATCATCTATATCCTTATAAAACCTATAATAGCATGCTGGGTATTCTGCTAAGCAAATATTCTCTAGCGATTTTTTTCTTTTACAATATTTCTCAATAATATTTCCTCAAACACATCGTTCGAATCTCCCGGAAAAGATCTCAATTTTGTCTTACTTTTTAACATTCTTACTCTTTTTGCTTGCGGACTAGTATTTATAAATATTACCCACCTACGATTTCTTGATACAGGTACACATAACAAATAATACACCAAGGGAGCCCTGCGAAGACATCAATGATCCATTCAAAAACACATTACATATTTTTCTAAATTTCTCTTTTGAACTAACATTTCCGGATGCTATATCTTTTGAAGCATTCCCAAGCAATTTCGATAAAGCAACTTCACATTTATTAATATAATTTACAATATAGGATGATAATCTATACTCCTCCAAAACAAACTGCATATCCATATTTGCCTCGAATAAACATAAAATATCCTTATCGTACCCGTTAATACCTACTTCTTGCGTGCCTCTTGTTAAAAATACCCTGACTTGTTTGAGAAAGCTTCGAATCGCTAAACTATAATCGAAATAATTTCAAGATAGAAAACACTTGGCTTTTTTGTTTTACTTAATTATTTATTTTCAGATGGCCATTTCGCCAGTTACGGCATCGTCAAATAAATTATTTCGATGTTTATTTGTTTTACCAAGAGTTGTGTATAATTATAAGTGATTCTTGAGATTTTATACATTTCAAAATTTAATCATCCTCATTCATTTCTAACTTTCCTAATACATACTCAAATGACCTATCGTCTAACTTAATATAATAATATTTCATTAATCCTTCTATTTTTTTGAAATTTTCCTTCATTTTTTGTGTTTTTTCTTCTTCAGGTAATGGAAGCTGTTGGGTGCATGTCTTCTGGCACTCCCTGTATATCCCCTCCTATGCGTCTCTTACGTAACTGATTGAACTTACCAAAATCACCTATCATCTGAACTGGTATCACCTATGACCTCAGTCTTGTCCGGTATTAATAATTGTCAACATCGTCACCGAATCATCCGTAAAAGTTCATACCTTTCTTATCGCGCGTTCAATACTTCTCGCGTTAATTATTAGTTTTCGAGTGTCCCGTCATCCAAGATCGCCACCTGGGGACTACTCATCGCCAACCAGAGACTCCTTCATCATTATCATCACGGACTTCATAATCAGTAATTCATCACCAGCCTTTATACTCACTAACCTCACTGACCAGGTAAGAGACGCCTCCGCGGCCTACCACCTCGCCTTAACATATGGTCCTTCGGGCCGGATTTCGTGGGCCTTTCGTTTTTCTCTTGCCAAAGTGAATATTTTAAAGTGTATTGTATTCTAATCAGTATTAAATATCATTATACCAAGTGTATTGTATTGTGTTGTAGTGTATTGAATTGCATTGTATTGTAACATCTAGTATATAAACTTCTCACTTTATGTTTATACTGGTTTATACTGAGTAATCTCATGCATACGATTCATACCTATCTGAGTGAACTTCATGATTCGATGTAAGCTGTGTCTCCTGCTTATTGCTAGTACTGCTTAATTCATATGCTTATGTTTATTGTTCACCTGCCTACCTACCTATACCTATTATTGCTTACCTACCTAATGAGTATTTGAATTTTGTTAGCAACATACCTACCTACCTATTACGTAATTATTACGGTTCCAAAAGTTTTTAACTTGTTTCTCGAGACTTCGCTCGAGATATCATTTTAACCGATTATCGTTTACCGATTATCGATATTTACCGACTATCGATCGCCATCAAAAATCGATTAAAATTATCGATTTCAAAACTAAAATTTAGCTGCGTCAAGCTGACCGCGCCGTATTTTTTACTTCCAAATTTCATTTTTATTTTTTTTACTTCCGAGTAATGTTTGCTTTGATTTAATTTTAATTTTTTTTAAGCTTCAATTTTTTTTGTAAAACCTGTTTATTTATTTGAGTGATTTTCATCTCTTATATTTATTTTTTAAATCCTTTAAAAAATTTAATATTTTTTTTTTTTTAAAGAAAAGTGAAAGTGAAACCTTTTATTGATGAAAGTGATTTTAATTTTTTTTTTTTTTTTTTTAAGTACCATGTTAATTTTTTTATAAAATTTCTTTAACCTTACCACCATTTACCATTTTTATTTTATTAATATACCTCCTGTGCCACAAGTGTTTTTATTTTTTTGCTAAATAACTTTGAATCATTTCTTATTTAATATATTATTTATTTAATATTTTAGGTCAATTATATTTGTTATTTTTATTACCTGGTTCCTGCCAAAGCTTAAAGTAAGCTAAGTGTTTTTTTTACTTATTTTTTAAACTACAATATTTTATTTCACAGTTCTTTTCCGAATATTGCTATTTTTTTTAGAACCTACCCGGGTTCTACTAGTGATAAATGTTTTTCTAAAGATTTTGTGGTTTTCTTCAATACCTACCCAGTTAGTGAATAACAATTTTCCTATCAATCTCTCTTTAAGTATAATATTTTAAATTAGTTCACCCTTTTTTTTCGTATTTTTTTTATTTATTTATCAATAGTGTAATTGAATAATTGATAATATTAAAAGCTAGTGTGTTATTTTTTACTTTAACCTAGGTACCTCTTCCTTTTTTGGTTTCCTACCTTAACCTACCAGTTTTTTATTTATTTTATATTATTTTTTGGGCATTGCCCAAACAAGCCTAGTGTTTAATCATGCCAACCAAAGATCAAATTCTGCAAAACATATCAATCTACAAAAACAAGAGGGAGAAATTGTGGCAGCGTCTTCAAGTGCACCATGACTTGATAAAAGATTTGGCCAATCCAACCAAACTAAACCAGTTCAAGGTACGTTGTGCTAATTTAGATGACACATACTTGGATTTTGAACGTATTCAAGACAAAATATTAGAATTGAACAGTGCCTTGGAGGAAGAAGACCAGCTCAAAGATGTACTGTCAGTCCACAAAGCCTTTGATGAGCTGTACTTTACTATCAAAGCCCAGCCTGCTGCAGTTCCAGACACTGTCCCGAGTGCCACGTCACACCAGCCTTCCGCTTCCACAAGTTCTGTCCCTCATAAACCCAATCTGCCACAAATTCATATTCCAATATTTGATGGCAAATATGAAGCCTTTGCATCATTTAAATCTCTTTATGATACATTGGTTCATTCACAGACGGCATTAACGACCATTGAAAAATATAGCTACCTGCGTTCTTTAGTTACAGGTGCAGCCTTAGCCTCCATTCAAGGATATTCTTTTACCGAGGACAATTATCAACTCGCTTATCAAACTCTTGTACAGCAGTTCACCAACAAGCGGATAGTTGCAAACAGCATTTGTAATAAATTATGGGGTGTGAAACAACTTCAGAGTGACTCTCAGCTACGATACTTCCTGGACACTTTCAATGTGTCTGTTGAAGCCTTCAAAGCGGTGGGACTTGCTAGTCCTGGGGATTTTCTTCTCCTTTTCATGGCTCTTAGAGTTCTTGATCCTGCAACCAGACAAGCCTTTGAGAACTCATGGATTGGTAAAACCACCATTCCTCATTATAAGGACTTGTTGGAATTTGTTCAAGGACGAGTGTCGGTAGCGGATCTGATCTCACCCAGTTCCAGTGTTGCCAAACAACCCACTTACCACAGCACTCACCCATCTACCAAGTTGCCAGTCAAACGTTCTTTTGTCACCAATGTTGTCAAACCTACTTCAAAAGAACCTAAACCAACTCATGGTTGTCCATGCTGCTCTAAACCACATAGAATCAATGATTGTAAACAATTCCTTGCCTTACCTGTACCAGAGAGGTACAATGTCCTGAAGGAAAAACAATTGTGTTTTGCGTGTTTTGGTCCTCACTCACGTCAATTGTGTACCTCTAAATATTCATGCCGCCAATGTGGTGCGAAGACACACCACACACTCTTGCACTCAGTGCCTTCCCAGGGAAATTCACCTTCCCATAATCCTGTTACTAAACCAAATTCTGCCATTTTACCTTCTAGCTCCACCCAGGTGACACTTAATTCTAATCTATCTTTCAACCCAGTGGATCTATCTCAACCCAAACAGGTGCTTTTGGGAACAGCCATTGTTGCAGTCCAGGACCATTTCGGTCAGTTCCACGACGTACGTGTTTTAATCGACGCTGGCAGCATGATTAATATCATCACTCAGCCTCTTGCTGCCAGGCTCTGTCTACCTTCCCAGCCATCAAGTATCCGTGTGTCAGGCATAGGTTCAGCTCATCCTATGCCTGCTAAAGGTGTTGTGTCCTGTACCCTTCACTCAAAGCTTTACCCGTTTTCCCTCAAAATAAATGCAGTAGTTCTACCCAGCATATCTGCCAACATTCCCGCCTTACCTGTCAGCCCAGACGTGATCCATCGTCTAAGTGGAGTGTCCCTGGCAGACCCACATTTCTATAGTCCTGCTGCAGTTCAGATGTTGATCGGAGCTCAATACTATGCCGAGCTAATGCGTACTTCAGAGCCCATTCTTCCAGGCGAACCATCATTAGTACCATCCAACTTTGGCATGCTTGTCATGGGCATGTGTTCTTCCCCGCCTGCTTCTTCTTCAACGCAGTCTACCTTCTTTATCTCCAATGAAGATGACCAAATATCCAACGAGTTGCGGCGATTCTGGGAAATAGAAGAAGTACATGTCCCTGTTCCTGCCAGCCCTGAAGACATAGCATGTGAACAACATTTTTGTGAGACCTTTCGTCGAGATCCTGATGGAATTTATGTCGTGCGGCTTCCGTTTCGAATTGGTCTACCACCAGACCTGGGAAACAATCGCACCACCGCCATCACTCGACTGCTGAAATTAGAAAAGCGGCTAGAAAACCAACCAAACTTGAAGAAATTGTACCATGAAAATATTCAAGATTATTTAAATGTTGGCCATATGGTTGTCGCCAAACAACCTTCTGACTATGTCTTGACGCACCATGGAGTAGTCAAGGATAGCTCTACCACCAAAGTGAGAGTTGTGTTCAATCCCACCGAGAAAGCATCAACTGAACATACTTCTCTTAATGAAGCCCTAATGATAGGACCTAAGCTTCAAGCCGATATTACTAATATCATCCTCAATTTTCGACTTCATCCCATTGTACTGACTGCTGACATCAAACAGATGTATAGAGGCATTCGACTCGACCCTCGTGACAGCCCATATCAGCAGATTCTTTGGCGAGCCAACCAAACAGAACCGATGCAACAGCTTGAAATCCAACGTGTATGCTTCGGTGTTGCCAGTTCCCCGTATCAAGCTTTGCGAGTTATGAAGCAACTTATCAAAGATGAAGGTCATCGATTTCCATTGGCTGCAAATGCACTGGATAATGACACCTACATCGATGATATTTGTACGGGAGCGTCCTCTATCGAAGAAGCTGTTCGCCTCAAAGATGAACTGATTGCTCTGCTGGCTACTGCTGGGTTTGAGCTCCGCAAGTGGTCCTGTTCCCACCCCAGTGTGTTGAAAGGTCTTCCCCTCGACTACCTCGAGAAGCCTCACCTCATGGGAGACTCAGAAACCATCCGGGTTTTAGGACTGCAGTGGGATCCTCGCCAAGACTGCTTCACCTACTTTGTTGATGCCATCAGCCAATGTTCTACCAAGCATCAAGTGCTTTCCCAGATTGCCAGAATGTACGACCTGTCAGGATTTGTGAGTCCTATCACCATATGGATGAAAGTGCTGATGCAACGTCTTTGGATCAAAGGGCTTGATTGGGATGAGCCCATGCCCCAAGATCTTCTCACGGAATGGAATGCCTTCATTGAAGATCTGCCTGTTCTGAAAGAACTTAAAATTCCTCGCTATATGTTGGATACCTACATATATCCTCCGGAATTGATTGGCTTTTGTGATGCATCCACCGTCGCCATGGGCGCCAACGCCTACATCCGTGTCGTATGTTCCGATCAAAGAGTCTTGATCCATCTGATCCGAGCCAAGAGTCGGGTTGCCCCTCTTAAGACTCTTACCGTACCAAGACTAGAATTGTGCGCCGCCCATTTGCTGGCTCAAGTGATAGAATCTCTTGAACCTTTTCGCCAAAAATTATGTATCACCACCATCCATCTGTTCACAGATTCCATGGTTGTATTAGCGTGGTTGAACACTCCAGTTCACCTGCTTAAGATATACGTTGCCAACCGTGTGAGTAAAATCTTAGAGAGTACCGCCTCCCAGCAATGGGCTCACATAGCAACAGATTCCAATCCAGCTGACTTAGCCAGTCGTGGGTGCTACCCCTCAAAACTAGTTCCAAATGATCTCTGGTGGTCAGGACCTGCTTTTCTGAAGCAACCGTCCGCTACCTGGCCTAGTTATTCACCAACTGTTGTTCCTGACCTACCTGACTTAAAGGAACCTGCAGCAGCCTCCAGTCTTTTAGCTCAGGTTTCATCCAACGACGCTGGTATCCAAGTTATTGAGCGGTTCTCATCCTTCCTCAAAGCTCAACGAGTGGTCGCATGGATTTTTCGTTTCAAGCGAAACGCCCAAACCCCTATCCATCTCCGTTGTCAGGGACCTCTTAGTGTTGAAGAACTAAAGAACGCTGTTTGTTGCTTGATTCGAATAACTCAAGCGCACCACTTCCACAGCGAATTGATCACCATTCGTCAAGGTAAATTACCAACCAATTTTCGCCAGCTTACTCCCTTTCTCGAAAATGATCTCCTCAGGGTGGGGGGTCGGCTTGGCCAAGCACCAATTCCATATGATGCCCGCCATCCTATTCTTCTTCCACCAAAGGGCCACTTGACTAAACTCATAGTTCGTCATTACCATGAAAATAGTCTTCATGGTGGACCTAAAATGACCCAGTGCCTTATCCAGCGTAAGTATTACGTCCAAGGACTGAGAAGTCTTGTGCGAAAGATCGTGTTCAAGTGTAAGCCCTGCTTTCGGTTTATAGCCAAACCTCATGAAGCTGTTATGGCTGACTTGCCTCTGTCACGCTTTGCACAAGGACGCCCGTTTATTCACACGGGCGTAGACCTTGCCGGCCCATTCTCTTTAAAAGATGGTCACCGCCGAAATAGCCCTTTGATTAAAGGTTATTTTGCCATATTCATATGCTTTGCTACAAAAGCTATCCATCTTGAAGCCTTGACTTCACTTAGCACTGAATGCTTTCTTGCTTCACTGGATAGGTTCATTGCTCGCAGAGGGTTGCCTTCAAATATGTTTAGCGACCAAGGCACCAATTTTAAAGGTGCTGCTCGTATGCTAGAAGAAACTTTAACCTTCCTGAAGAGAGAAACCCCTGCGATTGTGGACCATCTAAGTAAGCAAGGAATCCAATGGACCTTCAATGCTCCCAGTAACCCATCCTCCGGGGGGTTATGGGAAGCCGGAGTAAAATCGGTCAAACACCATTTGAAGAGGATTCTTCATGACCGTGCTCTACACTACGAAGAATTCGTTACCCTCCTTACCCGCATTGAAGCCCTCCTGAACTCTCGTCCCATTGGAGTTCCAGCATCATGCCCAATCGATGATATTCAGTGTTTGACCCCAGGTCACTTCCTAATAGGGGCCCCCTTGATCACTCGCCCCGAACCTGACTTCACCGAAGTGCCCTCTAACAGACTTTCCCGTTGGGAACTTATTAGCCAAGCGACCCAAAGTCTATGGAAACGTTGGGCCCGTGAATACCTTCACACGCTGATTCAGCGTCAAAAGTGGTTTGACCAGACCAACAATGTCAAAGTGGGTGACATAGGAGTCTTAATGGTAGATAACCAGCCACCCATGAACTGGCCTCTCGCCAGAGTTGTTGAAATCATTCAAGCTCAAGATGGCATTGTTCGAATTGTCTCCCTGAAGACAGCTTCCGGAATCCTAACCCGACCAGTAAGGAAGCTTCTCCTTCTTCCCACTTGTCCCTGAATGGCAGACTACCTGCTCATTTATAAATATTAACTTGTTTCCTTTTTTTAAAAGTTTAATTGATTTATTTTGTTAATAATGATTTTGCATTTTGCCTAATCTGGTGTTGGTATTATTTTTGCTATTTTATTTTCCATATTTACCATTTATTCATTTTTGTTTTGTTTGATTTGTTCATTTGCTTGCAAAGTTCAAATACTATTTCTTTGTACCTTTGCCATACAGTCCACTAATTTTACAAATTTACCAAATTTATTCCCACCTAATAATTTTCTAATATTGTTTATGTGCCTATTGTATGCCTGATTTTGGTGTATATATGACTTTATATTGGTATATTATGACTAGTTTATTGCCACCTTCGAGTATCTCTATCCATTCTATTTGATTTATTTTGTTTGTGATATTGATGCTACTTCTGCCATGATGTTTTCAATTATTGATTATTTTGAAAATATTCATTTTGGTGGGGGGAAATGTTGGGTGCATGTCTTCTGGCACTCCCTGTATATCCCCTCCTATGCGTCTCTTACGTAACTGATTGAACTTACCAAAATCACCTATCATCTGAACTGGTATCACCTATGACCTCAGTCTTGTCCGGTATTAATAATTGTCAACATCGTCACCGAATCATCCGTAAAAGTTCATACCTTTCTTATCGCGCGTTCAATACTTCTCGCGTTAATTATTAGTTTTCGAGTGTCCCGTCATCCAAGATCGCCACCTGGGGACTACTCATCGCCAACCAGAGACTCCTTCATCATTATCATCACGGACTTCATAATCAGTAATTCATCACCAGCCTTTATACTCACTAACCTCACTGACCAGGTAAGAGACGCCTCCGCGGCCTACCACCTCGCCTTAACAGAAGCAATATTCTAGTGTCTGGCATGCATGCTATCGGAATGTTGAACCTACACTTATGTTGTCTTTTCTGTGCATCTGACTTATAGCAAGTGTGTCTGTGTTTTTGAAGATCTATGTAAGGGTTATTATTATTAAACTTGCAAGTAATAAATTCATCTATAAACTCTACGACTTTTCCCAAAGAATCCAGCTCATCTACATCGAATTTTGGGGCGTCCTTAAGCCATAAAAACATATGTTCATGTGGACATCCTCGCAGCTGAAATTCTACGCGTTGATAGCTATCTTCTACATGGTAATGTTTAAAAATGGAATTCGGTGATTTAACTCTTTACACTTAAGTTGTGCCAGTACACTTTCTCCCCCGGCCATGGCACAACTCGAGTTGTGCTGAAAATGCAATCTTTAGGTCGATGCCGCAACTAGAGTTGTGTCACTAAAAATTTCTTTTAAGTATATCCAGAAAGCCTGTGTCTTGAGGATTCCAAAACTGTTTTTAAATCTATTTTTTCAAATACCATTAGTTGTGCCATGGCCTGTGAGGAAGCAAATTTACAAAACACACCCCTCCAGGGCCACGGCACAACTCGACTTGTGTCAGACTAGATTACATTTGGCCGGTGGGGAAGTGTACACGTATTTGGCTTGGCCGGGTAGGAAACATGTAAAGATTAGCTCTGGCAGTCAAAGAGTTAATAAGTTTAATGAAGTTTGAAATTTTGTGATCAAAGTATTTCGCACAAGTGACAGGGTCATTTCTAATCAAAGTCGTTCTATCAAAATTGCTCATTTCCAATGCTTTTTTTACAGTATTTTTTTCACCCAAATTCATGTGCGCTAAACAAGCAAATAGTTCTGGCCACCTAGTTTCTGCAGCAGATAACGTCAAGAAAAATGTCGGTTTGCCTAATGTTCTAATGGTTGCTAATAAATCTTTCTTTTTTATTTCTAAAAACGCGGGTGAATTTCTCATTTGTTTTTTTAAAAGAGTACCCTGAATCAAATGATATTAAACCTGTTGATATTAAATGATATTATTATGTGAATATTTTTTTTTGATCTTGAGCTACTTCTGTATTCCTATCTAAGAGCATTACTTGCTCACCTGTGTCTTCATCGCTTTCTATTTCTTCCTCAGTTGGTTCAACAATATTGTTCCTAGACCCTCCTGCTTCTAAATCACTATCCTGAAGTACAAAGTCAATGACTGTCTGAGTCCCTGAATATAAATAATTTTCATCAATACTAATTTCATGTTTTAAGTTGATAAATCGAAAAAGAATGACGGGGGCGTCATTTGATAAATTGAGGAAGATGGCGTGGAGGTGCCATTAGATAACTAGATAGGCGTGTGAGGTGGGAATTCATCAATGTTCAAAGAACGGAATTGAAGAATAGATAAAGGATAGCTCAGTTGAGAATATGACGGGGCGTTTTAGCAGACTCTGTCCACAGATGACTATTGATGTTCTACTACTCACTAAGTTGGTTTAACAGAAGAAAAGGAGAAAATAATGTAAGAAATTGGATTGAGTTAAACGAAATCATTGGGATTGATTTCTAATGATGTAGTAAATTAAAACATATATTATTACAGAAGAGACAATTGATTATACATATAAAGAATAAACAATTAAAAAAAATTGTGGTAAGGATTAGGTTTTGCTGTTATAATTTACTTGAGGTTGTACCTTAAGGTCTAAAATCCTAAGGCAAGGTGTCATTAACATTATCTTTGGTTGACGAAATTCTAATACTTAGTTTTTGGAGACTTTTGAGAATTTAATAAATACCTATCTCTAATAAAATGCTAATTATCAGTATCAGTAATTATGCCTCAATATTATAACATATATCAGGATAAGAAATGTGTGGGACAATTTTTTTATGAGAACTGAAAAATTATAAATTTGAATAAATAATTGTTAAAACAAATACTACAAGTAACCTTAGGGTAGTTTATTTGTAGTTTATAGATAAGTAAAATAGTAAATCATTTTCATAATCTTTGGTTGGATTGTTGTATAATGATTATAAGGTTGAAATATCTAAGTTCCTAAATTAAGTTTATTTGTGCACAAATAAGAAACATTAAAATAAAAACATTGGCCAATGCTTACCGATACAGACTTATTTCTACTTTTTTTTTTTTTCCCCCTTTGTAAGCGCTTTAACCTTTTAATATACAGGTCGTTCGCGCTGATTCCCTAGATGATTAAATCATAGTATACAGACGGAGAGCTCTTAAGTATTGGAACAGAGAATCAACGCTTTCGGAACTGTTAGTCAGTGCCGGGGGAGCAGGTAGGGAGGCACGGATGTTGGTATGTAGATGACAAGATAGGATGTGGAGTATTTTATGATCAAAATGAAAGAAAAAGTTTATAAGCTTTAAGAAATATTTATTAGGATGAACTGTCACAGTGTAACTGACTGAATGATTGCTGGAAATGGTATCCAGTTCTTGAAGAAACCTAGATTTATATTGTTGTCACTACTACTACTACTATGCAAGAGTGATACTGCAACATCCCCTCCTTAATATAAAAAACAGTCCTTGTATCGGGCAGGAACTCTTGATGTCCTCTTTGGTCGTGGGGATCTCACTGAGGTAGAGGTGGAAGGAGTGTGAACAGGTGTTGACAATTCATCTGGACTATCCTGGGTATCTACTAATTCCTTATCTTCTACATCATTAGTGGGTGATTCTTCTCTTTGATCATCAGTGATTGGATTCTCTGGTTGTGTGGCTGAACAAGTGAAATCAGGTGCTCCATCTGGTGTTCTAACAGGATATGATCTGTTACCTTCATCCCTTCTAACATTCCTTTTGACCACACTTCATTTTCAGGTAACTTTTTGAACCAAACATTGGCACCTACATTTAAATTTCTCCTTGAAGTAACTGTTTTGTCGTAGTATTGTTTTGTCTCATTTTTATTTTCTATAATTTTTTCTCCAATTTCAGAGTTTGGCATTTTATCTTTACATATATTTAGTTTGGGGAGATGACATCTTAACCGCCTTCCCATGAGTCTTTGAGATGCACTGATCTTTGTTTTGTTTGGTGTATTTCTATGAGTCAGAAGCATTTTGTAGAAATCTTCGTTGCTGTCAATACTTTTTTTTATCATCATCTTTACCACTTTCACTGCTGACTCTGCTTTCCCGTTGGACTGAGGATAGTGTGGGCTGCTCCTCACATGTCTGAAGTCCCACTGTTTGCTGAAGTTCTGGAATTCATAGGATGAGAAATTTGTTGCTCCATCGGTAATTACAGTTTTTGGAATGCCATGACGGCTAAAGTTTCTCTTACAAATGAGTATAGTAGAAGAAGATGATAGATCTTTCAACTCGTCGATTTCAAAAAGTCAGAAAAATGATCAACAGTAACTAGAAAATTTCTGCTTTTTCCTTTTATGTTGATCTCGAAGGCATCCATGCTCACAGTTTCAAATGGCTCCTTTGGCGTTTCAAAAGACTGCATTTCTATTTTCTTTTGATTTACTGCAAGTTTTGCACATGTTTCACATGACATTACATTTCTGATTTTCATAAGATATTTTCCACGCACGTTTAGTTTTGTTCCATTCACAGCTCTTAATACAGCGTTGGACTCCCGCAACTGGATAGTTTCCACATCCAAGATATCGCATAGAATTTTTTCTCCAATGATTTTGCAAGAAGCTCCTGTGTCAAGCTGGAACACTATAGTTTTCATTTTGCTATTAGGAAGTATCACTGTCAGGTTTGTGAATACACCTTGATTTTTTATCTTGCATAAATTGCTTACTTGCAAAATTTCTTCATATTCATTATATTCTTCACATACTGCTCTAATTTTATTACTTTTACTTTTGCATACATTAGAGAAATGTCCTTTTTTGTTGCACTGGTTACACACAAAATTTCTTGCTGGGCATTCCTCCAGTGACACATGCCAGTTACCTCCGCAGTACCCACAATTTCTGCTCATATTGTTTGTCTTTCGTCTTTGCTTCACATTATCAAATTTGTTTATCTCGTTCTACTTTTCTTCAATAACTTCCAACTGTCTCTTTGTTTCTTCGCTGGATCTGCACATATCTAATGCTTCAGTAAGATTGATATCTTTTTTTAACCATAACTTCTCTCGCAACTTCACATCTTTGATTGAACATATGATTTTGTCTAACATCAGCTCTTCTTCCATGTTTTTGTAGTCGCATAATTTACTTTGTTTTTTTAGTTTTAGAAAGTATTCTTGATAAGAATCATTGTCAGACTGCTTCATGCTGTTGTAAATGTACCGTTCGTATCTTATGTTGATCTCTGGAGCAAGTTTCTTTGTCAGGATATCTAATATTTCTTCTGTTTTCATTGTCTCCGGAGCCTCCAATATACTGTAGATTCTTTTGCTCGCCTCGTCTCCAATGGCTGTTAACATTGTTGAGACTCGTACAGAATTTTCTTCAGCATAAAGACCGCTTGCTGTTTCGTAATTCTTCCACATTTTCTTGAAGTACTCGATGTTCTCACGGACATTACCCTCCAACTTTAATCCGCTTGGTAGAGGCACATTGCGAACCAGCTTTACCAGGGTGTTGATGTCTTCGGATTGTCCGCTTGCTTTTTGAGATTTGAGCTTCTTTTCTTGTTCTTCATATTTTGCGATTTTCTGGTTCACTAACTGATTAACAAGGTCTTCAATTTTATTTTTATCCATTGTTAGCGTAGGTTTAGAAAAATAATTTTATTCCACATACTGACACCATATTTTATGATCAAAATGAAAGACAAAGTTTATAAGCTTTAAGAAATATTTATTAGGATGAACTGTCACAGTGTAACTGACGGAATGATTGCTGGAAATGGTATCCAGTTCTTGAGGAAACCTAGATTTATATTGTTGGCCGAAATCACTACTACTATGCAAGAGTGATACTGCAACATGGAGGACAGTCAGAGTCTCGCCACATTGACAGGAGGGTGGAGGTGATCTTTTAAATAAGAAGCTATGAGTGGCGCGTGTGTGGCCGATTCTCATTCGACAAAGAACAACTTCTTTGTCGAAAAAATTAAAAAGAATCAAACCAACAATTTTCAATTGTTGGTTCAGACCAACAATTGAAACAAACTAACGATATTTGAAATAAATGGTTTTAAATCTTCTTTTCTTCCACATACTGACACCATATTTTATGATCAAAGTTTATGGGTAAATATTTCCAAACAGCGTTTTTTAGGGGTGTTTTTTGTCCCGAGTCAAATTTTAACAATAAATAGAAATAAATAATTAAATTTGGTACATAAAAGGTAAATATATCAATTAATGAAGGGTGCGCTTCAAAAATCATCATTTTTATCCCCTTTTAAGGGGTTTTTTTTCAAAATCTAGGTGCTAGAGGAAAGACAGTTATACCAGAGGAAGGACATAAAAATGAAAATATCAGTAAATATTATTGGTAGTAAACAAAAGAATCATGGAATGTTTTATTTTCAAAATTAAAAAATGAAAAGACACAAAAAAATGAAAATTGTACACTTATTATTATTTTATTGTTCTCCCTATGACAGAGGAAGGACATTTCAAAGTTCAGTAGGAATCTACTTCTTCATTTTAAAAGCTTCATAGAGCGTGGTTAGGACTTCATCATCACTTTCATATTCTGCTTCCACCTCTGCCCCATCCTCTTCTTCACGCCCACCACTTTCTGCTCCATCCTCTTCTTCACGCCCACCACTTTCTGCCCCATCCTCTTCTTCACGCCCACCACTTTCTGCCCCATCCTCTTCTTCACGCCCACCACTTTCTGCCCCATCCTCTTCTTCACGCCCACCACTTTCTGCCCCATCCTCTTCTTCACGCCCACCACTTTCTGCCCCATCCTCTTCTTCACGCCCACCACTTTCTGCCCCATCCTCTTCTTCACGCCCACCACTTTCTGCTCCATCCTCTTCTTCACGCCCACCACTTTCAGCCCCATCCTCTTCTTCACGCCCACCACTTTCTGCCCCATCCTCTTCTTCACGCCCACCACTTTCTGCCCCATCCTCTTCTTCACGCCCACTACTTTCTGCCCCATCCTCTTCTTCACGCCCACCACTTTCTGCCCCAGTTTCTTCTCCACTGTCATTCATCACGTCTTTAACATTACTATCTTCATCGCTGTCAGAATAAATAGTACTATAGTAGGCTCTTTTTTCCAAAGGCTTTTGTTGGATTTCTGTCAAACCATAATTCAATGATCCAATTTCACGACAGTGTGGCGATAGATGAACACCGAAATGACTCAATGTCCTGAAAACTAAATGTGTAAGCGTTGAATTTACACTGGAGACTTGGTGTACTTGCATAGTCCCAGGAAATGCCTTCACCTTGGTCAAATCAAGTTCATTGGAGACAGTGGCAATATCTGTATCTTCTATGTAAAAGAATTTGACTCCTTTTACATTTTCTTGCAACACGTTCATCAACATCTGTGATGTGTTGATGTCTTTACCTTCCCCGACGATTCGGTCAGCCGTTCGTTTGCATACACCTCCTATACCATCCGGAGCGCCTTTTCCATGGCCTGCCTCCGAGTAATTCCACGTGAATGCTTTGATGTGGGGATATTTTTGTTTCAAGATATTTCCTAGGAAATAAAACATCAGCTTGTTGCGATATTGAGTGCTTGGGCTATCGCTCAAGAAATGGATTGTGTCTAATGTGTATTTATTGAATAAATATGTTAAGACAGGGTGCAGGTGAGCCCATATTGCTGGTACATCGTGTCTGATATTTTCCGATAGAGTGCAGAAATTGATGTTTTTTACAGACTCTCCTATGTCTTTGACATAGGCAACAACAGTATGAAGAGACACCTGTTTCCTAGACCCCCCAAAGTGGAAGGACTGCACTTCCTCTGAATACTTTGTCATATAGTTTTCACTGAAGTCCATGTGGATTAGACACTCAGTCGATTTCAAATTGTTTTTCAGATTTCGGATTGCCGAGTACTGGTGGATCTTCGTATTGTTGTGTTTTACAAAAACTGGTATTTCAATTTCTAATAACTTGATAAACTCTTCTAGTGAGCATACGAATGGAACTTTGGCTATATTTGTCACTTGTTTCTCTTTTCCAGTGGTTTTGTTGAGAATTGTTTCTATAACTTTTACCCATTTGTAATATTTTACATTTGATATTTCATCAAAAGGAGGGTCTTCCCATACCACCAATCTGTTTTGTGTGTCATTACTTTCTGTTCCAAAAGTTTGCAGCAAACATTCTAGTGTTGGCTTCTCCAGCCTTCCAATCCGATGTAAACTAATTGCTTTTAACTCCATGTTTGTGCATTTCAGACTTTTGCAAGTCTCTCGTGCAGCAGCATCCATTTTTTTAACGTAGAAAGGTTTCAATTTGCAGAACAGTGTGTAGCTTAAAGGAGTTTTGGGATTTTTTTTCAAGAATTCACTGTGCAATTTTTTCATACTATGATTTAAATATCTCTTTTGCATTTTTGTTTTGCCTTTGGACACAAAGTCTTTTTTGCCTGGCATCATCCTGCTGTTTGCTTCTTCAAGGAAAAATGCAGCTACCTTATCTTTCAAATTGTTATTGTAATTGCGAGACTTTCTTTTGTAAGAATTCTCTCCTCCAACATTTTCTCCTTATTCATGTTTCCCTCTTAGTTTCCTTTTGTATTGGGAGTCAAGCTTATATTTACGGATCAATTTTCCACAGACTTGTTGTTTGAACTTTCTCTTCTCTTCTTGTGAGTCAATTTCACTGTAGGAAGCTTCTAACTGATCAGCCACACATTCTGCAAAAAGAACCTTTTGAGCTATCTCACTTGTATTATTTTCTTTTTGCAATAGTATTTTCACTCTGGTTCTAGGAGTTGCTGGTGTACTCGTATCTGGTATTGATTTGTCACTGTTTTTATTTTTATTTTTATTTCTCTCTCGTTGGTATTTCTTCTTGTACTTTTCCATCTTTGTCGTTAGTTTTTTAATGAGGTTATCTTTTTTCTTCTGTTCTCTGCTTTTCTTGTTACGATATCTCGCTTTTTCACGTGTTTGTTTCTCCGTTTCTTGTGGTGATTCTTCATCCTCAGAAGATGGAGGTGTGATCACTGCTTCTTGTCTTTCTCGCTCTAGTTTCTTCTTCTGTCTGTAATCCTTCTTCTTTGTTCTCCATTCTTTGCGTTTAGCTCTCTGCGCACTCAATTTTTTGATTGGAACACATACCCCTTTCTTTTTCTTTTGTTCATACTGGAAAGCTTCTTTGTCTTTCAATCTCTTACGCCCTTCCTCATCATTCTTCAGTTTTTCATATCTTCTTTTTTCAGCCTCTCTTTTTTTCCTCAAACGCTCTTCTCTAGATTGAGGCATGGCTAAGTATACTGAAACAGAAGAAGACAAAAATAATGTATTATTATTCTGTAATGTAAACTGAAACTAAAAAAAATCATAAAAAAGGGTATAAATGTGTATAAAAACAGAAGGAGAAGGAGAGAAAGGTCAAGATAATTGGAAACATTAATCAAAGCGAAGCTTGCGGACATGAGCTAGTAATATATTTGGGTCATTTTCATTTATCTTGGGCAATTGGATTTTTTCAAGTCATGAACGTTACCTTTTTCCTAAACAATTTTTAGGCTCAGAAGACTAAGACAAATACCTTTGAGCAAAAGCTTTCATTTAGAATATTTCTAGCAGCTACCTCTTCACACAAAATTACAAAAACTTAACGTACCAGGTAACGTTCATGACCACGGGTAACGTTCATGACGGTAACGTTCATGAGTAACACGCCACTAAAACAATATATTCTCAATAAAAGAATATTCACTTTACAAAAAAAATATTTGATTGGAAAGAGGACATGCAGAAGAATTAAAGAAATACATTATATATTAAAGAAGCATTACAATTTATTTAAAAAACCGCGTAACGTTCTTGTCAAAAAAAATTAGACTAACCATTGTCCCTCACTGTACTGCATCCAACATCCAACTGACAGGAAATTTCAAAACAAAAACAATGTCATCTGCAAGAAGCAAAATGGCGGCAGCTGCTAGCTTCTCATTCTAAGGGTTTTTCAAAATGGTTTACATTTTTTTGGGGGTAACATTCATGACGGAGATTTTTTTTTCTTCGTAGGGACACAACTTTACACGTCTGTAGAATGAGGTGAACATTATTATTTTTATGAAAACTAATGGTCACATACTAAATAAACTGTATTTTTCTCATTTATATTGGATTTTGGTGAAAATAATGGGGAGAAATGCATTTTTTTTCTATCAGACACAATAAAATCTTAGACTAAGGGACACCTAAAATATCATGAACGTTACTTACATAACTGGCAATTTTGAGTCTCCACATTAGTTTAAAAGACAATTTATTATTGTAATTTATAAAAAAAATTGTTTCCTATGTGATCAAATAGATTTTAGTCATATATCCCTATTATTCTCACATTTATTAAAGGAGAAAGGTTGCGGACTTGATATGCCCAAGATAAATGAAAATGACCCATTTTAGGTCAGAGCTGCAGCTCGACCCACCTTGAGAAGTACCCCCCCCTTCCCCTACCGTTTCGGACTTAATTTTCCTCGTACGTCATCATTATAGAGCCATTTTACCTTGTGAGAACTTCCAAATTCGAACTTCCCATGAGAACCTTTTGAAATTTCCCATGATAAGACAGGTAGTTCGGTTAGGTTAGGCCCGAGCTGGGGGTCCTTGCTTCAGTGTATTCTCAACTCTCGTACCGTTCGGACCTCGATACTTTTAAAAGTGCTCTAGCTTTTGGTATCGGGCAAAATTTTCATTTATTTTTCAAATTATTTTTTCTATGTGCCGCACGTCGTCAATCTTTAAAGGTAAGTTCTCTCTTTTCATTAAGCAGCTCTTTTTAATTCATTGCGCCTGACGGGCCTTTGAACTTACTCTTACGGCCTCTGAGTGGCTTTCGCATGCGATTGCCTAAATGCTTCACCGGGGAGAGTCTCCATCTTCTGCCTTGTGCAGTTGACCGGTGGGCAGCTCAGTTTAATTCATTGCGCCTGACGGGCCTTTGAACTTTTTCTCACGGCCTCTGAGTGGCTTTCGCATGCGATTGCCTAAATGCTTCACCGGGGAGAGTCTCCATCTTCTGCCTTGTGCAGTTGACCGGTGGGCAGCTCAGTTTAATTCATTGCGCCTGACGGGCCTTTGAACTTTCTCTCACGGCCTCTGAGTGGCTTTCGCATGCGATTGCCTAAATGCTTCACCGGGGAGAGTCTCCATCTTCTGCCTTGTGCAGTTGACCGGTGGGCAGCTCAGTTTAATTCATTGCGCCTGACGGGCCTTTGAACTTTCTCTCACGGCCTCTGAGTGGCTTTCGTATGCGATTGCCTAAATGCTTCACCGGGGAGAGTCTCCATCTTCTGCCTTGTGCAGTTGACCGGTGGGCAGCTCAGTTTAATTCATTGCGCCTGACGGGCCTTTGAACTTTCTCTTACGGCCTGTGAGTGACTTTCGCAAGCGACTGCCTAAATGCTTCACCGAGGAGAGTCTGCATCTTCTGCCTTGTGCAGTTGACCGGTGAGCAGCTGTGTTTAATTCATTGCGCCTGACGGGCCTTTGAACATTCTCTTACGGCCTCTGAGTAGCTTTTGCATGCGATTGCCTAAATGCTTCACCGGGGAAAGTCTCCATTTTCTGCTTTCTGCAGTTGACCGGTGAGCAGCTCAGTTTAATTCATTGCGCCTGGCGGGCCTTTGAACTTTCTTGTGGTCTCTGAGTGGCTTTCGCATGCGATTGCCTAAATGCTTCACCGGGGAGAGTCTCCATCTTCTGCTTTGTGCAGTTGACCGGTGAGCAGCTCAGTTTAATTCATTGCGCCTGACGGGCCTTTGAACTTTCTTGTGGTCTCTGAGTGGCTTTCGCATGCGATTGCCTAAATGCTTCACCGGGGAGAGTCTCCATCTTCTGCTTGGTGCAGTTGACCGGTGAGCAGCTCAGTTTAATTCATTGCGCCTGACGGGCCTTTGAACTTTCTTGTGGTCTCTGAGTGGCTTTCGCATGCGATTGCCTAAATGCTTCACCGGGGAGAGTCTCCATCTTCTGCTTTGTGCAGTTGACCGGTGAGCAGCTCAGTTTAATTCATTGCGCCTGACGGGCCTTTGAACTTTCTTGTGGTCTCTGAGTGGCTTTCGCATGCGATTGCCTAAATGCTTCACCGGGGAGAGTCTCCATCTTCTGCTTTGTGCAGTTGACCGGTGAGCAGCTCAGGTTAATTCATTGCGCCTGACGGGCCTTTGAACTTTCTTGTGGTCTCTGAGTGGCTTTCGCATGCGATTGCCTAAATGCTTCACCGGGGAGAGTCTCCATCTTCTACCTTGTGCAGTTGACCGGTGAGCAACTCAGTTTAATTCATTGCGCCTGACGGCCTTTGAACTTTTTTCTTGCGGTCTCTGTGTGGCTTTCGCATGCGATTGATCTCTTTTGATTTTTGACCTAGTAACAACAATTTATTGTGCAATCTATTTTGTCTTTATATGGTGAAAGTTAATCAATTCACGGCCCGTTTCCGAGCCGTGTCCATATATTTTCAAGTGGCATTTTGATAAGTTTCAGTCTGTCTTCGCGCCGTGTGTTATATTCCAGCGCTACAGAAGTTCTTTTCCTTATTTTTCATTTTGGGCTCATGAGTTTTGATTTCCTTGTGCCTCGGTACAAGTCGAGCCGTTACTCAAGATTTTGAGCCTTGGAGTTGACTTTGTCCTCCGTCTTTGGCGGGTGCGTCTCCCCAGACCCCCGGCCTGTCTCCTGGTACCTATGCTTTTGGTACCAGTCGAGCCATTGCTCAAGATTTGAGCCGTGGAATTGACCTTGTCCTCCCTCTTGGCGGGTGCGTCTCTCAGACCCTCGGCCTGTCTCCTGGTACCTATACTTTTGGTACCAGTCGAGCCATTGCTCAAGATTTGAGCCGTGGAGTTGACCTTGTCCTCCCTCTTGGCGGGTGCGTCTCTCAGACCCTCGGCCTGTCTCCTGGTACCTATGCTTTTGGTACCAGTCGAGCCATTGCTCAAGATTTGAGCCGTGGAGTTGACCTTGTCCTCCCTCTTGGCGGGTGCGTCTCTCAGACCCTCAGCCTGTCTCCTGGTACCTATGCTTTTGGTACCAGTCGAGCAATTGCTCAAGATTTGAGCCGTGGAGTTGACCTTGTCCTCCCTCTTGGCGGGTGCGTCTCTCAGACCCTCGGCCTGTCTCCTGGTACCTATGCTTTTGGTACCAGTCGAGCCATTGCTCAAGATTTGAGCCGTGGAGTTGACCTTGTCCTCCCTCTTGGCGGGTGCGTCTCTCAGACCCTCAGCCTGTCTCCTGGTACCTATGCTTTTGGTACCAGTCGAGCCATTGCTCAAGATTTGAGCCGTGGAGTTGACCTTGTCCTCCCTCTTGGCGGGTGCGTCTCTCAGACCCCTTGCCTGTCTCCTTGCACCTATGCCATCGGTAGAAGTTGCGCAGTTGCTCAAAATTTTGAACCGTGTGCTGGACTCCGTACCTCCTTGGCTTGGGTGCTTTCTTAGACCCCTTGCCTGTCTCCTGGTGCCTAGGCCATTGGTAACAGTCGAGTCGTTGCTCAAAATTTTGAGCCCTGGGCTGGACTCGGTCCTTACTTGGTTTGGGTGCGTCTCCTTAGACTCCTTACCCGTCTCTTGGTGGTTAGACCCCTGGTATCATTCGAGCCGTTGCTAAAATATTTGATCTGTGGGCTGGACTCTTTCCCTCCTTGGCTTAGGTGTGTCTCTCTAGACCCCTCGGCTGTCTCCTGGTACCTATATCTTTGGAACCAGTCGAGCCGTTGCTCAGGATTTCAGGCGTGAAGTGGTTCTTCGTCTGCCTTTCGTCTCCCTGATCCCCTTCTCCTTTCTGGTCGAGCCTTGCTTAGGATATTGCATCGTTGTTCAATAATTTAAGCCGTTCAAGAGTCAAAATACAGCCAATACTCACTGTTTGCCTAGTATTCTTGTGAGATGTCTTCGGCAACATCTTTATAATAATTCTCTTAAGTGGAAGTTATCCACCAGGCGAGGTTAATGCTCAAAGCATCTTCTACCACCTAACCCTCGGAGTCTTATCATTATGTGCTCTCAAACTCAAATTAATGAGGAAAAAAATTCATGCACTGGGCGGGATTCGAACCAACGGATCCATACGCCACCTGGATTACCAGACTAGCGCATTATCCCCACTTGACTACCGATGCTCGATAGTCTTTGGGGGCTCTCTGTGACCTGCCATCTGACAATGACGTCCTGTCTCGACTGAAGGATGTGTAAAAAAAAAAAAAAAAAGTTTCTACCTGATGGCTGGTGAGATTGGACGCTGATCAACTCGATCGACTTAGGCTTTGAAGTGGATGCAACAGTCCTTAACAAGCTTCGATTCGCCCTCCCCACGCTAGATATAGCTCGGGCTTCTGATCCAAGTGCGTCAGTCTTGAAGGAATACCACTATAGGGATATGGAAAAGCAGATCCGTGGATCATCGCAGTCATACGATATCATGACTCAGGCTGTAGCTCCTCTAAAATCGGAGCTCATTTCTCGTGAAGCAGCGGACAGAATCCTGGTTGGAAATGTTTCCATACCAGTCTCCAGATAATCGTCCCTGTCAACAAAGTCTACGGAAGATTCTGGGACACAAAAAAAAAACTCTTGACAAACGCTTCCAAGTACAAAAGGACTTCCAAGCCATGAATTTTCTCTTCACCAGGCTCCAGCCGACTCATGTTCAACTGATCGTCCAGAACGATGAGTTGTCGGCGTCTGACCCTTCGGAAGCCTAAGATTCTGAGGGTGACTATTATCTTCCGGAAGCCCCTCCCCTGTAGGGCGAGCACGAGGAAGTTATAGCGACTCCAGACCTTTCGTTCGATGTTACCCCCTGCGTAAAAGAACGTGAGCCGGATGTTCCTCTTCCATCTCCTGAAGCCGAAATAAATGGCCGCAAATATCAGAATCTCAATTCTACAAGTTGGAACAGCATTAGATACATGGTATCTTCGCTCGTCTGCAGCCGAATTAGGAACTGAAGGCCCAGCCAAGTGCATGAGCGGATCTCCTAGCTAATATGAACGGAGCTTTTGGGATATTATCCCACTGCCTAATTCTCCAACGCCCTGCACTCGCAGACGTCACGAACAAGATCGTTGCTGTACATCCTTCTGTGAAGTCGTCAAAGAACGACCGGATAAAAGAACTGCCCTCGGAGGATTCTGTTTCCGAGGGTCTTCTTCAGTACGTTAGCGGAAAGAGATCCCAAACGATTGCCAGTCGGAGAAGCCTGTTTGTACCAGCGATTTAGGTCCCGCGTCGGATTCTGAAGGATATTCCTCCTTCGGAAGACTAATTGTTTGAGCCCAAGGCCTTACTTGAAGCTGTAAAATCACACTCTTCTTCTTCTCATCCTCGCCCACGACCTCAGAGAAGCCGCACTACAAGGATACTTGTCCCCCCTTCGTTCGTGGGTTTATAACCTTTTAGATATGAAAAAAAAAAAAAAAATCAAAGTTGCAGTTCACTGGTTATTCCAGACCTGCCCATATCTTCAAGGGTCAAAGTCTAGGCAGCTTCTAATGCAGTGATTGCCAATTGGAGCACGACAGCTCTGAAGGAGGTAGGAATCATTGCTTCCTCCGGGAGCCTACGTTCTTCTGTCAACTTTGACTTGTCAAGGACAAATATCCCTCTTGGGCAAATTGGCGATCCACGTCAACTTTTATGAGGCATTACTGTCGCAAAATCGAGTTTCAAAAGACTCCTCTGGGGACTGAGGACCCCCTCTAAGCTTTAATCCTACCCTGTAATTTATACAGGCGGTGGGTAACTTCTTGTTCCTTGTGAGCAATGTCAATAATGTTGTTCATTATCTTCCATGTGCATCAAATATTGTGCAAGTTCATGTAACTATGTATTTATTTGATATTATTGGTCTGGTCTCCTATCCCACGGTACATACATTCCTACTTGTAATTTGTACCCTCTCGCTGTAGAATGTTATTCTTAATAATGCTAAATATTCATTTTACTCTCGTAAATGAAATTTACAATATTTTCTATAGCCTCTGTTTTGCACCAATACCTCTGCAACTTGTCTGTTTTATTTTCCGTTGTGTTTGGAACCTGATTTAAAAAATCTCTTCCGACTATATCACAGTGTATTCCCGGCCACGAGCTGGCAGATAACAAACACATCTCAAGGTGGGTCGAGCTGCAGCTCTGACCTAAAATAATACAGTTTTCTCCCCGAAGGGACCCGAAAACTGATATTTTGGGTCAAGCAAAGCTCGACCCACCCACTTAAATGCTTGCCAGCTCCGCATTTTAATTCACTGAAGCAAGGACCCCCAGCTCGGGCCTAACCTAACTACCTGTCTTATCATGGGAAATTTCAAAAGGTTCTCATGGGAAGTTCGAATTTGGAAGTTCTCACAAGGTAAAATGGCTCTATAATGATGACGTACGAGGAAAATTAAGTCCGAAACGGTAGGGGAAGGGGGGGGTACTTCTCAAGGTGGGTCGAGCTTTGCTTGACCCAAAATATCAGTTTTCGGGTCCCTTCGGGGAGAAAACTGTATTATTTATATTGTTTTCAGTGCGCTGATTCGCTCATGGTCTTTCCTCTGCCTCTGGCTGTCCTTCCTCTGGCACCAGAATAGCCAGAGGAAAAACAGCCAGAGGACGGACATTTTCACCCATGTTCTAATTTAAAAGAGCTTTAATATTGAAAACAATTTCAAACACCGATTGGAAAATGTAAAAAACATGCAAAGAAAGTAACTATATGTAATTAATTATTCATTATAAAAATGTAAAACAATTTTAACCTTACCAGAGGAAAGACGCTCTCTTCTGTAACACTGGCAAAACACGACCTCAACATTTCAAAATTTCGTGAACAACTAATGATCAAAACAATCTCCAATGCGTAATCGGAAAGATCGTAGAAGGAGAAGAAATTTCCCCCCCCCCCTTAATACGTCATTTTTCTTTTCCTCTCTCACCTACTTAGCAAAATAATGGCTTGCCCGAGGAAAGACAGAATTTCTGGGGACAAACTGTAACGTCGAAAATATACCAAAATGTAAAGAAAAATAATAAAACGAAGCTTTTATGCTTAACAAGTTTTGCCCTAGCTATTATACACAGTAAAATTTAATTAACCATTATTTTAAGCAAATTACTAAATCATAGGTTAAAAAATCAAAAACGCCCTGGGACAGTCCAGAGGAAGGACATTTAACTGTCTTCTCTGCTCATAAGTTGAAAAATAAACTAAAAATAAAAAAATACTTCTTGTTGATTCAATTGCAAATTATGTGTTCTCTCTATGTTACGGTTTCATATAATTATTTTTTAATTCCTAATTGTGTTTTTTTGACGAGGACATAGAAAAACGCTGTTTGGAAATATTTAGCCTTATAAGCTTTAAGAAATATTTATTAGGATGAACTGTCACAGTGTAACTGACGGAATGATTGCTGGAAATGGTATCCAGTTCTTGAGGAAACCTAGATTTATATTATTGGCCGAAATCACTACTACTATGCAAGAGTGATACTGCAACATGGAGGACAGTCAGAGTCTCGCCACATTGACAGGAGGGTGGAGGTGATCTTTTAAATAAGAAGCTATGAGTGGCGCGTGTGTGGCCGATTCTCATTCGACAAAGAACAACTTCTTTGTCGAAAAAATTAAAAAGAATCAAACCAACAATTTTCAATTGTTGGTTCAAACCAACAATTGAATCAACAATCAAACCAACAATTTTCAATTGTTGGTTTGATTCTTTTTAATTTATTTGTATTTGGAACAGTATTCCAATTATTTTGCCATTCATCTCTAACGATATTTGAAATAAATGGTTTTAAATCTTCAGCTGAACATAGTTTTAATGCACTAACAAGAGTTTGAGGATTTTTGGCAGCATTATCTACTATTTCGTTGCCTATGATACCTGAGTGTGATGGACACCACAGAAAGGAGATGTTTTTGCCACCAATTTGAAGTTTGTGCCAAACATTATAAATTTTTAATTTAACATCTGAGATCTGGGATAACTCATTTCATTGACCCAGGCATCCTTTGAAGGTTGGGTTGATCTGACTTTGTGGTAGTCTAATCCAAGCCGTTCCAGGATCATTGGAGAGAGAACTTGTATGATAGAAGAGTCATTAGCAATGACTTAAGGTGGCAGTTATTTGGACTTCACTCGTAAGAGGTGGGTTTGTTTATATGACTTAGGGGTTGTCATTGATAAGGGTTGATAAGACAAAATTAGTAAACAACAAAATTTGGTTTGTTAATGTTTACTTTTGGAATGTTTATTTTGAAGGTGTGAATTGTTGTCACTAGAGTTCGTCACAGTAGATGACGCTCAAATTTTAACGGCAAAATAAGTAAAATGGCGGAGCTTTGAGTCTTTTAGGAAACTGACACAATGAAATTAATTAATTGGAATTTTGATTAGAAATAGAGACAATGACAAGTTATAAGTAATTTTGAAATGATGCCCAATGGTTCTTCTTCACTTAAAATGAGTAATTTATGAGATTTGAGTATTTAATTGAAATATTATAATACTAAGAAAATTCAACAGGTAGAGTTACAACGTGTTGAGATTGATTATGAATAAAGGAACTAAATTGAGAGATTTAGCCAAAAGTACCGACACACTGACTTGACTGACGACACAACACACTAAATAGGCCAATCGATTTTTAGCCTGACATTTTATAACGTAAGTTTAACACAATGAACTTTGGAAATTTTGAAAGATATGGAAAAAGAGTTAACGGAACTGGTTGTTTTGCTCGAGAGGTTCGACGCAGAAAGTCGAAACGCAATTGCAGGGGAAGAAATCCAACGATGGATACCTTACACTGCGCATGATCATAAGGCTGGTTTACACGATGATTTGAAATTTAAACTTCGGACAAAAAAAATACATTTTGCAAAGGGCATGACGTATCAAAGTATAAATGCGTATCTTTTAAATAACGTAATGTTTCACACACAGCTACAGGCCTAATAGTCTTAACCCTTTAATGCGCAACATTTTGTAATTGAGTGAAAAAATATATGTTATGAGCCTTGGATCACTGACCATTAAGGTATTTTTTTTTTTTTTTACTTTTGGCCATTTTTTGGTCAATTTTCAATTTGTGCCCGACAAGGCACATTGCGCAGTACAGTGTGAGTTAAAAAAGAAGGAAATAAAAAATATTATATTTTTCAAAGTAAGATTTTGGAATTTTATTTTATTTCTTTAATCTGTAATAACATTATTTGTTGGAATAGTGGAGTATGTGCTGGTCTCATTCAATGTGAAAGCTCACAAAGCATTGTTTGTCTTTTGTCAGACACAAATAAACTAAACACTTGGAGCACTTGACAAACGACTTTGACTCACAACCTGGAAATCGACATCTTTGCCGACTGTTAGTGAAGTCAGGCCAGTGTCCTAATTGATCCGTCCTAACATCTCTTGTTGGAACATGTACAGTAGGTGGACGTCTTGCTTTCTTGGCTTGTAGTTGTTGTTCAAGTGATGGTCTTCCTCGAGTGTTCACTACAATTCCAGAACCCTTCTTTGTCAGCGATTCAGCAAGATTAGTTCTGAAATCAAGAAGTGTCATCTGTTGTCTCCCTTGTTCTTCAAATACCTTCTTGTGCAAAATCCATGCATTAACCACAGTAAGATCTATACAATGATAAAATACTCTCATATACTAACGCTTAGAACGCTGTTTAATTTTGTAGCGTCCTATCAATGAGTCTAACAAGTCTACCCCACCCATATGCTTGTTGTAATCTAGGATTATGGCTGGACATTTCACTTGAACTCTGGTTTTCTCCGTTTTTGAATACCTGAGAACCTCTTCAGATGGTTCAACTCCTTTGTAAGTTGATAGTAAGGTGACAGGTTTGTTAGAACTGGCACCTATGTCTGGTTCTGATGGCAGCCTAAAGCGTGGTTGGTTCTCTTGACCTGAAAACATTTCAAATTTATGAGCAAATCCTTGAGTATCTGTGAGAACAAATAGTTTGAACCCCCATTTGTGGGGCTTAGATGGGATGTACTGCTTTAGATAAGTACGCATTTTGGTTGAACACATCTGTTCATCAACAGACAGACTTTGATCATCATACGGTACACTACCAAAGGCTTCATTAAGTCCATCAATCAGAGGTCTCACTTTATGGAGACGATCAAAGTTGGGGTTACTTCGCTCCAGCATGTTACTGTTATCATTGAAATGAATATGCGATCTTACTTTTTCAAAGTGCTTCTGTGTCATAGATTCTGCAATAGGAGCAAAGTACAGAGCACCACTCCAATATTTCCGCATGTTTGGTATTTGTATTACTGCTGAATACAGTGAAATTCCAATGAATTTGTACAAATCATGATTAGTCATGGTGAAGGTTGTATTTATGTCCTTCTGTCGAGCATACAATAATGACTCCGCTACAATTTTATCAGCCAAATTTGATGGAAATAGGTAATTGAAGAAATCAAATGGGGTTTCCAACAGTGACATATACTCAGGTAGAGGTTGATTGTTAAATAATCTCTCTCTCTCACTGCAAATGTATTGGCCTTTTTTCCAATTGATAGTACCTTTCTTGATAACAAACTTCTCAGCGTTTAATGAATGGGAAGGTAAATCATTGGTTGAATCAGGGACACCATCACTCGTCCGAGCTCCAGGGATGGCAGGGATAAGCTGGGGACGGATACCAACAACGTAATCATCAATCTCATCTAGAATGATAGGAGCAGTTTCTAAAATTTCAACAGGACCACCACTTGTCTGAGGTTCAAAGTCTTGAAGGACACCATCCCTTGTCTGAGGTCCAGCAACTGCAGGGATACACTGGTTAGAGATAACAGGAGAATTGTCATCATCGCCCTCATCTAAAATCATAGGAGTTGTTTCTACGATTTCAACAGGGCCTTCCAAATAATTGTGTACATCTTCAATAGTCAAGTCTGTCAAATCTTCTTCGGCATCTGAAGTTTCTAAATCATCCTCACTTTCTTCCCACAGAATCTCACTTATCTCCTCATCTCTGATAACATGGTTATTACGTTCATGACGACTAGCCATGGCCTTTGATTCAAATCTGCAGCAAAATAAAAACAGAACAAAGTAAATTTATGCAAAACAGCTTTATAGGTACATAATTATGGTCTGAGAAAAACTGTCTCAGGTCCCGCTGAAGGACCATAAGGTTGGCAACAAACACTAAACCCGCTTGAGCAGGATAAGGTGAAGACAAAGAAGAAGATGGTCTGAGAAATCTTGCCTAAAAATGAAAATATTCACAAAAAAATAGTGTACACAGAAAAGAAATATGTAAAAACACAAAAAGCTTAACTGCGCAGTGTGCCTCATGAGGCACAAATTGAAAATGGGATCTACAGTGAAAACTAAAGAACCTATAAAATATATAACTGAATACAAATAAAGTACTTACAATCAGCTTCTCAGGAGTATTTATTTCATCTCTGTAGCTTAATTATTACTATCAAAAATCTACGTCTTAAAATCTCAATCTGATCAAAAATTCACACACTAGAAATTTCTCCAAAGAACTGAAATAACTTGACAACAGAAAAAAATATTGAAACAAAACTTCAAACGTACATGCATTGCTAAGTTCTCAACACAATAAAATGATCAGATGTGAACATAGCTCCTCCCCCTTGAAATAATTGGTTGAATTTGTTCCACAGGAGGCACATTGCGCAGTGTAGAGTTAAACATATAATATGACTTGTGCTGAAAACGTCTTTTTGAACTTGAATAGTAGACATTTCATCAAAAATTCTGGGTAACACAGTCAAACATTCATTTACATTAATAGGGAAATTCACAACTGATCCTCACAAACCTAACTCATCATTCAGTGAAAATGTTTCATAGGTTTTATGCACAAATAGGAAGATACGGAGAACATAGCCTAGACTCTAAAGGTGAGATATCTTTCAGACATTCAGGAATTTCAATAAACTTTAACCCATCACTTGTTGCCAATTTTGGTACCCTACCCCTCATAATATTAATTTTTAATGTACCACATATACAGGGTCCGAGCCGCCCCTGTTAGAGCCACCCCTGGTAATGATAAAACATCAAAACCTAGTAGAAAAGGTTTCAACCTCAATGTAATGGTACACTTCTTTTAGTTTATCTCAAAATTTAAATCCGTTCTCTAGATATTTCGAGTGGCTCCTTTTTTTGGCGGACCCTGTATATTGAGATTGTACATTACAAATTTTAGACTTAAATTCTAAAAACTCCTCTTCACAATAACTCAAAATTTCTCTCATAGCTTCTAAGTGTAAGGAACTAACTGAATGTGTAAAAAATAAACCCTCACAACAAATACAAAAAAACTCAGCGTTTTATTTCTGGCTGCAATGATTTTTAATTTATTTGCATCATCTGTATATTTTTTTTTTCCCCTGTTGATAAGTTGATAATAAAAATTATGCCTATATCTTAAAATATCATTCCCCCTCTCTGAACATACCTAATATGTTTGACCTTCTCGTAGTATTCTCCTGCTCCCGGTATTCCAAATTATTTCGCTTTTCCTGCATTTTTTCAACATGCCTTTTTCTTTCTCGAACTTGGACGCGTGCCATCGAACAGAGCACCTAGGTCAGCCACATTGAGGACCTCCTTAACCTGACAAGACATCAAAGGTGATTGTGATATCATGCCTAACAGCAACACCCCCAACTTGCAAAGGTATGAAGGGCGCAACGGGCAGTATCAATGCATCCTGCAACAGGCGTATGTCGGAGGTTCCCCCAATTAAATTCAGGGCGACATTGCTGTTTATATGCCACCCATCGGCTTGTTGGTCAAAATTCCTCCCTCCTAGGAACAGACTGGCCTGGTTGGTTTTGAAGAAAGAGGGAGGCACAACCCTCGTAACCGTATCCTTGTATAGGAGCTCATCAGTGATTAGGGTGGTAGAAATACTATTATTGCCAGTCTTCACTGAACCATCAGGCATTCTACTTGCCTCTTGTTCCTGCACCCCCCGATCTGGTAAGAGGAGGTGAGGATCTGTAGGTAGACTCCTCTGTCTCAGAGGGTCCATCACTGGGACGATAGCTGCTGTCCTCGCTATATCTTGAGGACAGGCTGATGCCGTCGGTGCTTCCATCACCGACCGACACTGTGGAGACGTTGACTGCATCCTGGAAGACGTTGTCAATTCCGGACTCATCGCCACTGTGTTCTGACTGCTCGTCATCGGCTCAATCATCCGGCTCGTCCCCAACTCGCTGCTGATCGCGTGCTTCTGCACCATCAACGTCTCCGTCATCACCGGAGTTGTTTCCCTGGTCTCCTCGACCATCTGGTTGTTCATCGGGGAGTTCATCTCCTCCGTCTGGGGGTGGCTCGTCTCCCCTGTCATCATCTCCGTCTGACTCGTGGTCAGCGATGTCTCTTTCTCGCTCGATTCGGCGCATATTGGCATCGTTGTGCTCGTCGATGGCACGTCGTCTAGCCGGGTCACAGATGAGGCGAGATAGTCTTGATCCGTGGGCATACCGTGTGTGCCGCTGAAGCTGGTTTGGATCATTGACGACTCTAATAGCATACCGTCCCCGATGTGTGTCGAGGGGTCCCTTGTCTGCAAAGAGAGGGTGTAGCAAGGCGTCGATGACCCTTTGAGAACTGGAGGGTCGTTCTGGGCTTCCGGCATCTGATCGAATAGGTAATTTAAAATTTTGAGACACTTGCACTGAATTTTACTAAGATCTTTACTGGACATGTGATTTCAAGACAGCAGGCACACTGTGGCCGACAACAAGGAACTTGTGCTCAACTTGTTCAAAGATCTCTGTTTCAACTAGGTACATGTATAAAAATGTCATCATTTTATTTTTTAATTGTCCACAACAGTTGTCACTCCAGACAATTAACTTTTTATTATAAGTCAAATCCATATTGTTGATTGCTCTTAGAAAACATGAGGCCATTTCGTTTCCTGCCATACACACATAATTGCTGTGTTTCTGTCACAAACATGGATTCCAAAGTTGTAGCAAGACAGTTGTCTAGAATAATACATATTGGAATGTGTGAGCTTAGGTAAGGAAAACACTTTTTGTAAATCAATCACAATCACACATGTGTCACTTGTTGGTAAGGTTGAGGCAACACTATCATTTTTCAAGGCTGCAAATGCATTTTCAACTTTCCTCTGATGTTTTTCTAGCTCAGTTGCTGCATTTTTGGATCCAGGACTATTAGTGTTTCTTTTCTCATTCACAAGGAGGTCACAAGCTTTGCATGTATCTGACCTAGGTTTTCTAAATTTTAATTTGGGAAAATCTTGTTTAAAAACTTTGGCATAGAACTTGTAGGAAACATGGCTATGAGGGAATTTGTTTTTAAATGCATTGTATAGACGACTCATGTTCAGGTCTTGGCCAAGATATTCACAACTTGATTGCTCTCTTTTGTAATGACTTGGTTCTGTAGGCAAGGATCTTATGTGTTCTTTTACAGCAAGTCTGTCAGAAGTTGTAAATTTAAAAGACTTGAGTCCTCCTCTTTGATCTTTGAATACTGATTCACCACTTTTTTTCTTCTTAATCAATAGTTCAATTCTTTTAGAAGAAACAATGTCGAAAATATTCATGAACGTTTTCTTACAGACAGCAACTTGTTCACCATTAGCATCAGGGAGAAAATAACATACAGAAGTAAGTCTACGAAACTGCTCTCTATCTGCACCTTTACGTCTTCTCACAGGGACCAATTCCATTTGACTCATCAAGTAGGTCCCTTGTCCATTCAGATCAAGTTGATAGAAGGTGTGGAAGAGTTTCAATTTCTGTTCCAATGATAGCTCTCTACACTGCTTTCTACATGTAACTCCACACACAACCTGAAACAACCAAAATTCATACCTATAAATTATCAGCTCAGAGGTAGAACCAAGTTCCAAGGTACTAAAATATAAGTACACAGGCATCTACTTACTTAGAAACATAGGTATCCGCTCAGTATAATATTTGGAAGTCCCAATTTATTTACTTAACAGATGTAAATACTAAACTTACCTCAGCACTAGGTGGCGACCGACCAGCTCTTGGAATATTTCTTTTTGTCACATAAGGTTGTCCATTTACTCTTAGAGCACTTTGCTTCTGTTTGAAAGACAATTTTGGCACTACAGGTTCAATAAAAGCTTTACTGAGAGACATATTGAAAACTGAATGATAAAAATGAATATAATCAAAGTTTTAAGACAGTAGGTATTGTTTTACAAAAATGTCCAGAATAAAAATTAAAACGGAAAACACAGAAGAAACAATGTGTTGTCACAAAAATGTAAACATTGCACATAGCTCCTTTGGCTCGAAATCGCTTATGCACGTACCACTACTGCCATCTTTAGTTACATGTAGAAACTATTAGAAAAGAGACAGAGAAGTAACTCCTTTAGCTATGCATTGGCGCTGGTAATTAGCTCCTTTAGGTGTAAAAACATCATTTTTGAAAAATATGTCCCTTTGCTCCTTTAGCTTTTCCAGCACTATGGGGATATAACTTATATAGTTGAAAGTATCACTAAAATTTGTAAACTTTAGATATAAAAGAAAATTACTTATGATAGAAACTTCTTAGCTAAAATATATGTACAATAAAATGAAGTGGCTCAGTGGTTAAGAGCATTGGTTACTGATCCAGAGGTTGCGGGTTCGAGTCCCGGCCGGATTTCTGACCGAAATTTTCCGTTTCCGGAATGGCATGGATGTAAAGGTAAAGTGCCCTGAAGTAATGCGAGAGCGGTTCCGGGACACACTTACCTAAAAAAAAAAATGAAGCAGCCTAGTTTAGAGGAGAGACATATGCTACAGCTCAGTGGGTTTCGCCAGGGTTTAGAAATCTTTTTTGCCATTTCTGAACAAGTTTTTAATTTTCTCCAAAACATCTTTTGTTGGTTCATCATAAACCTTCCTACAGCCTGAAACAAGTAACAACAATAAAGAAGAAGCAAATTTAAATTATTATATAGAATGGTCCACACGTCATCAAGACTTCGGCAAAAACCAAACATTCGCTTTCACCAAATAAAATCGTGGTCTTAGAGCTTAAAGTGTTGGGTCAATTTTCTTAAAAACAGTAATATTGTCAAGTTATTATTTATTTATTTTTTTGATAGCTCTATATGACTATATTCCTATAGGAGGGAGCTCTTTGCCTATACACAAAGAAAAAAGTTTATCCAGTTTAGTATTCTATGATAACATAATAACTATCATAACTCCTAACTAATAATTGTCAGAAAGTCCAGAAATAATTTTTAATTTAAATCTATGACTATCTTAAACAATGAGAGTTACAATGGATAAAGAAAAAGTTGTTACATAAATGAATGAATGATGATAGATGTGTTATAGAGTTACCATCTGAAGCATCTCTCCCTAGGGTTGTATCGGTTCAAAGCTTCAAGGACTCCCTCCCATGATGTAATACATTCGAAAAGAATGCCAAAGGCATTATCACCACCCTTGATCAAACTTTGTTTATATTTAATTAATTATACCTTTTGACTGTACCTGTATATAAAAAATTGTAAATAAAGATTGATCTAAATTGTTGAATAATAATGGTTCCTCTTGTGGTGCACTCATTGGTCTTTCTACAGAACCCCTGAATATCTAGACAAAGGCTGTCTTCACCCCGTGATAGGCTAACGAGGATCATGAAGTATTTTCTCACAAATGCCAAAACCCCTTCTTCATGGATACCTCCTGTTATGGCTATTAGAAACGATTCTGCCATGCGTCGGAAGAGCCACAAATGGTGTCTGGCAATAAACTCATCACAAAGCTCAGAGAATTGATGAGCTGGCAAGGTCTCATTTACAATTTGAATTTCCAGCAACTCTCCACACATGTTTATGGGGCTAAAGGTGCTGTTAGAAGACAAAAATTTTTAATACGCAACCCCAACTTGCGATGCATTTTTGGAAAGGTCTTTGAATAAAAAATACTTCAGTGCAAATTTAATTTTTTAATATTAACTGTTTTCAAATTGCGTCCATTTGCACATTGTGTATGCAGTGTAAATTATGGAAACCCCTGAATAGCTTTTATCTTTTAATGCCTTCCTTACCACTTACCAGCTTTACAGTAGATGTTCAAACTGATGACCTTGCTCCATTTCACAATGACCTTGTCTAGTGTAGATCGCATTCGAAACGTTGGCCAACAATACAGGAGTTATGAGGAGAATCTCGACTCGAATATTCCTCAAAAGTTCATCTATGTTGTTTGATCTGTGTTTGTATACTCTATCTTTTAGATACCCTCACAAAAAAAAATCTAGAGGGGTGAGGTTGGGCGATCTTGGTGGCCACAGAATCAAAAGCACACCATTTGCAACACCTACCGATCCATCGATCGGGGAGTGTGATATCCAGGTATTCTCGTACAAATACACTGTAGTGGGCTGGTGCCCCATCCTGCTGGAAATAGACTCTGATAAATGCATTTCGGGAAATAAGTGACGAATAGCAGGAACAATTTGAGTTTGAAGGAAATGTAAATATGATTCACCATTCAAGTTACCTTCGATTTGAAAGGGTCCAATGATATGGTTACCAACTATTCCACCCCAACATTCACTTTTAGGGGTGTCTGGGTGTGCTCTTCATGAAACATACGAGGATTATGATCCGACCAAAATCTACGATTTTGGGTATTAACACCTCCCAAATTCACATAAAAATGTTGGCTTCATCTGAAAAAACCAGAAATTCCAAAAATTGAGGTTGTTGAGCAATTTTAAGTCGGATTTTACTTCCGAGAAATATTAGAAATCGGAAGTATTGTGTTCGTTTTTGTAAAAATAATAATATTTTTTTGCTCCGATTTCAATTTTTTTCATATTCCATAAGTTTGCACATGTTTACTGCCTTTGTAATGTCTATGCTATCTTCTTTGAGCAGCATGAATTGCAATTTTTTGTCAGTGAGACCAGCAGTAAATAAATCTTTCACCAACTCCAGTCTTAGTGTGCCAAAATTACACTGAAAACTTAGGTTTTGTAATTGTGTAGCAAAATCTTGTTTGCATGTGAAGAATTTATGTCTAGTAATTGAGATGAGACACTTGCTTTGAAAATATTTTGTAAATTTAGAAAGCACCATATCAATTTTGAATGCATCATCACTTTCAAGGTTGAAAGAATTATATATGTCTAAACCTTGGTCACCAAGAGAATGTAGCAGCATTGCCATCCTCCTCTTGCGATCCCCTTTATCGAAGTTGGTTGCAAGCTCGAATGGTTCAAACTTTTTTTCCCACTTTGTCCATTCCTCAGACATTCAGAGCAGAGAAGTTGAATGATGAGGGTGCAAGGTAGAGAGAGCCTAAATAGACATTAGTTTGGGTAATTCCTACCATGGTAGTAGTAGTCTCTATAGTAGGTTGCACGTGTTGCCATTTTAGCACATACCAGGCAGGAATCAGCAGCAGAAGAACATTTTTTACTTGAAACTAAGTGAACACACTTCTAAACTTTTTTTTACTAAGTGAACACATTTTAAAACTTTTTTTTACACCTAGCTCTCTTAATTTCATAGCATTACGTTTCCCCACCAGATCATAACGGTCCACTTGCTCTTTGCGTTTTTTGAAGTGGTCCTTAACGGAAACTAGCACTTGTGATGTGAGGTCATCATTCACTATCTTCCTCTTGTTAGCACCAGGTCTTGAGGGTGTGGCTAATGCTAACTCTTCTTGTGGTTGTTTTGCTGACACTTCATCATTATTACACATTTCCTCAGCTGGAGTCGGATCATCAACATTGCATTCCTTAAAACAGAAATAAACAAATCACTTTCAGTTAGTTTCTTTGCCAATTTTGTAAGGGCAGCATTTTTTAAATTACGGTCTTTTTATTCCTCGCAATTAACTTTCCAGAGACAGGGCTCTGATCTTAAAATTGCAATGAAATCGACTATTGTTTGAGTTGCCTTTCTGGCATATTTTTAAAAATTCAAAATCGATAATCTGAACTCTGAAGAGAAACTGGTTAACTGAGGACTGAAAGCGCCATTCACTTAAAAATTTAACTGTCAGTCCAAGCACCTTCAGTCCAAAATATAATTTTTTTATAATCCTACAGTACAACTCATTAGTCGAATTGGACTGTCAGTCCACTGCCATTCACGTCAGTCGAAAGTATCAGTTTGGACTGATCGTGAATGGCCGGCCTAAGAATGCATGGATTTCATCAGAATTTGTGTCCTTCCAGCGATGAATTCGAGAATTTTTTTTTCCAATTTCTCCGATTTTTGTGTAGAAAGGCTTTTGCATTCTTATTTGTTTGCTCTACAATTAGTTTTATCAGGTCTGGTGTGAAAAATAGCTTGAAAATTCCCAATGGATTATTCACATCTTCAATATTCACTTTCACCCCTGGGTCACCAGTAAATGGATGTTCTTTACAGCTGCGTTTGTAATCATAAATTGATATCCATTTCAATGATTGAATTGATTGTAGAGTAGCAATTTGAACCTCATTGTTACTAACCTCATTATTTTTCCCATCGTGTCTAAACACTTCAGGAAATTCAGGGTAGTCTGGAAATTCACTCAAGACTGATGTACCAGGGGGACTTCATCAATATATATTTTTTTTTTTTTTTTTTAAAGTTTCCATTTATTTATTTTTTTACATTAACATCTTCAACAAACCATGAGGGTATACCCACATTCAAAAGATAAAAAATCTTGTGCTGAAGGTGGGAAGATAAAAAATCACAACCCTTATTCTCCGTTAGAATCTCTGTATCACAGAACCTCGAAATCCTTGAAGTGTTAAAGTTAATGGCAGTGATGTGTAGAGATGCGACTTTTGACTCATCTTGGTGAATAACTCACAAGCAACTCACTCACTAAAATGAGTGACTCATTTATGTAACTCACTCAGCAACTCTTGACTCTCAAAGTCTCGACACGGAGAAGAACAGAACACAGCTGTTTGAGTTGAATTCCCGCCGTGTTGTATGCGCATGAGCGATATTTTGATTTCTAACTTCGATTTCAATTTTTTTTCTCCGAAGAGAGAAAAAAATCACGCATGCGCAGTTTTGGTTTTTACCGGTCAGCTCTTCTGTTTCACATTTCATAATCCATTTTTCCATCTCTCTCACTCTGAGGCGGAAAGACAGAGATAGAAAATATCACAGCTCACTACAAGTTAAATTCTGTATTCTACTTTTCTACTGTCTACATTCTGCTGGTGCGCCTGGTGCTGATATTACTCATTGCCACTATACTATCTCTTCTTTGTTTTGCTACTTATTCATCATGCCTCCAAGACAAAGGTCTTGTGTTTGGATGTATGTTGAGGTGGTTGAAAATGGCAAGAAGGCTAAATGCCAACTCTGTTCCACCCTCATCAGCTTCACGACAGGGAATGTGTCCAATTTAATGCGACACATTAAATTGAAGCACCCTACTCCTGCAGTCCCTACTCCCTTGGCTCCATCCATTGCAAATAGTCCTATCCCTGCTTCATCTTCTGTCTCAAACCCTCTTCCTAGCACTTCTAGGCAGCAGCAGCAACAACAAACTAGAATTCACAATTATCTCCGGCCAACTAAAGTGCCAGATAGTGTTTCAAAAAAAGTAGACCACCAACTTCTCAGAATGATAGTGAAAGAATATCAGCCACTGAGGTTGGTCGAAGATACTGAGTTCAAGAAACTCATGGAACTAGTTTCTCAGTGTCCTGGGTATAAACTACCCACTAGAAAAACAATCACAGAGGGATTAATTCCCTCCCAGTACGAACGTACTAAAGAAGAGGTGAAAAGGAAACTTGCTGCAGCCTCGGCAGTATGCCTTACTACTGACTCATGGACGTCGAGGAATAGTGACAGCTTTCTTGCGGTCACTGCTCACTTTGTTCAGGACAATGATTCTGAACTGGCATCCTACTTGTTAGGCTGTACACAATTTTCTCACCGACACACTTCAGTGAATTTAGCTGATGCATTATTGACCATTGCAAAAGAGTTCTCAATCGAAAACAAAATAAGCGCGGTTGTCAGTGATAACGCGTACAACATACAAGGTGCAATTGTAATCAATGGTTGGCAACACATCCCATGCTTTGCCCACACATTGAATTTGGTGGTGCAAGATGGGCTGAAAGCAAACATACAAGAGACACTGAAAAAAATCAAGGCCATTGTAGAATACTTCAAAAGAAGTACCTCCGCTAAAGCCAGGTTGGATGCCACCAAGCAGCAGATGGGGCTTCCAGACTTGAAGTTGAAGCAAGAGGTTTCTACAAGATGGAATTCAACATTCGACATGATCGAACGAGCACTCAAGCTAAAGGATGGAATTATAACTGTAATGGCCCTAATTAATAGTGAACTTTCAGTACTAACCACTACTGAATGGACGGTGCTTTCACAAGTGATGGATGTCTTGGAAATATTTAACGATATTACAGTTGAAGTCAGCACTGAAAAGAATGTCTCGCTATCAAAGATCATTATTTACATCGAGACTATAAAAAATACACTGGATGAATTCTTTACAAGAAATGATATACTACCAGAAACAAGGAAGCTAGTTACAGACCTGAAAGATGGCATGAGACATAGGTTCACATATGTGAATGAACTTGCAATCGAGTGTACTTTGCTAGACCCTCGATTCAAGAAAGTGGGGTTCATGGGGGATGAGCACAAGTTTGAGAAAGCGTATAATAATATCAAGGATATCCTTTCAAGATCGTTTTCTCGAAATTGTCCTCAGTCTTCTGCGATTCATCCTCCCCCACAAGAGGCTCCAAGTGCGGCTAAAAAATCTAAAACATGGGCCGCATTTGATCAACTTGTTCATACATCAACAGGACAAACAAACCCCGTCTCAGCATCCATTGTAACCTTGGATAGGTACCTCCAAGAAATGCCTCTTGAGCGTCACGAGAATCCTTTAACTTGGTGGGAAGAGAGGAAAAAAATCTATCCTTCTCTTTATACTCTAGCCAAGCAAAGGTTATGTATTGTGGCTACTTCCGTTCCATGTGAAAGAATTTTCTCAAAAACCGGATTAATAATGAACGATAGAAGGAATAGGCTGAAATCTTCAAACCTGAGCCAAATTATTTTCCTGAATCACAATTTGTAAATGTCTAAATACTATCTGTATACATGTACATTGAAGACTCAATTTATTTTTCAATAATATCTATAGGTGTTTAAAATTATCGCCAAGGAGGTACCATAATTTACTAGATATTTAGTTTTATCCGTTACTTTTTACATTGAGAATTTTATTTCGAACAATTAAAGTAGGTAGGTGTATTTGGTGTTACAAATGCACCTACCTACATATTTATGTATACAGGGTGGTCCAGAAAGTTTGCACCAAAATGCTAGGGGTAATAAAAGAGACCATTTCCAACAAAAATATTCCCGGACATTTTCCTTTATTTTTTGTCGTTTTCAAAATGGCGGCCAAAACGTGTGTTTTTCAATTATTCCGACTTTGGTTGGCTTTTGATTTTTTTATTTTTTTCTGTACCACCTAGAAAAAAACGGATTGCATTTTTGAATTGAAAATAAAATTTTAATTAAAATAAGTTAAATTAACCCGTTCAATGTTTTAATGATCATGCTCATTTAGGCTGTCAACGTTCTGAACGCACATATTTGAAAAAACACACGTTTTGGCCGCCATTTTGAAAACGACAAAAAATAAAAAAAAATGTCCGGGATTATTTTTGTTGGAAATGGTCTCTTTTATTACCCCTATCATTTTGGTGCAAACTTTCTGGACCACCCTGTATAACTGTAAATAGAATTTTAAAAAAATCATAAAAACTAAAAAAAAAAAAAATCAATAAAACAAACTAAAAATTATAAAGAAATCATAAAAACTAAAAAAATACAAAAAAACAATAAAACTAAAATTTACAAAAAAAATCATAAAAACTTGAAAAAAAAACAAAAAAACGATAAAATAAAAAAATACAAAAAATAAATAAAAACCAAATAAAACCTAGAAAAAAAAACATAAAAAACCCTTCTTCACAGAGCCACCTTGTCGTGGTAAGAAGGCTTAAGGGAGTTAAATAGGTATCACTTCAATTTCATAAATTAGGTAGGTAATAATTTTTAATTTACCTATTACTCCCAACCAACGGCTCTAATTTATAATTTAATTTTTTCCCCCTTTCTTTAAAATTTTCTGAAAATGCATGCCTCACATTAATATCAGATCAAATTTATTTGATCATGATTTTTTTTTATCACGTAAAAAATTACGTGAAAAACATCGTCACTCTCATTCATGAAATTGCATCACAATCATACGAATAATTTCCCCTCTACTCTCCGCTTAGCTAAAGCTAACTGAGGCACTGATCTGAGATAGTGAGGTACTCTGCCTCTGCCTCGCTGAGTGATTGTAAATTGCAACTCTTGACTCAGAGAGAGAGAGAGAGAAGAGAGGTAGCGAGCTCAATAGCCTTCAAGTCTCTCAGTTTACTCAGTTACTGCCACTTCTACACAGAGAGCTGATGAGTGAGTCACATGTTTTAGAATGCGACTCTTTCGCTGAGTACCTCACTGAAATGAGTAACTCTTTTTTATGACTCACTCACTCTTTACACATCTCTAATGTGATGCTCCTTCAAGTGGAAAACTTGTGCTTCAGTTAACGTTTTGTTGATGCTTATGTTTGGTCTTGTCACATTGTACATCATCTGTAGAAGTTCACACCCTGTATGCTTGCATAATGGAACATCTTTCATTGCAAGGACAACTGCAGATAGCTGAAATAAGGTCAGGTATAATTTCATTGTGGTTATTGCATAAAACTTCGATTAATAATAAATAAAACAAATCGAGCGTATTAACTTGTGAGGGAAACTGAAGCGTATTAACTTGTGAGTTTCCCTCACAATTAAAATTGAGAGGGGAATGGCTAGACCTGGAGCTTAAGAACTTTTATAACTCTAGCGGACTTAATAAGAACTTTTAGAATTTTTTGTCCAAGAGAGAGAATTAATACTACAGTGTTCTCCCCGAAGGGACCCGAAAACTGATATTTTGGATCAAGCAAGGCTCGACCCACCTTGAGACGCGCCTCTGCCCTCCCTGTCTACTTCACCCCCCCCTCCCCTACTGTTCAGCTCCATCCGGTTCGAGGCACATGCGTAATAGCAACTGCGCATGTGCAGGGATAGAGCTTTTCCGAAAGTTGGCTGTCATGGGATGTCTAAGTTAGAACTTGAATTCAGTGAAGGAGCTGTCAAGCATTTAAATGTGTGGGTCGAGCCTTGCTTGATCCAAAATATCAGTTTTCGGGTTCCTTCGGGGAGAAAACTGTAGTATTTGGGATCGAAGCTTCGTCTCGACCCACCTTGAGAGGTGTTTGATATCTGACAGGTCATGACAAGTGACGATGGTCATAAGAGCACACTGTGAATTTTGGGAAAGGGTAGAAGATGAGATGCGGCAATTATTATATGACCAGTATGTGAGATAATTAAATATGTACAATTGTACATATATTTACAATCATTATATAACCAGGTTAACATGAACTATCTGTATTAATTGGCAGGGGAGAAACAAGATGTTACGGGGTTACTACTAGTTACGGATGAGTTAGGCAGAATAGGCCTATGATAATGTCTTAAAAAGTTGTGGCTGAGCGCCAATTTGCTCGAGCTAATATCTCGTCAATATTGACATTAGCTCTGGCTAAATCAGACCCAACTGCGGACCTCAGACTACCTGGAGGTGCGACAATATCAGCTGAGCATAGAGCAGTTGATATCCAAGCCGCTATGTTAGCCCTAGATGCAGAATTGACTTTTCCCCAAGATGAAATAAACAAGTTTGTTAGGGGAATTGATCCACAGCGTTGGTTACGAAGATTAAGAAATATATCAATCCAGTGGACTGGGTTCCACAAAGAATTAGAATTGTTTGGAGAAACCCGCCAACCTGACTGGTTAATAGTAGATTTGTCTGTTTTGGATCCGAATGATGACCAGAAAATAATGTCTCCGTCCATCCGCTGGAAGTGAGAACTATCAATATGTAGAAGAGTGAGATCATGTATCCGTCGTCCTGATGATAGGGTTAGCAAAATGGCAACGTGCCGAGAAACCTCAAAGAAACTTGAAGTAGAAGGGGGATTACAGGGTTAGCAAAATGGCAACGTGCCGAGAAACCTCAAAGAAACTTGAAGTAGAAGGGGGATTACATTGTATCCAATTCTTGAGTTGGAGAATGTCCCAGATCCTCCGACATTCTTTTTGGGTTGTGATGCATAAATTCCTCTGACCATCTTTTGGACTAAAGGGTGGGAAGAAATTGAAACAGTTAGGTCAGGGTCAATCCAAGTTGAGATGACTGACTTGTGAAGGGAGATGGTGGCAGGGGAAAGGTGAAGGTCCGTACATAGATAGGCCAAGAATTTTGCCACTACAGATGGGGATGGCCGCAAAGGGTTCACTCCTTTATCGGTAGCCCACTTACACCACCTTTGCCAAGGTTGGTGATAAGTGGAACGTGTAGATGGTCTCCAAGCCGCATTCAGTAGACTTTTCTCTGCTGCGTTCCAGTCCGTGATGTGGGGGGCCCACCCCGTATTTTCCACACTTCCAATTGAAGTTCTCGAACATTTGGAGGTTGTTTGTTTGTTGAAAGGTCTATGAGATCCCTTCCAGGTTGTTGAGTTTGATTGGTGCGTCCACTGCACGAGCTTTGAGGTCTGGGTGCCAAAAAGTTTTGTTCCACCTGGGGGCCACTAGGAGGAAGGTTCCTGATGCTTTGTTCAGGTGTTCGAGCACCAGAGGTATCAGGGGGGGTGGGGGAATACCCAAGCCAGCTTGAACGTCCATGGTCCGGAGAACGCGTCTATGAACAGAGCATTTTTGTCCAGGGGATCTATGGACACATATGTTTTGGCTACTTTGGAACGATGAGATGCGAAGAGATCGACAGAGGGTTTGCCCCAACGTCGGAAGACCGGGTTCACTATCTTGTCTAATAGATGCCATTCTGGAGGAAGAGGCACGGGTCCAACAGTGTGCTATGAGGTCAACGCCCAGCGGGCCACGAAGTAGTCGGCTTCACCAGATGGGATTTGTTTCTTGGTGGGAACCAGGTGGGCGATCACAGTTTCAAAGTCGGGTCCGGGATTCTTACACCAAAGAGACTTGGGCATAAGAATGGCTGTCATAGAAGTGTCCCTGACAGTGTCGGATAGTTTCCATTCCTTAAAGGCATCGCAATTCTCAGCAATACCAAGCTCAATCAGGTCCGCAGCCTTGTCACTATAAAGTGGGCGGTTGGTCTCTGACCCTTTAGGGATCATAGTTGCCAGCTGCCCTACTTTCATTTCAGGGGCGTGAACCTTATCAGTAGCAGCAAATATCAAGAGTATTCTTTTCGTATCAAGGTCGAGGGTTACTCTGACACTGTTGCCGATGATAGACTTGGGATTCAGGGGGATGTTGAGTCCTGCATGGTGTTGAGCGTGAACTACTGAGCCTATATGGAAGTGGGGGTCCTCACCAGTGAAGAAACCAATCGAGTGCAATGTGTTTGGGGAGTCTAAAGCAGAGAGTGCGCGATAGGTTTGTTGAATGGCAGTATACTCAGTGATTTTCTTCTGGTGTAGGAGATATCCGGTACAGATGAGGATGTGTTCTACCTTCTTGGAGATCAGGCATTCTTTCGCGTCAGGATGGACCACTGGATAATCAGCGAATTTCACTGTGAGTGGACGCTGAGCTGGGTGCCTAGCAAGGAGAGTCTGGAATAGGATGAACAAAATGATTGTCTTGGCAATCATGGTTGGGAGTAACAAATGTCAATTATATCAGCAAAATCAGTAGGAGGTTAATTTGTGAAAATTGAGAGTTAAATAAGCCATTGTTAGTGAATTTTGATTCATCCGTCCATAGGCATTTTGTAAGGAAGTTTCTATCATTTCCGAACAGCTCTTCCATAGTATGAATGATCTCTAAGCGACGCGACGCAAGTAGTCACCGTCTCGCAAACCTTGAACGATGTGGGAGCGAAAAGCTCTCATGTTGTACTTCTTCAAAGTTTCCAAAATGAAAGTTTTGCTGTGGCCCATTATCCTGCTTGCTTGTCTTGAGGAGGAAGTAGGGTTCTCCATAAAGTAAAAAAAAGTCCTATTTCTCAAGTAAAACTAAAAAATTAGTCTTTTTTCTCAAGGAAAACTAAAAAATTAGTCTTATTTCTCAGGTAAAACTAAAAAATGAGTCTTATTTCTCAAGTAAAACTTAAAAAATGAGTCTTATTTCTCAAGTAAAACAAAAAATGAGTCTTATTTCTCAAATATAACTAAAAAATGAGTCTTATTTCTCAAGTTAAAAAAAATGAGTCTTAGGTCCTTTTGCATAGTCGCTCCTAAATCAAAAAGGAAACCTTTTTAGGGTAAGGTTTCTTTGCGCCATCTGGATGCATGTAGCCGCTGCATTCATTAGCTGCGCAAGGAAACCGTACCCTAAAAAGGATTCCTTTTTGATTTAGGAACGACCATGCAAATGAAGCTTATTTTTCATGTGAAACAAAAAATGAGTTTTATGTCTTAAGTGAAACTATTTTTTTTTAGTTATTTCGCATGTAACTACCTCAAAGAAAAAAACAATTAGCTTCATTTGCATAGTCGTTCCTAAATCAAAAAAGAAAAAGGAATCCTTTTTAGGGTACGGTTTGCTTGCACAGGTAACGTATTCAGCGGTTGGCAGCGGCTGTATTCATCCAGATGTGCAAAAGAAACCGTACCCTAATAAGGTTTCCTTTTTTGAAAAGGTTTCCTTTTTGATTTAGGAACGACTATGCAAATGGAGCTTAGTGTTTGCTCAAGTAAAACAAACAAAATAGTTTACGTTTTTTTTTTTTTTTAAACAAATAAACAATACAATATTTGAAAAATACCGGGTGAATAGAAAACGGACACTATTGTTTGTTTTTTTATTTTTATTATTAGGTACTGAAACCCTGATATCCGCCATTTTCACATCTGTGCCATCAATAGTTTTAGAAAAATTGTTTCCTATTCTAGGGGCGAGTTCTTTGAAGTCTAGGAAATCGTCATGGCTGAGTTCGTGCACCTTATACGGCTTGCTGTTTTTTTAGCGCCCCTAATAATAGACGCATATTGTATCGGGCTATAAATTGGTCCCGATTTCAAAGTCCTGGTTATTGCTTTTTCAATGACTGAGTGAATGTTGTCACCCTCGTTTTGGGTGTGCCCAACAACTAGGAATTTATGCTCAATGGACTCAATTTTGTCGAATTTGTGAAGTACATACATATAGTTTGAAATGGTAAACTTGTTTTTTTGCTGTCCACAGCAATTGTCCGAGTAAAACACAATATTTGTGTTTTCCTTACTTTGTTCAGCAGTTTCTTTCAGGAAATTGAAAAGACAAGAATTTATTTCGTTTGCTCCTCTTGCCGCTTCACCTTCGTGCCAGAAATAGCACTCTACATTTTGACAAGTCAGGTCAGTTATTGTGAAATTATAACTATTGATTTCGCTTTTGTAATAAAAGAGTAAGACAGCCTGTAAGTCATAGACGAATACTTCATAATTGTCGGATATTTTCGCTTTGTCTTTCTTCTTTTCTTCACGAGACATGTCCTTTTCCTTTTGATGTGAGTTATAACTCTCCTGCTTTGATTTCTTTTCTTCTGGAGAAGATTAATGAAGCTTTCGCAGTCCTTCTTCGGTCCTTCTTCGGTGAAAAGAACGAAATGTTGAAACCATTTTTGAAAATATTAGAATAAAAAGTGAAACTCGCTGGATGTATTTTTTTCTCTGTAGAAAGTGTCACATAATCCCTGTACAGGTCTCTCATAGATTTTCCTCCTTCAATAAATTCTCTAGTAGTTTGTTTTCGGAGATAGTGACTCTCGACCCTTGGGATGGAGTTGATGTGCTCGGGAGGCGCCTCATTGAGTCCCGTCTGGATTTGTCCCTTTTTGTCGATGCTTCATTGAGTCCCAAGGTTTGGAACGGTTGAAGTTATCGTACCACTCGTTGAGTCCCGTACATAATTAATACCTATTTTTCCTTATACATAAACTTGTACATAGAAGATCATATTATTTGTCAGTCAGTTGGGTCAGACCTCCTCTAAAAAATTAGAACACTCTTTTCATTTTTTATTAAGACTTCTTGTTTTTATTTTTATTCATAAATGAAAATGAAATTATTGTCTATTGGAATTTGATGCGTAAGTGAATTTTTTGTTAGAGGAATTTTGTAGTTAGATAGGGTTAGGTAAAGTTAACAAGGTGAGATTGCACGATAGATTTCTGACTTTAGTTTGTCGGGTAGGATGGTTGGGTGAGGGGCTTAGGGTTAGACCGGGTCACTGCGCGACCCGGCCTAACCGCCTGCGCTAATTTCAACCTAACCTAAGCCCCTCACCCAAGCTATCCTAGCTGGCTAACGAAACACAACATTTAGACATAACTGTCCGCGTATTCATTTTTATAAAAATTAACTGTGTTCTTATTTACTTCTTCTTATATACTAACATCAGGTAAAGGGACTCAATGAGTCATATGGTCTGGTAGACCCAAAAATATTAGGGGACTCAATGAGGCATATGGTCTGAGGTACCTGCTAAAATTACGGGACTCAATGACATGAAAAAAAGGTCAACGGGACTCAATGAGTGTACGTCCGATGTGCTCGTAGATGGTTTGTTTGACTTCAGGCATTAGAGTTTTGTGTTTGGAATGTTTTCCTCTAAGATCTGTGGAAGTAAACCCATTTTCTTTTTTGCGTACCACTGTTGTAATGTTTCTGTTATTTAAATCCAATGTGTTGAGAAAAGTCATTTTACAGACTTTTACTTGTCTTTCATATTTCGGCAATAAGATCTCATTATTTGTATGTCTGTTACTTCCTGGTTGCTTTGTATCTTTCTTGGGAATAATAACCTTGATATGTCTTTCAACAAACTCCCTCTGTTTATTCACATCCCCCAGTGCCCAGTAGTTTTTGTGAATCACGCCCCTTTCTTGGTCACTGATGAAATCGGGACAATTGAGTTTACAAGTTACACGAACGCGTTCTACTGTATCTCCTTCAAATTTGGACACCCATTTTTCGCATGATGGACCGACTTTCCTTTTGCGTATTTCTTTTTTGTTTTTGCCTACTGATGTATAGGCCTCTCCAGAATTACGAAGTTTACTGATCATATTTTTCTTCCATTTGGTGGGGTCTGCTTTTCTTCTTTTTTTTTCCCCTCGGGCTTTCTCCTTGATTTGTTTGTTGTACATTCATTGGGTTTGGTTCGTCACACATCGGGTTTGTTTCTTCATTAGTCGGGTTCCTTTCGTCACTCATCGGGTTTGTTTCTTCATTAGTCGGGTTCCTTTCGTCGCTCATCGGGTTTGTTTCTTCATTAGTCGGGTTCCTTTCGTCACTCATCGGGTTTGTTTCTTCATTATTTTTTTTTTTTGGTTGAGTTCACGGAGAAATTACTCCATTTTTATAATGTAAAAAAAAAAAAAAAAACTTAAAAATACATAGTACATAAACTTATTCAATAACAAAATTGAATGTGTCAATCAAATCGCTCTCTGTGCAGAGGAAGATGTCAACACCTGCATCGCTAATGATGTTCCCAAGATCCTGAATTCGCCTGATGGGGCAATGCTGAGCAATGTTTGTGTGACTCCTCTTGGTTTTGAATGTATGGTCTAGTCTTGTGTGTCTTGAGTTTATTCTAAAATTTATTTTACCTAGAAGTTCTGGAGAGTCTACTTTATTGTGAAGGATTTTAAATAGGAAAAGTAGGTCTTGTAACTTTCTTCTATTTTCTAGACTCATGATGTTATTTTCTTGCATGATGTTATTATAGTCATGGTTTACAATGGGATTTTTTTGTTTGTATGCAATTGTTCTCAGAAATTTGTGTTGGACTGATTCTAGGGATTTCATATGAACTTTATACTGCGGCGACCATACTATAGAACAATACTCAAGACCATGTTTCGGGTATGTTTCGTTCTTTTCCAGGTTTGTTTCTTGCATTTTTGTTTGGTTTTTATCATGATTTGCCACTTGGTCGTCTGATTCCGAACTTAAAACATAGAAGTCGGGATCTTCATCCGTGTCATCAGCTGGGGAACTGTCATCCGACGATTCCGAACTATCATCATCGGAAAAAGTTTCAGTTTCCAAAGACGATTCCATTTTGTTATCATCTTGCACATTAATTTCTTTGTTATCATCTTGCACATTAATTTCTTTGTCACTCATCAGGTTTGGTTCTTCCCTCATCGGGTTTGGTTCTTTCCTTATCGGGTTTGGTTTTTCACTCATCAGGTTTGGTTCTTCACTCATCGGACTTGGTTCTTCACTAATCAGGTTTTGTTCTTCACTCATCAGGTTTGGTTCTTCACTCATCAGGTTTGGTTCTTCACTCATCGGACTTGGTTCTTCACTCATCAGGTTTTGTTCTTCACTCATCAGGTTTGGTTCTTCACTCATCGGGTTTGGTTCTTCCCTTATCGGGTTTGGTTTTTCACTCATCAGGTTTGGTTCTTCACTAATCAGGTTTGGTTCTTCACTCATCGGACTTGGTTCTTCACTCATCAGGTTTGGTTCTTCACTCATCGGATTTGGTTCTTCACTCATCAGGTTTGGTTCTTCATTCATCGGATTTGGTTCTTCACTCATTGGATTTGGTTCTTCACTCATCGGATTTGGTTCTTCCCTCATCAGGTGTGGTTCTTCCCTCATCGGGTTTTGTTCTTTACTCATCGGTTTTTTTTTCTTGTATACCTTCTGTCCGAGGTCCCAGGATTTGGTCGAATCTCCATACAGGTGGCCGAGAAGACCCCGCTTGATTTGTCCCATTCTGCTGTTCACTTAAATGTCTTTGGTTTTCTAATGTTTTCCTTATTTTTTGCAATGTGCAATATTTATCAACGAATACTAGGTAATTTGTACTTGCAGCATAATAACAATGGTGACTAGGATGAAATCATTTTTTAAGCTAGGCATCCACTTTCAAGGTGGATGTGTACATTTACTCTTCAAATAATTGCACTTGTCACCCAAAAACTGAAATAATAAATTTCCAACTGGTCCAAAGAAAAGTGTAACTTTCGGAAAATCAAGGTCAAGGTCTTTTACATGTCTTTCATTTTTCCGCAAGAAGAACTCATTATTTGTACGTCTGTTACTTCCTGGTTGCTTTGTATCTTTCTTGGGAATAATTACCTTGATATGATGTCTTGCAACAAACTCCCTCTGTTTATTCACATCCCCCAGTGCCCAGTAGTTTTTGTGAATCACGCCCCTTTCTTGGGGACTGATATTTATCAATGAATACTAGGTAATTTGTACTTGCAGCATAATAACAATGGTGACTAGGATGAAATCATTTCTTCAGCTAGGCATCCACTTTCAAGGTGGATGTGTACCTTTACTCTTCAAATAATTGCACTTGTCACCCAAAAACTGAAATAATAAATTTCCAACTTGTCCAATGAAATGTGTAACTTTCGCAAAATCAAGGTCAAATAAACAAATTATTGGTTAGAACAGCAGAACTGTTGAAACTTTCTGACTAATTGGTCACAAAATTTACGAAGAAAAGTGTAACTTTTAAGAAAATCAGGACAAAATTTAATCTTTTGTTTGTGAAAAAACGCAACTTTAAAGATTATCTTTCAAGATTCAAGAAATTACCATAGTATGAATGAACTCTAAGCGACGCGACGCAAGTAGTCACCGTCTCGCAAACCTTGAACGATGTGGGAGCGAAAAGCTCTCATGTTGTACTTCTTCAAAGTTTCCAAAATGAAAGTTTTGCTGTGGCCCATTATCCTGCTTGCTTGTCTTGAGGAGGAAGTAGGGTTCTCCCTAAAGTAAAAAAAAGTCCTATTTCTCAAGTAAAACTAAAAAATTAGTCTTTTTTTACCATTTTCGATCGAGAAAATGGACAAAAAATCACAAAATTTTACCAAAGAAAAGTGTAACTTTAAGAAAATCAGGGAAAGAAATTAATCTTTGGTTTTTTTTTTTGAAAAACGCAACTTTAAAGGTTATCTTTGAAAATCCGAGAAATTTCTCTATCTATCGATTAAATGAATAAAAAAATCACAAATTTTTACCAAGGAAAAGTGTAACTATAAGAAAATCAGGGAAAAAAATTGATTTTTTGTTTTTTGAAAAACGAAACTGTTCAAAAATTACACTTTAGCACATTCCAATTAGTAACTTTCCAAGAAACTTTCCAATTAGTGACACTTATCTATATCAATAACATGAAAAAAATTGACCATTTTTTGAAATTACACTTTTCAATACACAAAAGATTAAAAACAACACAGAAAACTTGAGAAATTACTCTTCTGAAAAAAAAAAAGGAAATGAAATATTGAAAAAAAACGTACCCTTCCCATGTTCCCTCAAAAGTGACACTAATCTTTAACGGGAGAAGAGAACTTCAAAACTCGAAAATGGAAAAACGTAACCAGGGCCATTCCGCGGTCACCCACGTTACAGGTTGACGCCTTTACACAACAATTCTGGCTTTATTAAAATAAAATTGGACTATATTTTTATGTCATACAGAGGATTTTGGCATAGAGATTCCAAAAATGTTTCAAGTTTCCAATTATTTCAACCAGCAAGTCTGTAATGAGGCAAAAACATTGGTAACCCACGTTACTTCAAACGAGACATGTCAAAATTGCATGGTTGGATTACCTTAAATCCCTCCTCATTAAAGCATGCTACATTCCCGAGAGTGGCATGACCTGATTATAAATATTCTTGTCAACACTACAAACCAGTGTTTGTTTTTCTAAATGTTCTAGTAAACATAAAATTCATAATTTTCTGGACCCTTCTCGGTCACCCACGTTACAATTTGTCCCTCCATCTATTACTCCTCTTCCCAGCCCTGCTGATTGACTTATGTCTTTTTCCTTGATATAATGTGATAGTTAAGCTTTTAATTAACATATGAAAGGAAAAAATAACCTTGTTTTTATTATTTAAATTCAATTTGGGGCATTTTTTATTATGAGGAGGACAAAGCTAGATACATGGATATAAACTAAAATTAACGCCTGTTTTAGATTAAAACAATAAAAATAATTTTCTTTCCCCAACGTTTTTGTCATTAACTAAGCCTGAATCATTTCTCATCCACGTTTATCTTATAAGAGAACTTATAAAACATTCTTTCACCCATACAACTGATTGATGGGGTAGGAAGAATTCTGCGAATCTGTTTTAGGGAAACATGAGGTTCCTTTTCATCAATGTTAACTTTGAACGTATCTTTATCAGAATTTGTACTTTTAAGACAAAGTACTCTAACTTCATTTTCACTGTCGACTAATGTTTGACATACAGCTACATAGGAGTAGGTCTTCCCATAGTTTTCTTCAGGAAATTCTACAATGACAAATGTACCATGTTTGATTTTTTCTCTGTCTATTTCACCTTCTTCTGTATCCGAATCACTACTATAAATCAAGTGGTATGCTGATCCTTGCTTGGTATTTTTTTGTGTCACAAATTCTTGTAATACAAGATCTTCTTCTTCTTCTCCTGATGAACTTTCAGAACTTTCCTCATTGATGGCTGACTGGATGTGACGTGTAAGATAGTGAGACCTGAGCTGTCCATCTTTCCTGTACATAACATGAACTTTAGAGATACCCTTCACTGTTACTGCTTTTTCAATTATGGCACGCACATTCGATTCAAGATTTGCTTTTTCAATATCTTCGTTATTCATTTGAATCATATTAACCTTAGTCACATCTTTTGCAGTTTCATAGAATTGAGAACTATTCAAGACAATTGCCTTTTCTTGTATAACAGCTTTTCGTACTTGTCTCTTTACCGCTCCTCCGATTCCGTCTACAGGTCCTTTGCCGTGACTTGTTGTGAAATAGTTCCATACAATTTCACAAGAAGATTCTTTTTCCAAATACTCTATGGCTGCAGCCATAAATTTATTTTTAAACTGGCTACTTGGACCATCTGACCAGATTCTTGATGGAAGAAGGAAGTTCACTTAAAATCCTTTTCATGTACACTATAATTGTGTCTTTTGTATGGGTTAAATTGTCTGAGACAATGACATACGGATGTTGTTTACCATCAAAATAAACACTGCAAGTAAACAGGCTGACCTGAGGTTGGCACCAATGAAAGGATTGTACTTCGTTTTGAGCAACACAGGTGTAGTTCTCCGCAAAGTCTACTTGAATCATTGCTTCATTGGGATCATGTGTGTCAGAAATAACTCTGTTGCGTACATTAATATAAGAGATTGACTGCTCTCTTTTTATGTAGACGTGTTCAAAGAATTGATTGTTTGGATGTATTTGATAAGATCATTTGGCTCTCCATCATGCATAACCTTTGACAAGTGTCCATTGAACTCTTCCCAAACATACCAAGTTATATCAGAATAATCCTCACTATCAGCTACTTCTTTATGCATTTCTGTGATCATTTTATCAGCACATTCTTTGCACTTGCCCAGCCAACAGTTTTCTAGTGATGGTGAACAAAGAAAATTTTCACAAAACTCCACTGTATATTTGGGAAAGTTTTTATATGACTTCTGGAAGGCACTCACTGCTTGAATGAAATTTTCATGATATTTGCAAAGGCAGACATTGTGTGGGAGCATGCTACTCAGTTTGACTTCTTTTGGTCGTAACTCAAAGAATTTTGTTTTCCCAATACATTTTCCATACTCCTGACAATAGAGAGCATGGACTTCCTTGATTGAACAAGTCAGATGTCGAATTTGCACTTTCTCTTTTTTTCCTGTTTCATCTCTAATGGTCCTAGCATCTTTCATCCCAGGTGCCTCCCGACTGATATCCTCTCTGCGATAGAATTCTTTGACTGATTTCTCAAGTTCCACGTTTGTCTGGGAATTAGCAAACAGCTTTCTACATTCTGATGGGTGCTTTGGCGATACATAGTCAGAAAACAATTTCTTCACAACTGCTTTTCTTCTGTTGGGAGATTTCGGTAGGATTTTCTTAACTCTAGCTGCTGCCTTCCCCAGTGAACTGTTGGATCTAAAACCCATTGGCGATGATAACGCTTTCTCTTTCTTCAGAATTCTATGCCTTCTCACTCTTTCTCTTGTTGCTGCCCTCTGCTTGTTTAAGTCTTTTAATCTTTGCTTCAAAGGAACTTTCAACAAACTTTCTTTCTTCCTTTCTCGAGAAATTTTCTCGAGTTCACTTTGTCTCTTGCTATATTCGTCAAACTTGCCTTCCTCTTTGAGTTTTTGACGACGTCGGCGCATTTTTTCTGCCGATGTCAGAGGCGCCATGTTCTGAAAAGCAAAGAAAAAAAAATTCACTACCTATAATATAACAATAAATTGGTTGCAATGAACCACAACTATCCTATAACCACAAAGAAACAAAGGTCGGTTACCCGTAGAATAAAGCCCTTTCGATAATCGCATAGGAGGTATTAAATAAACCCATCCTATCAATGTAAACTTGCATGAGATATACACAAGGTATGAAACAAGATCTCATATTATACCGGTCACCCACGCTACATACTGAAACTATCGAAATTTCATCATAATTTGCACAACTTATTTATAATTATTAATTTTTCAGAAGACAAATGTATTTATCTAAAAATCCTGACAAAAATATAATTCATAATAGGTTTTATCTTTTAATAAATTGGCTAAAGTTACCCCAAGTGACCTTCCACAAAATCATTTTATTTTTAAAATACACAAAATTTGAAAGTAATCTGTTATTAAAATAAACAAATAAAGACTATGTAAAACATATCTGTAGTATCAGAAATTAGTTTAGGTCAGTTAAACCAGCGGTCGGCAACCTGGGGTCCGCGGACCCCGGGGGTCCGCGAGAACTAAATTGGGGGTCCGCGAAGCCATTTCAGGATTTAAAAAAAGAAGAAGTTCAAACGTGAATTTTCTCTTGTTTCTCCCGAGTGTCGGGACTCCCAATAATCCCAATTCATAGTGAATGGTTATTAAGTTTAGTTCTCCTTGATTTGTGCGTTAGGTAGGTGGTAGGTCAGTGATTAATTTTCTTTTCGTTTTATTTTTGTTTTTATTTTCGTTTTCTTGTTTCAATGAAGAACCAAATCCATTAAGAATCTTAATAACCATTTACATATCTACCTACTTTTCTTTAATACACCCCCCCCCCCACGCTTTTGTAAGGTGGGGGGCCCTTAAAAAATTTAGAGATAAGCTAGGGGTCCGGGATGTTCAAAAGGTTGCCGACCGCTGAGTTAAACAACAAAAAACAAGAGCAATAATTTCCTATACTAATGGTCACCCACGTTACATCACTTTCGAATCCCAAAAAAAGAGGATACATTTTTTTTTTAATTAAAAATAATTTGTTTTCTAAACTCCCAAACCTCAGGACATTTTCCCCACATATTTTATATTAAAACTAAAAATTTGTAGACGATTTTAAATTAAAAAACACTAAAATATTGGTAACCCACGTTACACACAGTATTTATTTTCAAAGGAGTCAAAAGTATACTTACTTTACGATTTGCGAAGTTAAACTTATGGAATTCGCCCAAGAACTGAAGTCTCTTTCAATGGAAACTATCAGTTGCTTTTCAAATACTGGTATAATGCTAGAATAATATCACTGAAAACTTGCAATAAACATGTTAATGCAGGAACAAGTTTGTTCATCACAGAAAACACATCATAAAATCGAAAATACAAATCCTACAACAAAAATGAAAATAGTTCTGAAAAATTGAGAATATGCACTTTTCAGTGAAATATGTACCTATTAATAGTTCTAAAGTTTTTTTTTTTGGCATGTCATGTCCGCTTTCTCGCGGAATGGCCCACCAGTGCCCTCTAGCGGCGTTGAATTGAGCTAGAACTCTGGGGTCTTCTCTAACAGGTGTAGAATTCTCAGGCGAGTTCGAATATGGAAAAAAATATTTTTGAAAAAAGTCAAAAAGTTACAGTTTTCTATGTAGTGTGCGATATCTTGTCGGTGTTCCTCACTAAAAGTATCTCGTGGCATTTTAGTTTCTATTAATTTTTTAAATTTTACTTTTTGATTTATTTAAGGTACCTCGCAATTTTTAATTTATTCAAGGTGATAAAGTTTTAGAGGAAAATGATGAGAATTGACACACAGTTAATAACAAAGATGATAACACAATGTGTAGAAAATTAAACGCTTCACAATCATATAGGTACTAACAATCAGGTAGGTACTATGTACCTACAAAAAGGTACTTACCTAGGTTTACCTGAATGATGTTATGCCTTACCATGTTATGTCTTCAAATACCCCGTTTAGCTACCTAGGGTACACACAGAATCAATTCAAGTACATTTGCAACTTTGCGATTTTTTTTTCTTTCAAATTTTGACCACGCCAAAATACTCACCAGTTAATGCGTTGAAAAAACTTTTTAGATTTTTTCGTTATCTTAAGCCGTTCTTCAGATATTGGAGTGGTTCACAAATTCCTGACCACCCTGTATGCACTGAAATATTTTGATGGTGTTAATAGGTTTAGTATTTTCATTCCCAAAACTTTATTTCCGAGGGAAAAAAATATTTCAGGCGTTTTTATAGGTAAATTCTACCCAAAGAACTCAAATCTGCCATCCATTTCTTTTCCGTTATCGAGTTACGGATGGTTGCACCAGTGGGAAAATCTGGATAAAAAATATATGAAAAAATTAACAATTTGGAAATTATTTATCTATCAGAAAAAGTTGGTTTTTTTTTAATGAACAAAACACAGTATTAGGTACCTGTAACATTAGGTATGGGGTGGCTTTACTTTTTTCTGTGTTGTGAAAGTTGTAAAAGCAGTATTTCTGGGGTTTGAGGCAAAGAACATTTGCCAGATGTGTACCCTGCATTTCTATCATTACACTCTTTGCATCGACCTCTTTTATCAACCCAAATAGGAAAATGAGATACACTACACTACTACTAAATTGATCTGACAGACTGTCTAGTGATGGACGTCCTGGTCCTCTCCCTCTCTCCGATTGTATGAGGGCACTTTGTATCTGCGAAATGAATTGTACCAGTGTCAATGGTTTCTCAGGCATATTATGTTGACCATGTTCCTTCCTGTAGAGTAACCACCCATTTACTACACCTACACTGAGGCCCCAATGTATTACCCGCAAGTACCCTCTCTTACATTTCTGTCTAATTCTGTAGAGTTGGATCAACATGTCAAACAGATCAACTCCTCCCATGAATTGGTTGTATTCCTTGATGATGGCTGTTTGAGGTACGTCCACCTTTTGCTTATGTTTTTCAGACCACCTTCTACATGTACCGATAGGGTCTACTCCCACATAGTTTGATACACAGTTCACTGCCCTCCTGTCCAACCATCGCACTAGAACTGCACCTGAATCAGCATCAACTTTCCAATCGAAAGTACCACGTCCAGTCTTTTTCAAATCCTTCTCTGATAACACTGGGCATTTACCACTTCTTGTCTCTCGTATTGTTCCAACAAATTGATACCCCAGCTCTGATAGTCTTGAACTGATAGGTAAAGAGGTGAACCAGTTGTCAAAATACAGTTTTGATGTTGAGGCAGTTTTTCAATTAAATCAAGCACAATATTGCCCGATATTCCCAAACCAATGCTGTGATCTATTGCAGTGTTTTGTCCTGTATACACAATAAAATCATAGAGAAATCCTGTGGATCCTGCTCTTGTGAACAGTTTGTAACCCCATTTGTGGGGTTTATTTTTTACATATTGTTTGATTGGACTTCTGCCCTTAAATGGTATGATGGTCTCATCAACACTATTGTGCTCTTCAGGAGGAATTTTTTGCAAATTGTTCCTGAGCTTCTCAATATAGGGTCTTATTTTGAATAATTTATCAGCAGGATCAAATTTAGTATTGTCTGCAACGTGGAAGAATTGGTTTGTTTGATAAAACCGATTTCTGCTGAAAACGTCAGCTACTTTGTTGTATCTTGTTTCTTGTTGCCAGTACATTTTCTTTTGTGGCATTGCTACAATTGCCATGAGAAATAACACCCCCATATACTTCTTTGTTTCTTCAACAGTCAAACCTAGTACAACACCACTCTTCTCATGGGCATATTGGTTGCTCGAATTTGTTATCTCCTCAATCATTTCTTCATCCACAAATTTTAGAAAATATTGAAGAAGTGTTGGTAATCCCTCTACACCTTCTTCAATATCAGGTTCCTCAAATAACCAGTCAGTAGCTGGAAAAATGAAAGAAGATACATCCCTCCAGTCACTCTTGCTTGCAGCTTTTTCTTAGCTTTCTTTGTCACTCTTTTAGCCTTAACCTTCTTCTTTACTTTCTTTGTACTAGTCTTCCTACGTGGTTTCCTGGGAGTAGATGCAGCCATTGGCGTTCATGATTCATGTCCTCCAACTCCTCCAATTCATCCAAAGACAAGATCACATTTTCATTTTGTTCTTGATTGTTTGTGGAAACACATTGTTCTGGATCCTGGTTTGCTACAAGAACTTGAACCATCTTCCCCAACTCATCATTTTCTTCATTATCAGTATCCCCATCTTGATCGCTGTCCAGGAAAGACTGGTTTAACCAGTGTAAAATCTCATCCGCTCTATTGAGTAAGTTGTTATCACTGTTGTTTTTGTCTGTCATTGTTCAATATTCATTTGAAAAGTAAAACTAATCACTTCAGTGTTCAATCAAAAAAATTTAGTCAACAAATGAGCTGAAAAGAAAACAAAATGCCAAATCACGTAGATTTTCATGTCATGGATTCCCAAGGTTGCTCTGGTGCATCCAACATTGAAGACGTTCAAAATCAAAGTAACTTGGGATTTTCTACCAAATAATGAGTAAATAACACTTACAAGGTGTTTTTCTACACTAAAAAAATTATTTGCTCGTAAAAAACTTACATTTTAGACCTTTTTTTTTGAATAGAAAAGTACCACCTCTCACGACATTTTCGAAATTTGGGATTTCACTGATTTTAAAATGACTATTGTTACTGTGTGAAGTTAGCAACTTTTTAGGTATATGACTTCTCCTCGCAAGATTGCAGTATATCCACTCATCTTTGTATAAGACCAAGCGAACTCCTCCGGATGTGTTTTGGCCAACGAGAGTAGTGATCTCATATATAGTAGATTTTTGTCTCATAGTTCCTTGTAAATGGTCTGGTAGAGCTCCGTCGTCCTGTTTCTTACATTCTCCTCTATATAGAATAATTTCAATTCCATGATTAGGTCAAGATCGATAGGAGCAGGCAGGCGGTGGGTCATAGCTCTTGCAGCTGACATTGCATTGACGTCATCCACTAAATAAACGCGTGAATTCCCTGTTTTTCTAATTGGCAGGTTACAAACATACGTTATAGTTGTTCCAATGATTGCAAATGAGAACTCATTATTATCTACGACGTAGAAATCAGTGCCCAGGTTGGACTTGTAGTATGATGCCATTCCATCGTATAAGATTGTGTACCTGGAGCCATGACAGGATGATGTCTCTATGTTTGTGTCCCATACGTATCTTGTTGATCCAAGAAGCGCTGTTCGTGCGTCGTATGACAGCCTATACCCCTCTCTAGTCACTAATTTCTTCATGTCATAGACATAAGTGGCGATGGCTTCCTTGATAGTGAGACTGTAGTACACTTGGCGTACCACATTAGTGAATGTTTGTCCATTTGTCGTAACCGAGCCGCCTACACATGCACCTTCTTGATCTAATGCCCCTACATCGACTTCATGGAAACTCAATGTCTCATTTATCTGAAGATTTTCAATTTTTCTACCTGTATTAGTTATGTACAAGCCTTTCCGGTGCATAACGTCACATTCCTCTGCGGTCAATGTGACAGGGTCTTGGATGCGAAAGCCGCCATTAACTACAATAGCGTGAGACCAAACACCACATCTCGTGATGAGGACGCTTCTTGTAAGAGTGCATTCACGAATCATGTTGTAAGCAAAGTCGTTCTTATACACGAGAAATACTGGCCTGTCTTGTTTCTCTGTCTTGAGACTATCTGAGCTGCATTCTTCAACTCCGTGTGTCGAGATGGATGTGTAGGAAGTATCGGGGTTCGAACAATCATATCCTGTCATATTGAATGTATTTACCCAGACGGGTAAGAGCACCATGATTGTGAGAATCTTCATGATGGCTTGTAGAACTTCAGACATAGACCAAGTCAACTACTTAATTTTCAGAAAATCACAAATAACACGACAAAATCAATAAAGACTTAAAATACAATTTGCCTCTACTTATTTTTTGGTTTGAAATCATAGCTAACTTCATGACGGTTCTAACGAAACTCACCATGTTGCCAGACCGGGAGGTTTTAAAACTAGAAAAATCAAGAGGGTTTGGTTGCACTGGTGCAACCTTGGGAACGAAAGGGTTAAATAAATGTTTCATTGTGTTATGTATCCTTTGTCAATATCATATGTTTCCTTTGTTCCAGAATCCTTCAAGTTATTATCCTCCTCAATGTTCCTTATCTTATGTACCCAATAATTCAAAATGGTGTCTAAAATATTCAAAAGAAGTCTTGAGCGGAAGAAGTCCAAAGAGAAAGATAATTTAAATCCGAATAGAAGAGATAAGCACCGAGAATTATGCAAAAGATACTATAGAAACAATGCTAAAAATATCAACAGAGCAGGTCGAAATATCTAAGTCTGTATCAACAGAAATGATCAACGATTCTGGCCAAGTACAGACAAAACAGACCAATTCCGGCGACAGAACTTCTCTTCAAACAGCTTTTTACCGGTGAAGCATTCGGGTTTCAGGTCACATCCACCCGTCTCCTCCAATATATCTGTGGCAAAAGAGCAGAGGTGATCCAGGACTGACGCAAGCTATGCACGCCCATGATCCTTCGACCAAAATAAAAATAACATGTGTCGATCAGACTATCCTAATCAACTTGATGAAGTTATGAAATTAATTAGTATCGATCATCTTGATATCGAACATTTTTTGTCATTCCTCATGTACGATCCCATCCTCCAATATCCCGATTTCAATAAACCTTTTATCCTCACAACCGAAAAAATGGTCGGGTGGATGAGATCAGCATAGGCAACAACCCCGCCCTTTTTTAGTTAGGACATATTTATTTATCTATTTCTTTCCATTTTATTTTTTATATTGTTTCCATTTTTTATAATAATTACATGTATTGTACTTATGTGTCTTTTGTATCTAATAAGTAATAAGCATTTTGTTCAATCTGAACAAAATGCAAAGATGAGTTACTCATGGAGGACATGTTGAATTGTAATACATGCTATGCCGTCCTCCACTTTGGCTGTGGTGGACAGACCGATCAGCAATTCAAAAAGATGAGCAAAGACAGGAAGAAAAAGTGGGCTTGTTTTGAATGCAAATTTAAACATCCTACTCTGGATGGCTTCACCGTGACTGATGAGGAAGGGGTAGAATCGACGGCGGCGGCCAGTGCCAGTGGCTCCTCCATTACAGGAGGTAATTGAAGTAGATCTCCAAGGACCAGAATATGGAGCCCACCAAACCAACCTTCCTCTTTGTCACTGCTATTGAATACTTCAGTGAGTCTCAAGTGAATGTACATAAGATTCACGTTTGAAACCATTGAAATTTCATCGACGATGAAAAGGACAACATCTTTCAAAACATCTCGAATGATTTTGAGAACGGTGTCAGAGAGAATTTGTACTCTGGTGTATTACCATGCTCATGCCTAGTTATGCCTTCGATATTGTAGGCAGCAACTCCTGTTGGTGCTGTGAGAGCGACCATTTTTCCCATTGTGTACTCGGTCCAGTGTTTTAGAGTTTTAATAAGGTATGGTTTTCCTGTACCTCCAACACCAGACACAAAATGACGCAAGGGCGCAGCACACTCATTGGATAAGGCGGAAGTAACATGATCAAAACCCGTCTTTGATCTACGTTAAGAGAACAAATCATATCCTGCATACTGGAATCATCAAGAATAACTTTGATTCAATGCAGTTATTTCAGCCACGTCGTTAGCAGCCTCGTCCAAAATATGATCTGGCATATTTTTTGTTGCCATCCTTTTCTTTACTGTCTGCGATGATTTTTTGAACGGTGGTGTTCAATTCTTCTCTAGATTTCCTGAGGTATTGTAACCTCACATGATGTTGCATGGCTGTGTCTATCAAATTGTCACCGTCCAAAAATGCACTTGCAAAGTCATGTTTATTACCCTTCAGGTCCTCTAAGAGTTCTCCAAGGTTTCAACAACAGAAGCACGGAATGGATATATTTTTCCGGCTCCATATTCACGTTGTATACTTGATGTTTTATCAAGTAGGGAATTATCCTCTTCTTAACGCCAGGATATTCAACGCAAAGAGCTCCATCTGCTTTTGGTCGAGCTTTGATGATATCGTGATTTCTCACAAAATCAAAGAGACATATTTCTTAAAATATGCAGGACGGTTGGGATAATGGGTGTCAACCATGGAAGGACAGAAAATATCCTCTGAAGATTCTTCAATGAATTCAATAGCCCTCTTATCCTTCAGTTTTCTGCTGCGTACAAGATTTACATCCACCCACTTGATTGTTGTACCTCTGTCGGTTCCAAGCAGAGACAATCCAAGTAGAGCGTCTGCAGTTCCATTACTCCGCATTCTCTGCTACCAAGAGCTCTCATTCCAAGATTCCACAGTTTTTGCTGAAGACTTTTTACAGAGCTCATTACGTCAAATGTTTCCATTGTGCTGGATTTTTCTGCCTTGGTCTGGTACTTGGTAACATAAGTACTCCAGAGCACAAGACTTTTCTCCAATGAACTGAATGTCCATATTTCCCTCCCATGCTGATAAGATTGCGAGATTGTAATCGTTAATGCACTTTTCTCCTCGTGATCGGGATAAGTCGTATAGTCTGGTTTTGGTTAATAACCACCTTCTGCCTTTTTTTTATATATATATTAATATGTAAAATATTTATCCCATAAAATATATAAGACCTGTTTGACTGCTGGAGTAAAGGGACTTTTCAGTCTTACCTCGGCAGTATAAACAAGGTATATTCTATTCTATTCTATTCTATTCTTCTGCCAGCTATAGACTGAGACACATCTCGTAAAATCAAGTTATCAGATAATGGTCGAGGGAATCCGAACCTGCAGGATCTGATAAATTATTTTGTAGTTTTCTTTGTCCTCATAAAATGGTTATTGTGATGATGCATTTGGTACAATTTTACTTTTTCAGCAAGAGAAGGAAATGTGTCCTCGTCTGGTTTGCGACAAGTTATGGTTTTGTCGATGAATTTCGCAATCTCTTCATTTGAATGTTCCCCAATAACGGAAGTGCTCTCAATCCAAATTAAAAGATGAAAATGCTGGAGTCCACCCACGTGTTTAGTACTCGCGTCTCCAAACAAAATGCACAACTTTTCCCAGTGGACAACTGTCTTCTTGAAGAAAATCCAGCATGGCCTTGAACTTAATATCAATGGACCTGGATGTTGATACAGGATCACTCACAATAAGTGCAGAAGTTGACTTTGCTGCAGAAGTCTGTAGAAGTGGTCAAATTCCGTTCTAGCTCTTCAGTTTGCAACATTTTGAGGCACTGTCCTGCCGTCAGAGAATTTTTGTTAAATATATTTAATTTGTGATGTATTCCATCTTTCAAAGCTCTGATGTTGGACTCATGGAAAAGATAAAACAAATACTGAATATTTAAACGAAACTCCTTATGTCTAGACATCAGTTTGCATGTTACAAAATCTGCAGCTGCAAGATGTTCTTTACGTTGCTCACACAGTCCATTTTTTCCATATGGAAACAAATCTGGGAAGCACATCAAGTCCAAATCTTTTTGGCGTGAATCGAGGGACTGTTCATCAACTCTCAGCATTTGATAGAGATAGAGATTTGTGCTGCTTTCGTTCTGTCGGCCCCCATGAAGCGCTTGGATTGTAAACTGCTCATAGTACGAGTCATTAGGATCTCTTTGAGTGAGCATTGCTCTAGGTTCAGTTTCTATGTTTTGCTCATCTTCAGGTTCAAATTCGCGGTCAGCTAATTCTGAAAAAACATTGTTCTCAAGCCTGTCCATGATGTTTTCCCTCACCAAGTCCTCTTTAATTGGTAACTCTATATCTTTGTATAGAAGATTGTGACATTTTAGCCACTTTTCTTAGCTTTGCTAGGAATGCAACGGGTGAGTCGGAACAAAGTTTATCTTGTAATAATATTGCGTATTTATTATTATTATTATTATTAAAAAATTATTAGAGCACTGATCAGATAGTTTTAATATTTCATTATTATTTTTATTTATTTTTTTCTTCCTTTTTTTTCAAAAAAAGTACATTAAACCAAAACAATATATTGTATCCTTGCTTCTGAAAGTACTTTCCAATCTACCAGTCACTGACTTTTGTAGAAAACGACCTTTGAGTTTTAGGGCATGTGACCCAGTTGTAATGTCATGTGACCCAGTTGTAATATATTAAATTCGATAACGTTGCTGTTAAGAAATGAGAAGAAAAATTTGTGGCAAATTCAAAACAAGGCCTTTTTTATTTATTTTTCTGATTCGATCTTATTAAACTAATTCACTAGACCTAAACTATTTTTTCAATAGCTTGAGCAATGTGTCAACATCATAATAGTTATTGCCATTGTTGTCAACACATCCATGTTCATCATCAGTATCTTCTGCCTCATCAGAATCACGTTCTTCCATCCTGCTATCTTGTATCTTCTCAGTATCTTCAATCTTTCTATCAGTCTCTTCTATCTTCTCTTCAGTATCTTCCATCTTGTTATCAGTCTCTTCTATCTTCTCCTCAGTATCTTCAATCTTTCTATCAGTCTCTTCTATCTTCTCCTCAGTATCTTCCATCTTGTTATCAGTCCCTTGTATCTTTTCCTCAGTATCTTCCATCTTTCTATCAGTCTCTTCTATCTTCTCCTCAGTATCGTCCATCTTGTTATCAGTCTCTTCTATCTTCTCCTCAGTATCGTCCATCTTGTTATCAGTCTCTTCTATCTTCTCCTCAGTATCTTCCATCTTGTTATCAGTCTCTTCTATCTTCTCCTCAGTATCTTCCATCTTGTTATCAGTATCTTCCATCTTCTCCTCAGTATCTTCCATCTTGTTATCAGTCTTTTGTATCTTCTCCTTAGTAGCTTCCATCTTTTTATCAGTCTTTTGTATCTTCTCCTTAGTATCTTCCATCTTGTTATCAGTCTTTTGTATCTTCTCCGTAGTATCTTCCATCTTCTCCTCAGTATCTTCCATCTTGTTATCAGTCTTTTGTGTCTTCTCCTCTGTATCTTCCATCTTGCCATGAGAGTTATTCCTGATACTCATCTTGATTGCCTTAATCTTATCTGCCAAAGTGTACTTCTTGATTTTCTTGACTGATCTTTTTTCATTATCATTTTCAAAAGAAAAAATTGTCTTTCCGCCTTCAATTTTACAAATCACACAAACATTGTCATCTCTGCAACTTTGGCAGGATACCTTTCTAAGAGTCAGGTTGTTTGGACTTTCTCTATTCCACACCACTTCATGAATCTCCAAACACTTGGGGATTGGTCTCAGTTTATTTGGAATGATTTTTTCTATCTTGATAATGTTCTGGTCAGGTACTTCCATATCATGAGTTTTTGTCGAGCTCATTCTTTCTAAGAAATCTTCTATGTTAGCAATATCTTTGCCTCTTGTTACACTTTTGTCACAATGGTTTTTGACCACACTTCCCACTGCGTCCGCTACACTCTTCCCATGGCCTGCTTCGAAGAAATTCCATGTAAGTTTTTTGAATGATTTTACTTCACATGGAATCTTAGATACTAAGTACAAGTTTTTCCTGTTCCTATATTGAGACGTTGGACCGTCGCTGTTGAAATACAGTGTGTCAACATTAGGTACTGTTTCTGTAATCAGTTCAAGTACAGGTTTTAAATGTGCCCATATGGCTGCAGGGTCATGTCTAGTGTTTTTAGATACAGTAGCAAACGTCTTGTGTTCTATTTTATCATGCATTTTATAATAGAACACTCCTGTGTGAAGTGATACTTGTTGTTGACTTGCTCCAAAATGACAAGACTGAACTTCTTCACTATACTTCAACACATAGTTTTCGGAAAAATCAATGAACAAGGATACTTCATTATTGTCTAGGTTGTTTTTCACGAACTTTGCTGCTATAATCTGGTGCATTGCTCGATAGTGGTGAGCAAATACAATGGGGATTGAATCTTTTACTTTTTCAATTAATTCACCCATTGTACAATAAACTTTCTGTTTAGATGTGATTTTAGTGGTAGCTTTTTCATTTTTATTGTTAAAGTATATGTGTTCTACTAGCTTCCATTCATGATAGAACGTTCTGGTTGTTGGTTCAAGTTTTAGCTCATCCGAACAAATTGCTTTATGTTTGCATTCTTTACATGACCTGTACATGCAATTTTGATTTGAAACATCACAGCAAATCTTTTTCATGAAATCTTGAGGGAATTTTGACTGTAAGATTCCTAGCATGTGCAATTTTTGTATCTTGAATGAGAAGTTCACGTGTTTGATGCAGCTACATGTGTCTCTTTCGTTCAGCTTCTTATGGCGCAAATGAAAAGGTCGCATCTCGAATGTGGTTAGATCATGTTAATTTGTGTATGATAATTTAATTTTGTGGATAATGAACTTTTGAGTGATCAAAATTATTGATTTCTTTTACTTCTTCCCTTTCTTCGAAATCACAGCAGATTTCTCAGGGGATTGGGTTGAATTTTCATCATCTTCTAAGAATGCATGAACAACTGAGACAAAATTATTGTATGTGCCTAGTTTCATTTTTCGTTTTAAGCTCATTGGTCCTTTCATAACTCCAGCAATTTTCGCGAAGTCTCTCACATTACTAACTTGTTTATAGTCTTTGACAATATTTCCACTCAATAACTTTGCTACTGTCTTTTTCTCATTTTCCGTCAAGCTCTTCTTGTTAGTCTTAATTTGTTTTTTCATTACTTCTAGAAACAGCAGTCTTTTTCTAACTTCCTTCTTGTCTGTAAGAACTTTGGTTACTACTTTGTTAGGAGATGGTGATGATATACATGGGTTGCCTTTGTTCTTTTTTAGACGATAGTGTCGTTTCTTGTACTTTTCCTTTGATTTCTTCTCTTTTTGCAATTTTTTCTCCAACTTCTCTAACTTTTTCTTCATTTCGGAATTGTTTTTTCTTCTTCTTTTCTCACCCGAAGCTCTCTGACGGCTAGTTGATGGTTGTGGCTCAATGTTCACATGGGCCTCTTCTTGGGATGGGGAATCAGGAGGGGAATTCACATCAATAAATTCGCTAGTCATCATTTCTAGCTGCTGTTTGTCTTTCCTCTTTTTGTTTGCTTCTCTCCATTTCTTTCTTTGTGCTTTTTGACCTCTTCGAGACATCTCTTTGATTGACTTCACCTATAACATAACGTTACAAAATATAATTAGAAAGGGTCCTATAATAATAATGTTTTTTTTTTAAATATTATTGAGAATTTGTTGTTCTATATCACTAGGGTTTAAAAACAACTAGGTGCTCACTGCAACATTGAAGGATTTTTACTTTACCAAATCATCTAAATCCATACTAATTAAATTCCAATTTTTACCTACAATGCTGGCACCGGGTCACTATGCAAAAACTGAAGGAAAATGTTTAACATACCTTCCCTTCCTCCTTCCTCTTTTTCCATTCCTGTCTCTTCTTCTCTTTCTCTGCCTCGTATCTCTCGGGGTCTGCTTTTATCCTAGCACGTGACAGACGTTTTCTCTCTCTTGCTGCTTCTCTTTTCTTTGCCTCTAGAGCTTCATTGTGTTTATTTGACTTTGCCCTACTTGTATCTGTAAACAATAAAAAAGTCAAAATAACTGGTTAATTCATATATTATACATAAGTTAAGAAGTAACTAACATCCAAAAGGGGAAAAAAACAACTGGGTCACACATTTACAACTCGGTCACAAATAAAATGTGACCTTGTTGTACGTGACCCAGTTGTAATAATAGACACTTTCAATTTTTTAATTTTAAAATTCATTTTTACTTTCAAAGGGAAATTGATATTTAAAAATAGCACATATTTTACAAATAATAAAAGAAAAATATTGTTTGAAAAATAATTAATAACGAAAAAAAACTATGTGACCTACTTGTGAATCATGATCGTAATATTTAACTTACCAAAAATTAATTCCGGAAAAAACACGTATGACGACACATACTCTCATCACAATAGCTACTGGCGAACTGAACGACTGAACCGCTTCCTTTACTTCAATGCGCAATCTCAAACATCACGAAAACTTGTTTTCTTTTGCTCCTACTCGAATCACTTGTTAAACAAATAGTTGTGGGCCCAGTTGTACAAATTTTTAAAGACTTATTTCAGATCAAGAAAACTCTCTAAAAAAAATAAATAAATGTTATGATACCAAAAAATTCACATTTTAATTACTCTTTTAAAAATATTTATTTACAAATTTAAAAAAGTATTATTCACACAAAAAATTAATACCTTTTAAGATTTCAAAATCGTGTCGGGGACATGAAACCCAGCATGTATTTCGAGTACATTGAAGCCTTAAAAAGTTCCAAATTGGTAATAAATGAATTTTTTTTGCTCTGGGTATGTTAAAAAATATAATTTGTTATCACTAATTAGTTACAGAATTATCGG
>CM044955.1:11143491-11154531 GCA_024516035.1 Bactericera cockerelli | reverse complement strand
TTCCCAGTTAGGGCATACTTTTGAACAGGAAATTCTGTTCCTTTCAAATACATGAGGCTGGCATTTACGGCCCTACCCAGGCTGGGTGAGGTTAATGTGTGGGTAAATTCTGACATCCTCTTCTAATCAGGACATTAAAACCAAATTGAATCAACTGGTCACAATAGATCTAAAAGAAGTCAGGGTGACATTTGGTGCTTCTCTTGTGGCTCCAACCAGTATATAATAATAAAAACGTTTCCTTTATTTATTCTCTGGTAATAGGGTATCAGAGGGAACTCCATACAATGAACACTGAGACCTCAGGATATCTGTAAAGTGTGACTCGTTGATTTTATTTAGTTTTATTTATTTATTTACACTTTATTAATAGGACATATTATATACAGTACAAATAATTAGACATTAAAATACAATACAATAGAAGAAAAAAAAAATAAATATATACATAATATATGTCCTAACTAAAGGGCGGGGCCTTAGGCAATCTCTTCCACCCAACCCTTTTTTTTTTAGTTATTCGGTTTGAGTTATATGGTTTGAGTTATTCGGGACGGGGGTTTTACTGTGCGTTCACTGAGAATCGTACCAGCTACATTAAACTGACTCAAAGGAAAAGCTTTTGGTGTTTTTCTGTTCATCCGGTAATAGGTACTTTTCTCTCTTGATTCATGAAGGGGGAGGAATGCTACAGAATAGGAAAAACGAAAATGTTTAAGAAGTGGCTATTTTTATAGCTACAAAAACAAATTTATTTGGTTCAAAACAGGAAGTTTGTCAACGCGATATACTTATAACAACATTGGCGATGAAAAATAAAACGCAATATTTACTCGAGGAAAAAGAAGTCAACTGCGTGAGAAATTTCTACATTCTTAGAAATTAATTAATAGAGGTAGGGAAGCACTTACACTTACCCATCCGTTCCTAAGTTTAAAGTAATGTCTATAAACAGTTAGAATTTCATAAATGAGTTTTAGGGACCGTTCACACGAGTTCAGGTAATGCTTAAATGACTGACAGTTATTATAAAACTCGCCTTACTGAATTGTGACCGTAAATGAGACTCAACCCACCGACTTCCAAGTTAACAGTCCGCCGTCTTATTATTGGAGCTATTGCTAGGGTAGCGCAATGCACCCACTCAGTACCTACCTTTCCCAGCAGGTTGCCACTGCTAGGGTAGCGCAATGCTCCCACTCAGTACCTACCTTGCCTAGCAGGTTGCCACTGCTAGGGTAGCGCAATGCACCCACTCAGTACCTACCTTTCCCAGCAGGTTGCCACTGCTAGGGTAGCGCAATGCTCCCACTCAGTACCTACCTTTCCTAGCAGGTTGCCACTGCTAGGGTAGCGCAATGCTCCCACTCAGTACCTACCTTGCCTAGCAGGTTGCCACTGCTAGGGTAGCGCAATGCACCCACTCAGTACCTACCTTTCCCAGCAGGTTGCCACTGCTAGGGTAGCGCAATGCACCCACTCAGTACCTACCTTTCCTAGCAGGTTGCCACTGCTAGGGTAGCGCAATGCACCCACTCAGTACCTACCTTTCCCAGCAGGTTGCCACTGCTAGGGTAGCGCAATGCTCCCACTCCCTGCACCGTCATGTCATCTCGCGGCATCCAGGGATCGCTGAGAATTATGAAAAATAAGATTACTTTCTAAATATATATTTCATAAAATTATAAAATACTTTTTAGAAGTTTAAGAGCGAAATTAATAGTCAAAATCGAGATCACAAGTTCGGACTTAAGCATCAGTTTCCCAATTTAAAACAATACGCAAAATCTAGACTTAAGACCACAGAGGTATAATAAAACCGTGTATTAATTCTTATCTTCATTTGAAAAACAATTTTTATCATGATTTATGTTAGTTACAATAGTTTTATCACGATTACCTACTCGCTGCTCTAAATATTTGCCATACTTGGGAGTCGAACCACCGACCTCCAGGTGCGAGTCTTTCACTTTATCCATCCAGCTACTGAGGTCGTTTCCGTAATTATAATAAAAATACAATAACGAGACTACGAGGTACAAGAAGAAAAATTCAACATGTTACGGAAGATGGAGCTATAATTTGATCTATAGTTGAGAATAAAAAAAAACTTTTGCTGGTATTGTTGATTGATGTTGGATCAAATATATAAGTTATTTTTAGTTAAAAAAAAATAAATAAAAAAAATACGGGGTATACTTTATACATTGACTAGCGGGCTGTCGCCCGCTTTGCGAGCCGAGGCATGGCCGTGAAAGCAAAAAATCCTTTTTCGCCAATGGCAGGTGTTGTAGTGGGAATTTCGAAAAATCCCGTCTTATTGCACATCTAGACTATAAGACAAAGCTACCTACCAAATTTCAGCTCGCTAGGCATTACGGTTTGGGCTGTAGAGCGATGATCAGTCAGTCAGTGACTTTGACATTTATACAGGGTGTCCCGTATACAGATGCAAATATTTTGAGGGTAGGTTCAGCCCACCGTGGACTATCATATGAGCGAAACTTGCAATGGGGCATTTTGCTTCGTTAAAGAGTTATGGCCAAATCCCTGTTTTTCCCACAGGTCTAGAGGTCACTTGGATCGATGCACGTTTTTAAAGAAATGGTAGCCAGTAAGTAATTTTTGACTTTATGTATGGATAGTCATGCATATTTCCCTTGAAATGCAGTTGGTTGCATGAAAAAATATTGAAAGACCAGAGAGATATTTAATCATAAGTTCAATACTTTTCTAAAATTCGATTTTTCCCTGTTTTCCCTTTCGTGAATTTAGAGTACTTCTACAATTGCAATTCTGCGTATCACTAGGTAAAAAATACCCTTTGCTATTTTGTTTCAATAAATACAAAGTTCTTTCAGACGCGTGAAGGAACGAATGAGATACGCCTTATCAAACGGCACCAGAAGGAGAGAAACACATCTTTCAAATTTTGAATCCGGGCGCTATTGCATTTTGAAGAACACTCGATGCCTGAAGCGGTCTGTGTGACTATTTTTGTGCCAACTGCAAGTTATAAATGAAAATTTTCTGAGTACAATTAGTTCTATTAACCAACTATATCAATCAAATCTAATAATTAAAATAACAAGGCGATCAATTTGTTCGGTGGAAGAGAAAGCCACGAGCTTTAAACCTCGCCCTTGGTTCGCTACATATTCTTTTGGGTTCTTTTCATTTCATGTCCTGTGTTGCAGAATGTATCATGTTTGTAGTTTATCAATAAACTACAAACATGTATCACTGTATCACCACCCTTGATCAGTCTTTGTTTATATTTATTTCCCAAATTGTTACCATGTTCATTGTAAAAAAAAAAATGTAAATAAAGCTTGGTCCAATTGTTTATAAAATAAAAATAAAGAATTAATAATAATAGTAACCTTAAAGTTGGATGTTCGAGTTTTACCCAAGGTTAATTTTCGGCACTATTTGTTATGTTTTTGATATCATGATTGTGATAAACACAAAAATGATATTTTTAATTTTACTTCTAAAAATAAAATCATAATTTTTGTTGGTAGCGCAGAGTCTTTCTCCATGTGTATTCTTTTTCCATAATTACACCACTGGTTGCTGCTTTCGTTGCAGCCTCTCTCATTTTTCCTCATGATAACCCTGTGATTCCGTAACCCCATTCACATAAAAGTTCACACCGACTGACCACTGTGAATGATCAATTTCCCTCTGTTAAACATCCCAGACCAGTGTATTTATACCTCAAATTACGCGCCAATTCTGTTAAAATTTAGCCAACTTTGAATTTTTCATCATGATTCAGAAGTGTTTTTTGAGCTTTGTGTGTACTGCGTTCCATGATCTCTAAAGTAATATAAATGAGCTTTCTTTTTTATAAAACTAAACATAATAGGGTATTTTTTTAACTAGTGATACGCAGAATTGCAATTGTAGAAGTACTCTAAATTCACGAAAGGGAAAACAGGGAAAAATCAAATTCTAGAAAAGAATTGAACTTATGATTAAAAATCTCTCTGGTCTTTCAATATTTTTTTATGCAACCAACTGCATTTCAAGGGAAATATGCATGGCTATCCATACATGAAGTCAAAAATTACTTACTGGCTATCATTTCTTTAAAAACGTGCATCGATCCAAGTGACCTCTAGACCTGTGGGAAAAACAGGGATTTGGCCATAACTCTTTAACGAAGCAAAATGCCCCACTGCAAGTTTCGCTCATATGATAGTCCACGGTGGGCTGAACCTACCCTCAAAATATTTGCATCTGTATACGGGACACCCTGTATATTAAGATTTACGATACAATACCAGATTATGTTGATTGTACACACCTGGATGAGAGGTGTCGGGACTGGAGAAGATTTGAGCTCGGTGTGGATTTGCTAGACGACCAGGAGCCACTGCCCTGCCTCACCCACAAGTGATCCGCCCCTGAGGAGAAATAACAGGAGGTCAAAAATAATGATAATTTTAAAGTTGTCATAGTTGTCATTACAAGTCCGCCGCCTTACCGATCAAGCTACTGAGGTCGGTAAAAAAAAACAAGTGATCCGCCCCTGAGGAAAAATTTAGTTAGGACTCATGTTTTTTTCATTTTTTCCATTGTTAAAATAATTATTTATATGTACATCATGTCCATTTATACCTACTAAAGCGTTATATAATAATAATAAAAATAACAGGAGGTCAAAAATAATGATAATAGATAATAGCCAGCCCTGAAAATAGAAACAGGGGATGGAATGCATAATGATAATACGATGTCAATACCGGTACTGCATTATTTGTTGATTTAATTTACACACAAAAAATGAAGAATGGGTGATACTATAGGTCATTGTCACAGATTGAATTATCAACTTATCACAGAGTTGAAAAAAAAATCCGCCAAATTAATAAAAGCAAATTAAAATTAGGAAATACGTTTAGAACACGTTTTGTGACATATCACAGTATAATATAGTTACATACGTGCATAGCTTGTGGTATGAAGGAGAGGGCTATAGTGACTGCAAAGGTCATAGCCATCAAGTCGGTGCTTACACGATATGGACCTTGTCAATCAGATTCTTTGTGCCAGAGTACATTCGCCTCTTGCCATCTGTTTTCCCGGTCTGTTTAATTATCCACAGATTTAGGTAGGCAGGTATATATAGTAAATAAATTATGAAACAAAGAGAATAAATGAATCGGTACATGCAAAAACGACATCATTCCAAAAGAGTAAACTTTTGGAAAATCAAAAAAAACTTTCCCATTCATTTTTTGTCCATAAGAAAAAAAAGAAAAAATATGTAATCGTAAGGACTTACCAAAAGAAACCATTCTATATAATTTTTGGTCAGATATGTAGTGCCATTTCAAATAAATAGCCGTTCAAAGGTCGTGGAATGATGCTGTTTTTGCACATATCGAAAATATTATAAATAATAACACACGTACACTTCGAATTTTATTGTTATTTCAAACAAAAACAAAAAAATATTAATCATAAAAATTATATGTATAAAAAGAAATCTGGTGTAAACATCACACGACTTTCCTTATCCCCGAAAAGAAGTTGAACTCCGGCACTCGTGACTCAACGGTAACAGCTGCAAATCAATGCCAAATTCGTAATCAGCACCTCAAAATCATTGGATTTGATATGTCACAATCTCCATCTAGGATCAATAATAAAAAAGTTAAAAAAAGTTAGTCAAAGCGGGTCCCCCCCCCGATATCGGTAAATTTGGGCCGAGGTCCAAAAAGTTCAAGATATCAAAAAAATGATATGAAGAGACTCCTATTATTTTTTTAATCTAAGAAAATGTTGTTCTCTAACTTTTTTTGTATCTTTAATCAATTCATTGAAGCGGCGCTTGCGGGCAATATTTGCGGCCCTGCGGCCGCATTTTGCGGCCAATTTCAACCAAAAGTTTTGTGGTACGTTTGGTGTATAAAATTGATTTTCATACCAAATTTCAAGTCTCTAGCTCTTACCGTTCTTGAGATATCCTGTTCACACACACACAGACAGGATACACCAATTCTACAGATTACATGCAAGAACCGCATCAATCCCGGATCTATGTCGTTCTTGCATGGAACGAAAATTATAGAAACGTGTTTATATAGGAAGGGAGTAGCAGAATGATTTGGTTTTGATATAAAATTGTGCGTTTACCTTCCGAGATCCAAAATCTATGAAAACCCCATTTTCCAAAAAAATGTGATTGATGTCGTTTTTGCATGTACCGATTCAAATGCTTCTACTGCAAAATATATCTTGAAATTGTTTGTTATCAGTAAAAAAAATTAGTACTAAAGGTCTATTTTGTAATTTGTAATTTATTTGCATTAATACCTAATTGTACATAATAGGTATAATAACCGACCTCAGTAGCTTGATCGATAAGGCGGCGGACTTGTAACCTGGAGGTCGGTGGTTCAAGTCCCGGTTTCAGCGTAGATATAGTAAAGTAGTTGTGATATCACGAAAGTGATTAACACAAATATGATAACTAAACTTAACTTAATAGGTATAATAGGTAACATATATTTAATGCGACTACCGCACACTAAGGCGGGGATACAGTCCTCTTGTTTTGTGGGTACAAACTATATAAATCTACAAACTATATAAATCTATTTAGTACAAACTATACAGGGTGGGGCAAAAGTCTGGAAACCCCTGAATAACTTGCGAATGGCTTCTTCGGTAAAGATAAAATTTTGTATGGTAAACCGGGGTAGTAAGACCTTCTTTTATAGTGGGGCTGATTTTTGTTACCGGCCCCCATGTCGGGGCCAGGGGGGCCAACTTCATTTTTTAAATACGAACCCCTACTTTGTGATACATTTTTGGAAAGGTCTTTAAATAAGAAATACTTTGGAGTAATTTTTATTTTTTTAATACTAACTGTTTCCAAATGGCGTCCAACTTTGTTTATGCAGTGTAAAGTCTGGAAACCCCTGAATATCTTTCGAAAGGGCTATTTCAGTAAAATTAGGTTCGGTAATCCGTGGTAATCAGACCTTATTTTAGAAAGGGGCCGATTTTTTTACCGGCCCATATGTCTGGGACAGGGGGCTAACTTCATTTTTTTTTTTAATACGAAACCACTTGCGATTAATTTTTGGAATTAAGTATACCAAAGTTTTTCTTATTTAAAAACCTTTCCAAAAATGTATCGCAAGGTGGGGGTTCGTATTTAAAAAAAAGTTGGCCCCCTGGCCCCGACATGGGTGCCGGTACCAAAAATCGCCCCCATTTTAAAAGAAGGTCAAATTACCACAGATTTTAAATACACAATTTTAAATTTACTGAAAAAGCCCTTACGAAAGATATTCAGGGGTTTCCAGACTTTACACTGCATACACAAAGTTGGACGCCATTTGCAAACAGTTAATATTAAAAAAATAAAATGTGCACCAAAGTATGTCTTATTTAAAGATCTTTCCAAAAATGTATCGCAAAGTAGGGGTTCGTATTTAAAAAAATGAAGTTGGCCCCCATGGCCCCAACATGGGGGCCGGTAACAAAAATCGGCCCCACTATAAAAGAAGATCTTACTACCTTGGTTTACCATACAAAATTTTAAATTTACTGAGATAGCCATTCGAAAGATATTCGGGGGTTTCCAGACTTTTGCCCCACCCTGTATAAATCATTATATTCTGAAGCAACATATTGATTTACCTGTTGAAATTTGATTCTTACTGTCGATACGAGTAACAATTTATTATTATGTTTAAAAAAATAAGAACACAAAACGAATAAATTAAATAAAATAAAATGGTGGGTTTTTAAAATCGAACAAAAACAATTAAAGTTACTAAAAATCAAAAACATTCGAAAAGGCACTAGGACAGGGTTTGTATGAAAAACTGCAAAGGCAGTGATTTGTGACAGACTTTGGGCTGGCGAGGGGTCAGTGTTGGCAATAAATCTCAAAAGGATTTTTCTCAAGTGATAAAGTTTCTATTTTTGGCAACATCGGTATTTTCTCAAGAAATACACGGTAAAGACTTTTTCTATCAGCCAATGAATAGAACAAAGGAGAATATGAACTGTCACTCTCCTTTCAATACGAAGAGATCGGAAAATTGCTTTTCATCAACTCATTCCGGCTGCGGCAAACCAGGAATATCATACCAGCCAAGCTAATCAGTACACGCATTATTTCCAAGGGTTTCTATAGCCTTCAAATAGGTAGAACAAAATATTCACCTGCTAAAAGCTGAGCTTTGCATTTGCTGATACGTGGTTGTTTTCAGAGAGGAGTAGGTACAATAAAAATTAACAAAAACTGGAGCGTATTTTTTTCTCCCCTGAACGGAAAGCAAGCTTGTAAACTAGATATTCACAACCAAGGGGGCTGTCCGTTAAGCAAAACAGGCTCTGTTCATTCATGATATCAGAAAACTCATTGCTAAATATTATCTGTCATACTAGGGGACTCGAACACCCGACCTTCAGGTTACGAGTCCAGCGCCTTATCGATTGAGCTACTGAGCTCGGTTGTCTCAAGTGTAATCTAGAAAATAGGACTAGCAGGAAGAGACACTGCCCTAGACAATGATGAAGTTTTTTTTTAAGTTACCATATTTGTGTTAATCACTTTCGTGATATCACAACTACTCAAACTCGCTTAACTAAATCTACGCTGAAACCGGGACTTGAACCGCCGACCTTCGGGTTACAAGTCCGCTGCCTTATCGATTAAGCTACTGAGCTCGGTTCTCAAGTGTAATCTAGAAAATAGGACTAGCAGGAAGAGACTACCCTAGACAATGATTAAGTTTTTTTTTAAGTTATCATATTTGTGTTCATCACTTTCGTGATATCACAACTACTCAAACTCGCTTTACTAAATCTATTATTATTATTAAACATGTTGGATCAAGTTTTATTTACAAATGACATTGAATATTTGAGAGTATTGGCCTACAAAATGAATAATAACATTAATAATATTAATTACAAAGAATTAATGAATCAGTTCAACCTTCAAACATTAGAACACAGGCGAGATGTTTGTGATGCGATTTTCCTTTTAAAAGTTATTAACAACCAACTAAACTGTCCTGAGCTTCAATCGCAAATTAAAACTCGCGATAATGTCAAAAATACTCGCAATAAAAATCCATTTGTGATAGATTTTTTTTGTAGGACCAATATTTCTCAGAACCATCCTATCAATAGGTGTATACGTTTATCTTAATATATAAATGTCAAAGTCACTGACTGACTGACCACTGACTGATCATCGCTCTACAGCCCAAACCGTAAGTCCTAGGAAGCTGAAATTTGGTAGGTAGCTTTGTCTTATAGTCTAGATGTGCAATAAGACGGGATTTTTCAAAACTCCCGCTACAACACCTGCCATTGGCAGAAAAGGATTTTTTGCTTTCACGGCCATGCCTCGGCCCGCAAAGCGCGCGACAGCCCGCTAGTGGAATATAATATCTAATCCACCCTATAATTTGAACATCTATGAAGAATCAGTTAACTCTTTGAGAGATAAACTTCTCAACTGAGAGACTAGAGCATTGTTAGCAAAGTTTTTATTTTTATTAAGAGATTTTTTTCAATTTTTTTTTTCAGGGTAGGATATTTCTTATAATATTAAGATTGTAGTGTTAAGTAGGGAAAACTTGTATAAATGGGTAGTTCCCGTAAGTTTATATAAAATTAAAAATATATACTATACATACATAGAAATTAAAATTAACAAAACAAAACTTGATCAAGGCCGGTGCTAATGCCAAATCTACGCTGAAACCGGAACCTGAACCACCGAATTCCAGGTTACAAGTCCGCTGTCTTATCGATCAAGCTACTGAGGTCGGTTAGACAATGATTATGAGCTATCACAAAATCCCTCGCCTCGAAATCCTTCCTGCTAAATTCTGTTTACAAATATCTTGCAAAAAACAAAATATCCACCTAAAATAAAATGCAATCTCTATTCTGTAATTTAATATTTAATTTGTAATTAAAAATAAATAAAGTGGCTGTATGGGGTTATTTTTGCCCCAATGCCCATGCCAATGCAAAAAAAAAATCCCTCGCCTTCGAAAGCGAACCCCCGACCCCCGCATTGAGAGCCCAGCAGTCGCACCTGTTGCTAATGACCCAGCTGTCCGCATGTTCGTCACTCTGCAATCAGGTACCGTGGTCGGGTGGTCCATTTGTTGTCACCGCGTGGTAGAGTGACTAGCATCGCTAGCACATTAGGGTAAGGCCATGGCTGTCAGCGAGCACGTAATCCACCAGTACATCGCAACCTTTGTCGGTAAGTTTCTTTCACGTTGGTTATTTCTAATTGGCCAAATTTCCCATTCAGCCAGAGTAGTTACAGTTAAAAAAAATACTTCCGATTTCTAATATTTCGATTCCTCAGAAGCCCACATTTTTTGTATTCGCTTAGGGAAAGTGTTGCTTTGTAAACTATGTGTATATTGATTCTAAATAAAACAATTTATCTTATCTTATATTAGAAATTTCTCGGAAGTAATAGGTATGTTAGACTTACAAAACCTTTTCTTTTTAAATCTGCCCATAGGATTAATATAATATATTCCTGGATAACAAAAAATGTTTTTAACTATTTATAAAATATAAAAAATGCCTTAATTACGGTAGTATCTTTTTCACAGTTAATATTAACTAAATAATAATTGAAAAAAAGGTGTTTTTCAAGAAATTTAGGATGTCTTAATTTAAAGTTCATGTCCAGTTAGAAAGTTTGTTGTAAGGATTATCTATTGAACCTTTTAAAATAAGAAAAATAAAAGTGGAAAATTGTCAAAAGTGGACAAAAAATATTATCATTAAGTGTAAGAACAAAGTTCAACTATTGAATTCCATAGAAAAACCAAAATATAATAATAATAATAAAAAGTACTAGCAATTTCATCGTGCAGTAATTAAAAAAATATAAATAAAACAAATTTTGTTTCAAGTGGACCATTTTTTTTTTTCCTTTTCAAAAACAGTAATTAACTAAGTTATTATTTTTGTGTGAATGTGAAATCACAAGTACTCAAACTCGCTTTACTAAATCTTTGTCGA